>JAUYWH010000015.1:9883017-10032152 GCA_034779795.1 Ctenopoma multispine | reverse complement strand
CACACACACACACACACACACACACACACACACACACACACACACACACACACACACACACACACACACACACCATGGCATTCCTTGATGAGGATCTGTACAGCAGATCAAGAGGTCAGTGGGTCAAAAATCAGCAGCTGTTGCAGTTTTCAGAGGTGGAAGTCAGAAAAAAGAGGGATGACATGGTAATTCAAAAAAGTTAAAAATATCACCTGACACTAGATTTGAGGTACAGCACAGACAATGAAGATGATCTATGCCTGGGTCATGCTGTGTAAAAACCTAAGAGTTAATCAGAATCAATCAGTAGTTCCAGTTGCACTGTGGACAAAAGACATGTACTGTAGCTCAACCATGGTAAAATTAACTTCTACTACAATATATTACTAATGGAGGCAATATCTTTTGTTTCCTTGTGATAAAATACATTAAACATGTGTTGACTGGGAAAGAAGAGACTTAACCTGTGAGTTGTACTCTCACATGAACTAGAGCTATGAAAAATACTGTATGCTGTACAGAGAAACTAGGGAGAAAAATTAGTTGTATTACTGAGAATGACAATGTGAGAAATTGACAGCGTTAGAGTGACCACAGCTGATCCCTGATAAATCCACTGTATGCACACACAGATTGTGTGTTCATTTTCTGTTTGGAGAAGCTGAATCATGTCCATGTAATGCCTTAAATCTCCTACTGATGTCACTACATGAAGATCCAAATGGAATGATTTATGGTACAAAAAGAGACTTCTGAAGAGGTTTTTCTTACATCAAATGTCTAAATAAACCATGTTATTTTATTTATAAAACGAGCCATAGAGTATTACTGTGAATCCTGAGAAAACAATCAACATTAAAAGGAAACTTAAAAATATTTTGCATTTGTCTGAACCAAAAACATAACAGCTCAAATGGTTTCTATTGTGTTCTCTCTACATTAGGTAACTGCTTCTAGGATGGTGTTGGAGAGTTGGAGATTAGGCTCCCCAGTGATCAGTACCAGCTTTCAATACCTACTGTTATAATGTATAAAGGAACTGTCTAATTTAGATGGGTCTTCATGTTAGTGCAAAGGGCTGTGGAGGGAAATGGGCGAGGTGGAGTGCAAAAAGTAGATAAATAAAATTAATTAATGCACTTAAACTCTTTCACTTATTTGCTTATTAACACATAAATGTAGATTACACAAGTATGTCTTTGCATGCTTTATGTTTGTGATCCAAGAACACTGGATTACTGAAACACTACTACTCTGAAACTCCTGTGATTTAGCATTTTGTAAGTGACAAACAGAGATGTACTGTGCAAACATGCAAGTTTGCTTTTCTGACGCACGTTCCTGGCAGTCTGATTAGAGCATCTAGTCCTGCCAGGAGAGAGAACACACACACACACCTGCCATCTCACTGATGTGTAGGGAGGCACGGGAGAGCACAGGAAACATGAGCATCTGCTGTTGTGACTGGCAGCACTTTAGTCAGATCTATCGTGCTCAGTCCGTAGGGAGCCAGGAGAAGAGTGGCGAGAGAAAAAAAAAGGGTGAAGAAAGAGAGATAGATTTGCATGCATGCACACACACACACAACACACACACACACACACATAAGGAAACAACTGTACAGTGCTATCTGTGTATGTTGACAAGTTAGAAATAAAAAGTACCCAGCAACACTGGTCTTTATATCTTTGGGTTTTACACTACTTGAACACTTGTTTGTCTGGTTAAGTAGTGACAGCACACCTCTTTTACAAGTTGACAAGTTAAACATTCACTTCAACTGTGGTCTTTCAGAAAAGAAATAGCTCTCTCCAAAATATCAGCTTTGCACGAAGTGACTTGTCAGAGACTGGCTTGACAGCTCATCTCTCCTGCAGCAAACTCTTCCAGCCGAGCATGCTATCTGTGTGCCAGCTGGCTGCAAACAACTTCCAATTACAGCGGTACCCAGCTGCAATGCTGACATCATGGTTCTGCACATGCACAAACACCTCACCTACAGTACATATACCCACACACAGATTTACTGTACGTCTAAAAGTGAAGCCACAATTTAAGCCACCTGAATTTGGCTTTTTTTTGCTCTTTGATGATCTGAAGACTAATTAGCTGAAAGGTGATTCCATCAGCGCCCTTTTTACGTGTAATCAAGCTGAGACCGTGTTTTGGCAACAATAATTTGAAGAGTGGATTTATTGTCAGGAATCATTTCACAATTTGTTTCAGTGCCAGTGCTCATCACGCTGAGTGGTTGTTGATGTATCAAACTGCCAAAAAAACAAAAACAAAAATGGAATTGTGCAGAAAAAAAACAGAGTCAACAAAATAATGACAACTAACATTTGTGCATCATACAAAGACTGTATTCCACAGCACAGCTGTACAGTCTATGCCTGAATTTGACTGGATACGACAGAGAGAGAGAGAGAGAGAGAGAGAGAGAGAGAGAGAGAGAGAGAGAGAGAGAGAGAGAGAGAGAGAGAGAGAGAGAGCAATAATGAGAGAGTCTCATTAATTGTACACACCTTCCTATGCATCTACTGTACATCTATATGTTTCATGAAACAGATGCCAAACATAACATGGCGAGACACAAGGTGAGCACAACAGCTGGGTTGACAAAAGCAGCCATACACACAAATACATAGACATAGACACACACAGTCCGAAAAAGAATAATGAATCACTGGTGACCAAAATCGCATACATGCACATTTTTACAGATTTGACATTACGCATAATATAACAAATACTGTTTTTTGTAAGAGAGAAAGAAATTTGTTTGCACATTTCACCACACTTAAAAAGCCATTTAAAAAATTTTACCTTACAAAGCCTGTACGCTTATAGGTGTGGAACACAGAAAAAACAATCCTTGTACCAGTAGTATAAAACAATTTCCTATTATTTTGTTTGTTAAAAAAGTTTTTTGGGAAGTAAAATTTGTAATATGCTTAGCAATTTTCTTTGTGGATTTTCCAAACCATCTGTTTTTTTTTGTTTTAAATATGTTTCATACTCTTCTAGCATGGAAATGTCGAACAGGAAGGCAGCTACTTGCACAGGAAGTACAACAGTGGCTCTATAATTAATACCGAAAAGAGTCCAGAGATTACAGTAAATTATTCAGTGTCTATTTATTTGTTTATTCCCCTTTTTAAAACTAATCATTTAACGGTTCCAGTTCCTAAACTGTGAATTTGTGTTTTTGTCCTCATCTTATATCATAATAAATTTGATATACTGTATCTTGATTTTTACGTTATATACAAACAAGAAACAAGACATTTGAAGTTATCACGTCGGTTTCTATCACTTTGGGTTGGGCATTTTTTACTGCTTTTATTTTAACTTAATATACTATATATATCATTTGAAAATTCAATCTGACTGTGACTGAAGGAGACATTACTGTTCCAAGACACTCTCTCTTGTATTACTCTGGAAGGCCCACTTTAACCTGCGATGCTATCAGCATAAATAATCTGACAATAACTCCTTAGAAAAGGTGTGTTGCTTGTTCAGCAATTTTGAGATAATAAATTTTACTAGACATCAATAAAAGAAACTCTTGGAAAAGGTACCATCATCTAAAGTGATTGATTACATAATGAGCTTCTTTCAGAATGGCATTGCAAATATATTTTAAGTCATTAGAGCACACTGAAGCATGATCTTTGAGCACAAGTAGATATGCATTCATGGGAAACTGTACAAGCTTAATAAAATAACGTAGGAGTGAGGAGCCTAACAAGCATGTTTAAGTGTGTGTCTGTGCCTATTCTGTTATTAGGGCTTTAACAGCAGTGTCTAATGACTCACAGCACGTCCTCCAGTGTCGGTTTAATACCGCACTTCCAGACACTAGAGATCAGTGACTCCCCTGTAATTACGCACCACTACATAACACAACGCTTAAAAGAGCTCTATTCAAGTGCTCCTACTCTCATCCCACTTAGACAATTTAATGAACGTGAATGCTACTCCAAAGGCAATTTTGTGTTTAATGCATGCATATAGTAGATTATGAAGGATGAGGGTACTTGAACTAAAGTTCTCCTATTTTGTTTGCCCTGTGTTGAATGTAAAATAGGGGGGGGAGAAGCGTTTCATTTTGGGAGTGAGGAATCTGTTTATGATGCTTATGCTGCTTAGCGACCAGGGTGTCATGGTAACCTGCTGCATCTGTGGATCATGCACTGTGGAGAGTGAAAGCTCCCAAGTGACGGCAACACAAGAGACCCCGAACATTTTGTTCATCATCTTCCCATTGTAGTGCAGGCCATCTTTCTTATCATCAATTTAGACTTGACTCAAACCTGTCTCTCAATGCTGATGCCAACAGCCCACTCATTACTAAGAAACCTTGGTTTACTGTTGACGGAAAGTCACGCTGAGAGTGATTTAAAACAACACAAGACGCCACGGCTGGAAAACAACTGTTTGCATTCCCAAAATGTCCACCAATTGTGGCGCAGACTCTGGTAGGCTGCCAAGGACTTTTAGATCTGCTGCCAAAGTGCTAATGCAATCCCAGGCCTGAAATAACCCTCTTTAATTAATATTGAAATAGCATAGTCCTTAGGTGTCTGTTCTGTAGTCCTGCATTGTCTCTTCCTCTTATGCTCTTACTTCCTTTGTTTTTTCCTTCAACTTCTTTGAGAAAAATATTTTCTCTCTTGCTCCTCATTATTCCTTTTATATTCCTCTCTTTGATTTTAATCATGAAATCCTTTCTGCAGGCCAGTCTCCTCTACTATGTGATGTAAACTTCAGAATTACTTAGATTAATTTTCTGCATTGCATTTACTTGGTCACAGATATTGTCTGTGTCAGCTGCTATGCAATTCTGTTTTTTTAATCTACCACAAAATTATTCTCCCATCTATGATAAATGAACACATTTGTTGCTGTGGGAAGAGAATTGACCCTATTCCACTGGGGGAAGTTAACCACGATCCCCATGACAGAGCATTGTTTAAGGGAAATGATTCAATAATAGATGATAAAAGAGTCAGAAGAATGAGAGGTGGCCTGGATATCAGAGGGAGGAGATCTACTGCCAAAAAACAATCTATTGCATGATTGTAATGAACAAATGAATTAAAAATGTAGTAGAATACACATAAGCTCATGTATGTAATGACATAGCCAAAAAAAAGACAGAAAATGAAAGTGAATGTGAAGCTAGAGGTTGAGCTTTAATGGACTCACTGGCTTCAAGATGACAAAGACAGGCAGAACAGAGAGAAACATTTGAATGTGAAACCATTCCTTACATTCAAGAAGGATTTATCATCCATATCCAAACTGTGTCATACACAGATGCACGCATGCACACACACCTCAAAAAAGGAAAGAAATAAGAAAGGACAGGAAAAGGAGAAATGAGGAACATGGGGCAAGACAAAAATGGGAAAATGAATGAAATGAATGAAAAGTGACAGAGAATCAGGGTGAAGTTATGGGAAAAGAAGTTAAAAGCGATTTAAAGCAATATGGATGGAAAGGCACAGTTCGAGGCAGGAATAAAAGAAAAAAGATGCAGAACAGGAGAAATAAAACATACTATGTGTCAAGACTGGAGAATCAGATGAGAAAATTGCTGATTTTGTTGGGCATGTGCACAAAATCAGGGAAAATCTTATAAAAAGGTAGAAAAGATGGTTGGCATTTGTGTTTGAGCATACAGATGTATAGCTAGGCCATAAGTGGAGTCTAGCCTGTGTCTCTGTTAAGGTTCAGCGACTGTAATCTCCAGAGTTGTCTCAGCAGTGAAACTAAGATGTGACAGTAGCTGCCTAAAGAATCTGACTCATCTTCTGAAATATCAAAGAGATCTGGGAGACAACTCTCAGTCTGGTACATCTACACATCCACTCAATATAGCTCTCTAAATTTACATAATCATCTACAGTACATTGCAGATGACAATAAGACTTCTGTTGGGAATCCCACTTGTTTCACTTGACATCCTTTTAAACAATGTATACTGAATGCAGAACGCAGAACATGAAAGAGGTAAATTCTTTGATCGCCCATGAGTGGTTAGAAAGGAATTTATTTCCCTAGTCAGGTCAACAACACTTTGAGAATGTTAGCTTTAATTGTCTCAAAAAGCTAGGTAATGAGTGATGATCCAAAACAGATGAAAGAGAAAGATGTACTATACTGTATTTGTAACCTTAAAGTCACAATGACAAAATCAGATTTCACGAACGTCTATTTAGAAAGAACAGAAAATATGAAGAGTTAAGTAATGTATACTGAAGAACAAATGTGGGAGCAATTCCAGTTCATCAAAAGTCAGACAGTGAAAGCAGGGTGAAAGGAAATAGGCAGAGATGTGGAGCAGAGGGAAATACAGCAAGTGAAGAGTTTTGCTGAAAACAAACAAGAAAATGTATGAAAGAAATCAAATCTAATAAGAACTATCTCTGAAAACCACAGCAAAAATCCTTTTAGATACTGGATGCTAGTGCAGATATAATCTTAGAAACAGATGCAGGGCAGACAAATCAGCGTGTTTCTAGGACATCTTCAATGGATAGGAGACAGAGCAGGCAGCAAGCAGAGTCTGCATTAGTATGAGACATTCCACTTGGGCATAGTGAAAAAGAACAATAAAGTAATTATGGCAAAGCTAAGCCAAGTTTGATAGGCTGATCCAAGTCAGTGTGAATTTACTATGATTATTTTACAGAAGAGTCAGGAGTCATTACTAACATACTGTATATGTCTAACAGATAATGTGTTTAGGCAGCAGCAAAAGCAACACAAATGAGAGCAGGAACTGAAATAAGTGTCTTAAACTTAGAAACAAGATGTCGCCATGGATCAGTCATTCCCAGTTAAAGTCGTTTGTACCACCAGTAGGCATTTCTAAGGCAATAGTTAAAAGGATTTGGGAGCTGATGTCAAGAAATAAGAATTGGTATATATTTTGTACAACTCCGTTTCCACAAAAAGTAAGAATACTTTGTAAAATGTAAATAAAAACAGGGTGCAAATCACTAAAAAGCTACATTTAATTAGAAATGGTACAAAAGCAACAAATTAAATGTTGAAACTGAGAACTTGGGATTGTTTTTTGACATTATATGCTAAATGTGAATGTGATGCCAGCAACATGTTTCAGAAAAGTTAGAACAGAGAAACAAAAGTCTGGAAAAGTTGAGTAATTCTTTAGGCAGAAAGGTACCCAGCCGGGTAGTGGATTTGCCACGATTTGCTTCTTGCTGCAAGGTGACAGTGCCTACCACCACACCATCCCCATCCAATCTGCTTATTCAGGGAGACATGTGGAAGTGTCCCTGCACAAGACAATTACTATACAACAACTACTATTTGCAGGTGCATCGCCTCATATATTTATTCGCATTAGCTCTATTCTTCTCGTTGGAACTTTAAGCATGTATTAATCTGTGTATTGGAAGATTCTGCTATACTTGGCTGAAACATGTGTGTCAGGGCTGCTATAGTGATGCCAACAGTTGCCTTTGTGAATGCCTTGCATTAAACAGCTGAAGGACAGTCTTGGGAACTGTGATTCTCATCTTCTACGTAGCACAACACAGGCATAGACATGACCCGTACCATAAAATGTTGGTTGTGATGAAAACACAGTCTCCCACTAAGTAGCCACAGCTGCCAACGTTTGAGAGATTGCATGTCAAGGGAGCACCGGCATCACATACAGCAATTGAATTGAGGTGACAGGATGGGCAGATGTCAGATTGACAGACACCAAATCCAAGAAGGCCCCTGATTAAGTTAATGACAGCAGCCATCATTCTAATGGCATTGTATTCATTGACAATTGCATGCACACAAACACACACACCGGGGGGATACAAAAAAACACTTGCAAAGAAAACCCAGAAGAGACAAGTTGGCCTAGTGTAAAGACAGTCAGAGACAATTAATCTATCCTGCTTACTTTAAGCACAATACAGCCTAAAATACAGACGATTTTTCTGGGGTTTAAAGCACTCTGGCATGTCTTGTAGTATTCATTCAACTTAAAGGAAAAGCTAGCCTTTAAACATTTTGTTTTGAGGTGATGTTATATAATGTTACATCACGTACAAAGCATGTGAGTTGAGTGTAACTGACAAAAATCCAGCTTCGGTTGAACAATTTTAACCAAATGTTTTACCAATGACTACAACTGACATAAAAATTTGGAATAGCCCAAGGACCGAGTTGTCTCTTATGCTTTAATCTTACCTTCTTATTTTAGTTTGTAATTGAGTTGTATTTTATTATAGAGAGTTAAAAACAAAACAAGCGATCTGGTTTCAATGCTCTTCAATCTCTTTCTGGAATTTTCAAAATTTTGCTTTTTTAATAAATCTCCTCTATCATAATAACATAATATAACACAGCAACACATTTAACATAACAGGGATTTTTACCTTTGGAAGTTTTAGTACATTTAGTTGTACTAAAGCTGTACTTTCAATTAATTTAAGTACACTGTTAAATGCAAAAATATACTTTTACAGAATAGGCTAACTTGTGTGTTTTATAAATATAAACATACAACAAGCAACAAACCTCCAAAGATAAAATAAAATGCATGGGTTTGTAAATGTCAGACTGCATTAATATTATGTGCTGGATGAGCTACGTCTTAAAATAGGTACACAACCTTTAGAATCGATGCACTATCACTTCTCCACAGTGGAGGATTTAGGTTCAGGAGAAATAGTCGGCCAATAAACATTACTTAATCCCAAAATAACTAGAATTTGGTGGAAACTTTTTTTGGTATTTTTGTAATTTATTCCTGTGTGTATGTGCTAGTTTCCAATGAGGTTGTGAGTCAGTTTAATGGTTTGAAAGTTCAAGCAGTGTTGTCTGAAGAGAGTACTGCCTGTTGAATTGTATACTAAAAGGCCAAGATCCTAATGGATGGGAGGGTTGCAATAGGTTTCTGATATTTTGTAAGCTGCTTCATGGGTGGTGTGGCGTAGTGCACTCATGGACTTCCTACCACTCTCCCTCATTTCCACTAATCATCAAGTCATCTCTCTAATACACATCAGGACATTCAATTTCTCTTTTCCCCCCAGACAAAAAGCTATAAGCTCTCTTACATGATCACTTCATACTGTGTAACCAGCCTTTCCTAAATGGAGTAAGAGCCTTGTCTGTCTCTTATTGGAAAAAAAGAAGACATGAAAGGAATAAGAGGTAAAGACGATGACTGGAAACATAGGAAGAAGGATACTTACTAAAGGTGTAATTCATTGCCACAGAGACTGAAACCAATGCACTTTCATTTCAATTCATGATGTAGCTAAATGGACCCTTTGACTATTTATGGTCTCTTACATAAATTGATCCCCATAAAGCTGGCACATTTCCACTTCATTATACAGGACAACATTTACAGTGTCTACCACACCCCAGTGGGTCACCTCCTCTTCAGTGTTTATGCATTGACATGTACATATACTTTCTTAGAGGAACACACAACATATGGTGTTTGGCAAAAAAAAAAAAAAAGTTACATCATCTCTGCCTATTTTGCTGCGTACACAATTCCAGCAAAGAGCTAAACAACTGGCATTAACCGATGCAGGTGAAAAACATAACAGATGGTGCAGATAAAATATAAGAACAGAGAGCCTGCAGTTTAACATCTCTATTCTGCTTCCTTCGATTCACTGAGCAGTTGTGTTTTCTCCCAACGTGCAACACAACAACACCAAAAACTAATTGTCCCCTATCCCCTTGCAATTATTGGGGTGTAAGAAAAACTAAATGCCTGGCTGGACTGATGGGGTAATCAATGAGAATGTAACTACGGCAACAGGCTGTCAGGATTTAATTGGATATTTCTGGTACTTGGATCGGTAGAGAGCAAGAGTGCCCGGAGAGTCTAATTTAGATTACAGATACTGTTGTTTAAACTAAGGAGTAGTGAAAGGTTACATAGACCAGTTCAGTTTGCTGTGCTTTTCAAGTACTGTACATTCAAACAAGACATTTTGTAGAAATAGCAGGGTTGCCACAACATGATTTCATGTTAGGAGATCACACTCACCTTTAGTGCTTCAGAGCGGTTAGCCAGCAGTCTTTCTATGTTTCCAGCAGCTGTTGCCACAAGCGCCCTTGCATTGTTGGACTCTATGCTGAAGTGAGCTCTATGTGCGTCGTATATCTGAGACAATCAGAAAAGAAAAGACGGGTCAGAGACATTTACATTTTTTATTTGAATACTTTCATTTATTTTTATACATTCAGGGAAGATTCACTACGAGGCCCATTCTCCTTTAAAGGAACACCCTGATCACATTTACACCTACAAGCTGCACAGTGCAACCACTGTGACCTGTGGCTGCTGAGCAGCTCCCCTGGGGCAGTGGAGATTAAAGGCCTTGCTCAATAGGACCACAGTGCTGTTGATGAGGGGCAAGCACTACATTACAGGTGTCCTAATGGGAGCTAATCCTGCTGGTCCAGAGGACTGAACCAGCACACAGATAGGTATTCAGAGGAATGTGATGGTTATACATTTTAATTGTCAAAATAATAACTTCAACCAGTAGTTGGCAGTATAAAGCCAAGATTTTCAAACAAAATCCTGATTAGCATTAATGCTGATGTCTGCATGAAAAAAGACATCAACCTTAATGCAGGGGCTGCATGCGTAAGTATCGTATCAGTTAGTCTATGCTACATCTTCAATTTCAAAAGTAAGATTTTAAGATATTTTAAAACTCAAATTTTAAGGATCCATGGGAACCCTGGAAATCTGTGTTGGAAACAGCCTTTAAGTGTGAACTGTCCAGTCTCTAAGAGACTTAGCTAGTTTTCATCTGTGTCCCCACCTTTACTCTGCATCAGCAGTCATCATCTCTTCTCCACTGGACCTTTCTGACCATAGCACAATGATTAAAAAAAGAAGTTACAAGTCCAATGATTAAATTGCAATGTCAGGTTATGTAACAGGACCATTTATTGTGGTAGGGAATATGTTCCAACAAAAGAAATAAAAAACAAAAATGCCAAACAGCCAATTATTTAGCAGCCTAGAGGGATTTCAATGTCCAACATTCAAACCACAGAACTGAGGCACATGCATGTATTTGTCTTCATCCTCCAGGCATCTGACGTTGCAAGAGCAAAACTGAGGGATAACACTACTGAATTTTAGGGTCAGATTATTTTATTATAAAATATTCAAGATTATTATTTTGTCATCGCCATATCTAGTCTGTATATAAGAACAGTGTGCTCTCATTAATGCTATGCTATGGTTTTGGGGTGGTGTGCTGTGTTAGCTAAAAATTAAATCCTAGTGGCCAAATGTACAGATTGTGTCTACAATTAACAATATTTAAAAGGTGTTCCAGTTATATAAAATAGACATAAAATTAACAAGCAATCTGGATGACACATGTGCAACACTCAACATTCTCTAAGATGCTCTTTTCATATCCAATCATGTTACTGACCTGTTGCCAATTAAACTAATTGGTTGCAAAATGTTCTTTCAGCTCTTCCTTGTTCGTACCACTTACTTTCCATCCCATTGTTGCCACTGTCACAACGTTTTTGAGACCATGTTGCTGCTGCTGCTATCATTTTTAAATTGACCATTTTTTCTAATAATGGTATATTTTCTCAGTTGATAAATTTCTCAGTATATTTGCAAATCATTGCATTCTGTTTTTATGTAGACATTGTTTGTATGGTACTATATTTAAACTATGGCATTCCTAAAATTATATGTATTGATATAATTTTAAGCAGATTTCTGGTGAGTGGCCATGCCACCGCATATTCTGCAATAATGTCAGTGCTTCTTTAAAGCACTGACATTAAGCACTGAGTGATTTTATTCTAATAGGCGATGGAAGGCAAAAGCACCAGATGCATTATGTCAATCAATATGGATCTAAAAAGCTTCTTTTCTTTTGTCAGCTTGGGTGTGTGAGTGCAAACACTCCCAGTATAGTCTGATCTTGTCTGTACCTGTGTACACTGGGCATGCAGAATGCAAGGAGTTTTTGCCCAAAGGGTTAATGAGAGTGAGACAAATGAGTTACAGAATAATTCTTGTCACTACTGAATTTGTGGTGTGCACAGGTTGGGTTGTTGAAATTCAATAAGTTAAGAAACCATTATGTACATATATACTTATTTTGATATGTATACTTTTTCTTTGCGGTACCAGTGGCAGCTAACTGCTGCCATAGAAAACACAACAAGACCTAAACATTTGATGCTGTTTCCCCATAATAAGTATACCATATCTGCAGTATCAGCAGTACATTTTCTTATACTGACAGTGAATAAATGATTTGTTTTGCTGCAACAGTTGCATTGTGTGTGACAGAAAAGTCATGCTTACCTTTACTAGGTTGTGCATGCCACTTGCTTTGTCTATTAATGTGATCAGCTGTTCTTGCATCTGGTCCACCCATTCCTTTATCCTGAAAAGACAAAAAGAATCAATAAGCCAACCAACGCTCATTTAATGTAATGTATCCAATAAAGTGCACGGTCTAATGAAATTTGTTGAGCTGCTTCAATGTCATTAAGTTTGAAAAACAACCAACACAATCTCCTGAACTGAATTGATTTTACTTACTAGCTGATTGCTTACTATATCAATATGCTAAAAAAGATGTATAGACTTTGGGAAGAGATAGATGAAAATAATAGTGTTTAGTCAAGTGAATTAATTTCTCTACTACATATGAGCTGTGCATTAAAACAAAAGCTATTCACAGTTGTCAACATGAGAGATGCAGGTGAATGAATTATTCTGATGAGAAAGAAGACAAAAAGTAAAAGAAAGACACAGACTGTAAAAGAAAACAACCACAAATTACACAGAATATATTCATCTGTTTTATTTGCCTTAAACAGTTTAGTAAAGTTAATTTACTGTTGCTGCATTTCCATATGCTCAGTATTAGTGCATCCAATAGTATTCATTGACTTGTACATACATAAGGTCTATGTGTCTATTAACATATCTATCTAACAGGATTTACAAGAATGTCTGAACTGAAAACTGTGAGGATTGTGAAGGATTTCAGAGACATTGTCTTCTTACGGAACAAGAATTACTGATCACTTAATCAGTCTAGTTCAGGTTGTGTGTGTATGGATTCTATGCGAGACCATATCCCACATAAGCTTTACTGACATGAGGAGACACTAACCCTGGCCCTATGAAAAGGTAATAAAATATACATACCGGTTGCCCTCACCAATTAAACTTCACATTGTGTTTGTGTAATCTCTACACCACCCAGACCCAGTGGAAAAACTACGCATTAAAGTGTTACAGGGAGTTTTGTGCCAGAGCCAAGATAGGTTAAGCTGACAAACTGCTGTCTGTAGCCTAAATCTTTAGCAATCACTGGTCTCAGCCGCACACACGCACATCCATTCCAGAAAATTGCTATGTCCCCATGGAGAAGCTCAACCGTGCATGATGCTGATCAAACCAGCCTTTCAACAGCACCACTGACAACTGCCATAAAGTCATATCCATCAATCTAATCAACAGCCTGCTCACAACTCAAACCATCTCAGCTTCACGTTAATTTCTCCAACTACTGAACTTTAGCGGGCCTACACTAACAAATCAACACACACAATGTGTCAATAAGTACAGATCAAATACTCATACAGATGGCTGCACCTAATCACTTGCAGAGAATCCTGTACTCACCCATCACACATGCCCGCCGCTCAGAGGACAGTCATAAGCAACACTACTCAAATCCAAATCCTCCTGTGCAGTTTTTTATCGAAAGTGCAGTCATTCCAAAGAATCTTTATCGTCCCATACTGTCCATTAAACAGCGTTAAAACTTGACATAAAGCTTCACATGTGGAACTAACTGTAGCGTTAGATGGCGAGCTAATGCTAGCCTCCTGCTACACGTCAACTTTGCTAGCAATAGCATTTGATAAAGCATGTCTACAACATTTCGTCAATTTAACAGAATACTCAGTTTGTTCTTATTTTTTCTTCCTTTTCTAAGCGCCGCTTGTTTTGTTTAAATTTGCTAGACATTATTCACGCCGCTAATAATTTTCTGTAAAACACTTAACAGTGGGTTAAACTTCCCAGTTTTAACCGTCGGGGGGAAAATGACGTCATAACGTCCACGGAAGTTATTACAAAAAATAAAAATAGCAACCAAATGAAATAAGTGCAGGAAATTTCATTCTGTTTTTAGAAATGTTATGATGAAAAACTGAAATAGACCTACAAAAAAAACAACACAACTTAAATCTGTTTTCTATCACCATAAGGTGCAAGAAGTGGTTGGTCATATGGGAGATTTTTACACCCTGCTGCCCATGTTGTGATCCCTATAAAAACATCACACTTTAGGTACACCTACAGTACAAATCCCCCGAGTTCCTTTACAATAGCCAATAAAAAACACAAACCAAACAGAAAATTATTCTCTCTCTCTCCAAAATGTGAATTCGTCTTCCTCTTCCACACTGCTAATAGGTATTTGACATATGAAACTTGTTAATATTGTTCATCTTATTTATTTTAAACAAATACAGTGTAATGTGAGGAGGGTTAGTTCACACTGGAAATGTGTAGCAGGCACATAGTATATTTAGCTTTCTGAGAGAGATATGCTAGCGGCTTGAGAGCAAGGGTGCACTTACTGTCAGCACATAATTTTTATATTCCTATGTCACAATTCTATTCATACACATATCATACATGGGAATATAAAACAATATAATCTTTCATAAATAACCTTAAAGTTGGTGTATGTTTCAGAGTCATACTGTCAAGATTCTCAGTCGTCCAGGTCATGGTTATCCCAAATGTCATGTGTGACTACTGCACATGAAGGTAGCTTGTGCAGGTTTAGATAAGGTGAACTGGTCATAGCAAACAGGTGTGTATTGGGGTTGTTATGCATGTGTCTTTTCCAAATGAGTCCAGCTGGCCTTAAGCAAGAAGAATAGGGTTTTATAACAGGTGTCTAACAGCAACGTGGCGAGTGTGTGTGGGTGTGTTGTTGTGCACCATCAAAGAAGTACTGAGGTTCATTGTCTGTCCAATGTTGCAACAAGTGCTGACATTCTCCTGACAAAACTGAGCAAAATATGATATTCAGTGCCACATTGTATTACTAATTAAAATTTTAAAGAATCACATTTACCATATTTTCAGAGTATAATAAAACCCTGACTTGGTTTAATAATATCTTGTGGGTGAAAACTGAAAGGCTAAGCAATGTTCCGATTAGCCACTTCCACATATTTTCCTCTTATCAGTCAAAGGCATTCAGCCCCTGCATTACATCAGGCTGTGTGGCTTCTTTATAAGTAAAGAAAGAGGTCACTGTACGGTTCCTAAAGAATTGAGAGTGAGAGCAAATACATTGTTTGATAGTGGTGTTTTAACAAAGAATTGTAGGGGAAAAAAACATTTTATCAAAGGCTGGAAACTTGGAGCAGGACATGGAAAAATGAGATAGCATCATTATCCCCCTCCCATGCTTGGCCCTCTCTGATTCTTTTTCCCCAGCTCCTTGGGGAAATCGGAGGCCTCCAAAATAGCTGGTGAGCCATGTAGAGCCAGTGGGCTACAGTGATTTCAGATTGCAAGACTGGAAATGAGAAAAGCCATGTGAAACTCAGCCAAGTGTGAGACCTGCTGGCATAACAAGCCTCTTTTCTCTCACACGTCCCAGTGACTCATTAATATCAACCACTTATGAAGAAGATAGTTTTTCTGACAGACAATTGTTAAAGCCCCCCTTCTTCTTTTTAAGTTCTTCTTTGCTCTTTTATCCAATTTTGTTTTTTTTCCAGTTGTGGTCACCATGTCCCCAGATCAGCGCTTAGCTCTGAAGAACCTTTGGAGTAGTGGCCAAACTGTTTGGAAAGTCTAATTTAATTGTTAATTTAGTCATTAACAATAAGAAATGTAATTCTTATGGCATGATGGCACTATGAAAAAAATATCCTACTGCTGCAGAAAAGAGGTTGCGCTAGGCTGCGTTTGATTAGCAATTACATCCAGATCAATCAGGATAAACCAAAGGCCTCAGTAGAAAGCAAACAGTATTGTTTATTTGTATAATTTATCAAGTCTCCTCCCTTTTAATATTACTATCACTAAATGTATGTGATACCACATACATTTCACTGTACCAAGCTGAAAATGACTCATAGACACACACTTTGAAACAGATTCATATTTATTAGACTTGAGATGAGAAGCTATGAGACCTGCCTCACTCAGCATGTTGTTCAGTGAAATGTGACTCAAAGTGTACGCAGTACAGGCCATCATGGATTCACGGATTTTAGAGAGTTGGAGTTTAGACAAACAGATCATCACATATGAGTGCTCCAACACTGCAAAGGTTACATTAAATTGAATTAAGTTCTTTCTATGTCACAAGTCCAATGTGCCAGTTAGTTAAATGTGTTAGTGAGATGACCACTGATAGCACCACACCACATCTCTGCTCTATACTTAGGCCAATTCAAAAAAACAGATGCACAAGTAAAGATGGCATCTACAAATCAATGAGCATGTGAGGCTCATCATTAATATAGCTCACTCCTTGACTAAACTAATGAGCATGTTGTCTTTATTTGTGCTTAACCCCCAGGGCCTCGAGTACAGTGACTGTAGACAAAGTAGGCCCTCCTCCTCTTCTTTTTGCCTCCATCACTCTAATGACTGCAAGAGAAACTGCATCCATTAGGGCAGCTGTCACGTCACGTGTCAACGTTGGTATGTAACCAGAACACTTGGTCATTCCGAGGACAGCAGGGGGTTGCCCAGTGTCAAAGGTCATCGGGACAGGTGCAGCAGTTTTGAAAGAGCTGTTAATGTAATGTCATTTGTGCAAGTGGCAGGATTAGTACTAGTACACAGCATGACAAAACACGGAAGCAGCAGTGCAGGAGCTATGATTTAAAAAATTAAAGGTGTGCTTATCAATGCTCCACTCAATAGTGAAGCGTTTATCTAAAAAGACAGGTACATAACTCTGAAATGAGACAAAGCAGTTAATATTAGAATTTAGCCAGAAACAAACTCTAAAACTATGGTAATACTGCTCTTTGTAACTGTAACAAATGCTTAGTCATAATATGTCAATTATGAGCACAAAGTGGGCACAAAACATAAACTGATGCTGAATCAATCATTCATATTTTCATAACTTATGACATTCAGTATCACCTGTGCAGCGTGTGAAAGTTTAACTGATCACATTGTTTTGAGGTTAAAGTAATGATCCTAACTAGTGGAAAACACCACTATTACCAAATTAAATAATAAAAACTGAATAACAGGTAAAAACTTGAAATCCAGTTCCTCAAGGACCACCCTGATTCACCATTAAAACATAGAAGAAAAACAAACAACCTCACTTTGCCAATTAGGAGCAGACTGTCCAGTCCAAGGGGTGAATTTGGAAAGTGGACACAATCCCAGAATAGAGAGCGTGACTCAGCATGGGAGCACTGCTCTTTTACTTCTGACCATATTAACCCCCCCTGGGTGAGCTGTGTGTGACAGAGGCAGATTTAGAATTAAATTATTTTCAGGACAATTCCACTGTATTACAGCTTAACTTTTGTTGTTTTGGGCATCATTCCTGTTACATCACTGAAGAAGTCACACCGTATCTTCAGCAGAAGCATGTTTTTAAGACCCGCGATTCACAGACAACACGTCATGCAACACTCCTGCATTTATGCACATAACCACAATCATTGTGCATCAGGCTGTGAGCTCCTCTAAAACACATCAGACCTACACTTTGAATTAGACCTGACACCTCCTGCGTAGACACACATGCAGCACAAACGCTTTTGAAATTATATAACAGCAGTTATTAAAAACAAATTCAATCTCAGCACACGTTTATTAGAAGCAGGTTTTGTTAAGTGCTGTTTCCGAGAGCAAGAATATACTTATAGTATCTAACTGCAGATGCAGATTGTGTGGTATGACTGAAAGCTCTAGACAAACTATTTAACTATTTACAACTTGTGTTCAGATGGTATCTTAGTTTACAGACTAACTTCCTGATTAAATTCATCTTCCCTACCATACTTCTGTATCCATTTTTCTGCATTTTAATATTAACAATATTTGAGATGCACTCAATTAATATAAAGAAGTTCAGATAGTCAGGCTAAAATAAAATGTGCCTCATTCACAACCTGCATGATCCCCTGACTGCTCAAACTGCACACTCCATAGTAATAATGTCACCTGATTTGACCATTTAAATAGCATACTTTTATCATACATATTGTAGAATCAGTGCTGACACTGTTGCATAAAAATAAGACCCATTAAAAAACTGAATTCTTCAACATAGATTGACCTCAATCTGTCCTTGACTAAGGTTTGTTCAAACAAATGCAGCTACCTCCATTCAAGGTTTAGAACAAAGCTACTTCATGAAGAGATTGTAAACCTACTTTAAAAATGGTTTTCAGACGGAGTTCATGAAAGGGAGATTGGGAGAATTTACCTCAATGTTTTGTCTTCAGAGTGCTCTTTGTATTTTAATACCACACTTATTTCTGCGCTCTTAGAAGGAAATCAGCAAAGGAACTTTAAATAAATACCATGCAGACTGTAGTCTTGTGCTTTGGGCTGGCAAAGTATTGAAACTTTGTCCTTTAACAAATGTTCATCTTAACTGAAACTCATGGTATTAATAATGTCATGCAGTGTGCATGCCATATATGAAGGAAGAGAAAGAAGTACCTTTAGGGTGATAGACAATTTTTTTCCCTCACAAGGACCTTACATTGTCGTTCAGCAGAAGTTTTCAAGTGCACCTTCCTTATATCCAGTTTTACAGCTAGCCTGTTTATTTTCTGTTTTCCTCTGTTTTTACCAAGGAATAAACCTGACACCATGTAAACACCCTGAGCCAAGTGGAAGTCCAGAATATTGATCCAGCAATGCTGGGTGCTCCATCACTCCAACTGAATTACAGAAAAGCTGGCCTTACACCAGCTCTGTCATGCCTGTGTGCGAGCAGCTGCCAAGAATCCAGGGATCAACATCCAATCTCAGACTTTCCACTTCAGTGCTAACTTGTCTTGTAAGCATCCTCATGTTTTATACTCAGAACCAAGTCTGTGGATCCACATTTGATCTCTTAATATCACTAAACCGTCACAGAGGAGGCAAGCACCAGGAAACACAACCCTGTCTCATCATGCTGTGGAGTCATGGTTTCCAGCACTGGTACACAGTTTGAAACCTTAAATCTTTTCCTAATAGTAGTAATTTGGACTCTAATCTGTTCTTAGACAGAGACAAGGCTGACACTATTATGGGAAGCAGAGGAGAAGCACAAAGATAGGGATCTTTGAGGATGGCAGTGTAAACGGGATTGAGCAGCTAGGGGATAGCTAATAAGAGCTCTGACTGTGAAGTAAGGCATCTAATAAGCAGCAGTCACTTTCTGCCTCTTTCCCACTTGTCTTACACATCTTGTGTAAATTGATTACTTACTGAAAAGTTGATTTCTGTTTCCCATCATTGTTTGGGCTCTGACATTCATCGTGTCTGCTGCATCCCTACCATTCTTCCGCCTCTTCTTACATACATACAAACTCCATGCTTTACAGAATTATTTGTTACAATGCAAGCGATGCTTTGTGTTTCTCTGTATATAAACAATGTGAGATGTCTTTCCTTTGTCCTCCTCCTCTTTCCCTTGTAAAAAAAAAGAGAGAAATGATGATATTGTCTCCTTTATTGAGGTCAGTAGCACCATAATTGCTGGCTTTGTAAATGTCTCATTGCCTCATTATGTAGGGAAACGTTATTGAGGTTTCTGCCTCTCTTCTACTATTTTCCTCTTAGCAAGTTAGTGAGACCGTTTTACCACCACCCCCCGCCTGGATCTGAAGAGCAGCGTTAAAGTAAAGCCTTGACAACTGTGTTTGCTGTTCTCTATTAAGCACTTAGGTCCAGGTGTATTACATCTGTGTAAGAGCTGACTACACATTGTATGAGATCATTATCAAATGATGGGGAGGTGCTTGTTGGCAATCATGCACTGAAACAGCAGGCGTGGGTTATAGGAAGTTCATTTTACTAGACTGATTTAACAGCAGACTTTTGGTCAAAGACAAACAGCCTTATACTGACTTGTTATGATCAGTGTAACTTACACTACACCACTGGCAGCTATAAAAGACAACAATTAAAAAATCGATTTAATCAGTCAAAGTAGTCAATAAAATGTATTACTGAATTTTTCATGCGTACTTACAAGTCACATTTTCAGAAAAGTTGGAACTAAAATCTTTGATTTACCTTAAAAAGGTTCAGTTTTCACTCCCAACTGTATAAACTGTATTTTGTAAATATAAGCAATATTAGGTTTTGATGCCTACAATACACTAAAAAGAAGCTAGGAAAGTTTACCACTTTGTAAATGTTTCACTTTCCCAATGAGGAAATGTGAACACAGCTGACCACAGACATTCCACTGTCTGTCCATCTGACATGAGCTCAGGCCCAGAGAACTCAGCGGCGTTTCTGCACAGAACCGATGTCTGTCTTCCTGAGTTTCAGGTTGCATTTAACTTTGTGTCTCTTTCTGCATTTTTGTTTCTTCCATTCAAATTAGAAAATCTACATGAAAAAACATAAAATATAAGGATTATTTAAAAGCAAAGATCATTATTCCTTTGAGTTTCATATGACAAAGGAACACTAGGAAATTACTTAAATCTAATGAAAAACATCAGAAAGAGTAGGATACAAAAAGACAGGATTTAGCAATATTAGTAAGTACTGAAACATAATTAGGGAGGTGAAGTGTGTTACTCCATGAGAGGCAACCGCAATGCCAAATTCACAAATTGAAGAAAATCTAAATCAAAAACACAAACATTTATTTGTGATTAACAATAATTTCCATCTCAAGAAATGTGGATGGACAAAGACTTACCCAGCCACTTGGACATCTGAACACTGCTTATGAGGCTGCTAAAAAGGGCCGGGGGTCAGACTCCTCCTACCCTTGCCCACGTTTTACCTCACACTCTGGACCACGAGTAGCTGTCCCCGTAGCATCTAGTGTGCTTCATCCACACCCTCCATGTCAAATGCCATATACATCCTGACAGAACTAACAGCTCCCATTGTCTCACCTCTCCCCACAGGTGTCTGGACACATTGACTTGGAAATAAACAGAATTGTTGTGACACTTGCAAGTGTTTGCACTCGCTGCAGAGCATTCCCACCTGCTGGAGAGACTCCAGCACGATACTAGAGGAAACAGCAGCTACATTAATATAACACTCCCTCTTCTGTATGCACACACACAATTTTACAATAAGTCCATGGTACAATCCTGTATAAAATTAGGATTTGTATTTGCAGATAGAAAAAGAAAGTCTGTAGTTTTTACATTAATACAAAAGTTAAAATGTTTATATACAGTATGAGTAGTATGTACAGTATGTTTTTGCATCCTCTTGCTCACCCTCACCCCTCTAGCTGTCTTTCTCTAAGCTACATGTCATTTTGAACTCTGCTCAAATGACTAAACCTCCACATCATTTGTCACCTTCACACTTTCTGAGCAAACTCTCTACGCATCCATCCATACATCAACCTTACCCTTCTGCCACACCACACACACAATCTTGGACAATGTGTATAAACAGAGAGATTACAGAGACCCCCTAGTCAAAAAGTCCAATTAGCATCAATCTAGACACCTACACAACAATCTACATTACTGAGTAGTCTCCCTGATGGCTACACACTGTCCAGTGTATTATGAATAGCAGCAATAACAGCTTTTATGCAGCAATGCGACTCCATTAAAGGACTCAAGAGAAGCCATCACAGGTCATTTTTTTGCTTGTGGTGTTCCACTAGAGCTATTTTTAAGCACTTGACACCTCCAGTGTGTGATTAGGATAAGTTCAGTTAGTTAGCAAAGGCCATTAGCACATTTCAAGATAGAAAGCTTTAATTATTTCACAATAATCATTGTTATAATTAGTATTCAAACATGAAGAATACAGTGAACATTTTGGGACATTAAACATTTGAATAAGATCAGCACCACTGTAATTTCTGTACAGAAATAAATATGAATCTAGAGCTGGGAGATCAGTTTAACTTGGCTCTGCATGAATGTGAATAAAAACTGTTGATACTTTTGGCAGGGTATCTTTTTTATGGAAATAGTTTGGTTACATAAAAAGCTTGAATGCTTAAAGATAGGCTACTATATGCAGCGTCTATGGAATGTTTTCACAAAAAAAAGTATGCAGCAACATTTATCTTACGCTGGAGAGATGCTGCCTCCTCATCCAGACTTTTCTCCATAACAAAGACAATTTTCATATTATCCTCATCAGTCAGCCTTTAGCTTAACATTTGTAGTGTATCAATACGCTATTAAAAGTCTTTATGAGTCACAACAGTTCCAGTATTTTATTAACTTACAGACATAACAGCCACATAAACACATGTGGTGAGTCACAGGGTTCAATTTTCAGCTTTCTGCCTCACACAAAATCTTTTTCTACTTCTTTTCCCCTGCATCTTATGATCTGCTTTACCACCCTATGTTTTTATTTGCACTGTAGTAGGCCTGCAGCACTTTATTGTTTTTTTAGTTTAGTTAGGCTCATTCTCTGCAACATACTAACAGACCTACAGTATGTACTTGGGATTAAAGTTTAAATACACCTCAAAACAAAGGAGTGACACCAATTTCATTTACAATACAGCCTTAAAAACTACACTTCCCATACTTTCTATTAAAATATACAGATGTGCTTCCTGTTCCGAATACAACCCCCATCTAAACAGCTGTTAGCTATTCCCAAGGTTTCCCAGGCAACACTGCAATGGAAAATTCTAGGGAATTTCCATGTCGCAAAGGATTGTGGGCTTCATTACTCCACAAGTGTCTTTTTACATACACATGGCAGTGAAAAGATGTATTTCTTGTTCTTGAAAAGATTATTGGAATAAGAATAAGCACACGCAGCAAGCAGTAGTGCAGTTTAGGAGCATAGGGGGACCCACTGCCACTCTACACCCCTCTCGCTTGTATTTTTACCTTTCACTGAGTCAGGACACTCAACGCTCCTTCCCCAAAGACCAAGGCTCGCCTAAATATAGCCATATAGTTAAAGTGGGGCCAGAGGGGCTGAATGGGCAATACGGGGAGAGAGAATGAGTGAAAGCAAGTATGAAAAGTGGGGAATATTTGAAAGAAGACCAATGTTTAATCTGTGAGAGAGAGTGAAAGAAACTTTAAGAGTAGAGAGCAAAGATTATCATGGAAACAATTCTTACACCATTACATGTGTAACAGATATAGCTCTCTAGCTGCTTGACTCGAGGCAAGAGCATGCCTCCTGAAATATACCTGCTAGCACCAACTCCCTTGTAGCTATGAGGTGCTAATGACAGAAAAGGAAACCCTAGACAGCCCTGAGCTGGTCATTTCCATGTGCTTATTACATTTGATTCATCCTCTTCAAAACCCTCCCCAAATTATCAGTGTTAGACTCCAAGTTAGATGTGACAAAAAATGTGAAATAAAAGGGACAAATCTAATTTTTAAAACTTATTTCTATTTCTCTATGATATTAGATGAGACTTTTAATCTCCCTCCCAGCATGAAACGAGAGTCTAAGGCTCAGTGGTTCAATCAAGAAATGGAGCCTGGAGCTGGAGCCTGTTCCATTTATAAAAATAAAACAGAAAATGTAAAAATAATAATAAATGACAACTGTGAATGTAGTTAGCACGATTTTCCAGGGATATATGCAGATTTTCTGGTTCAAATCGTCTGACGCCACAGTGGCGTAAAGCACTAGCGATAAAGCTGTATGATGTTACTCAGTCTTTCTGTCCATGTTTGAGAGAGTGTTTTAAATCACTGCAATATATTACACTCTACGACTTAACAGTTTATTAGCAATTAATCCAGACATCTTGGATCCAGAGGAAGTTAGGTCATGCATATGGGTGCATTCATGTGGTAACTGAGCCGTAATCACTACAGGCCAATGTCAGTGTCAGGCTACTGTGATGAAACAAGTGTAAAGATAGAAATAAATACAAGACAAAATAAGGAAGCTAACTAAATTACTTCCAGATAAAGAACATTCTCAAATACACGGACTGAAAACAGATAATATACCAAAGTTGATGGCAGATTTTCTCACAAGTCAATAATTGTATCAGAAGATCAATAGCAAGTATATTGGTAAATAATCGCAAAGACAGAGTCAACTGTTGGTTAGCTTAGCTTAGCATAAAAACTAGAAACAGCGGAAAACTAGCCTAGCACTGTCCGAAGGTAACACACTCTGCCTACTAATGTCTATGCCTCTCAAGCTCAAGCTCAATGTTTGTATCTTGTTGAATCTACTGTGTGCAAAACACATTTAAGTTTTTATTGGATATTTTATGGTTGAACACAGACTTGGGTTGTGTTCAGGAAGTAAATACAGCTGGCCAAGAAAAAGTCCTGTTCTAAACTACAAACAAAAAAAAGCATAATTGAATAAATGTTTACTCCTTCAAATTTATCAGTTATTAATGCCTTGTTGTCCCGATATGTGTGAATCTAGATCTTGCTTTGTTTAGAATTCATACCCCAGGAACCTTCTGTATATTTGCATATATCTTTACACTTTTCGTGTCAGGAAATGCCTGTGTTGTTCTCTATTCAGATGAACAGAAGTGCCTCCTCACATTATGCCCACTGATCAGCAGAGACAAGGCCGCGAACGCAAGAAACATGGCTGTTTAACTGGTTGAGCATGAAATCTAGTTAGTTAAAAAATAAATAAAAATAGTGAGAGTGGGAGAAACAGAGAAGAGAGTGACAGAAACTGTAGAAAAAGGCAGGATGGAGAAAAAATATGTCTTTTGGTGACTAAGGCAAAAGCAAGACAGAAGATCAAGTTGTGGAGTGAATGGCTGAATTCGGTGTTCTTGTGTTATTGTCTATGTAGTTGCACACAATACAAATGGAGAATCCACACAGCACCTTGTGCATATAGACTGAGATCAACAAGGCCAAGTCTGGGTTTTCTTCTTTGTCTTTTTTTTCACTCCATCTCTATCTCTTGTTTTTATCCGGTCTCTCAGTGTGTTAGCTGGCGCCAAGATCTCTGGGGCACAGTCTATGACATCAGACTTTGCATTTCAGATTCGATGATGTTAATCACCTGCCTTCAGGCAACAAAAAAAAGAAAAAGCTAAAGAGACATAGGGAGTTGGATAGATAGAATATGGACAGGGAATGAACAAGATGGTAAGGGAGAGCGATAGAGAGAGTGAGAAGGAATGGAGGGAGGGTTGAGAGAAAGATCTAAAGTAGACAGATGCTGGCATGTGCAGTTAGAGATGGAGCCCAGAGATGCAGTCACACTCTAGGCCATGAGACACGGCGGTGACAGAAAGAGGAAGAAAGTTTTTAGTCACAAAGCACTGAGCTACTTAAGACCTTGCCTATTCACGTTTCTGAATTTCCTGGAGCAAAACACACTGGGTCAACTTCTCCATCCTCGTCCTTCTAGTGTCGTTTCTCTCTGACTTTCACCTTGAGGAGTCAACATGAAGCTTGTCACTCAAAATCACCATCACCAAGAGTTCACCAAGACTAACGCTGGCTGTAGTTAAAGAAACGCACACGGTGAAGAGAGGAATTTTTGCCTGGGTTGGAGAACTTAAAGAAAACATTATTATTACTAACAGCACAGAATATGACACAAGGGAGTATTTTTTAGTTTTATTCTGACACTGAAATTTGCTTCTACTAATTCAAATGAAAAGCTTGTGCCAATCTTTTTGTGAATTTTAATATCCACTTTCCTGCCAATTTGCCAGTTCCCCTCTGCAAGTCAACTGTGTCAGTGAAAGTGGGTCTGCAGCTCGCCAAGACTGTGTGAATATCATGTACACAACCCACAGATCAATCCACTTAGTGCCCATGAAATATAGGGAGTAGGCCACTCTCCTAGTCTGACATCATACACTCGGCCATTAGGCTGAGTGCCATCATGGCTCATAATGGGGGTGGGGGGGGGACCATACTTGGGCTGCATTCAAAACCAAATGCTGGAGTTCTGACTCTATTAGAACCATCTGGAAGATCTTAAACCTGTTGATTAAGTGTTATGTGGAGCATGGTATCTGTATCTGTATCTGACCGCGCTAACACACCTACACGGTGGAAATGCATGTGTGTGTGTGGCTGTGGAGATATCATCTGTGACAGCTATTAAGGTTGCACTGCAAATAGAGAGTTTGAAGCTGGGAGTCAAATTTAGACAGACTGAGGCAGTGATACAGCAGGTGTGCCAGTCTCTATTCAATCACAAAACTTCCCCAATCCCATGTTACTGCAGGACAAGTAGTTTTCAGTTATCCTGTAGACAGGCAAGACTACAGGGAGTAAAAAACCTTAACTTCCCTGCATGCTGAAAATACATATATTACTATAAAGATGGATTATTATGCAGCAAGTCACAACTGAGCAAAGTTGTTTTCTTTTATTTTGACAAATGTTTAACTAAAAGAAAAAATCATTCCTCCAAGTGTGGATCTCACAAGAACAACTCTAAACTCTGGTTTTACTGTAATTCCTTCTGTGTGTGGATGCTAAAGAATAAGTTTAGGCATATCAGAGCCAAACGAATTCAGCCCTCAGTCTGTCCTTCTGAGATGACTGATGTGACGGCCACATGTCACATGCTGTAAACTGGCAGCAAACGGGCAGTAGGTTTACATATCGTGTTTCACATGGTTTACTTCTATCCCAAGTAATGTGCAACCATCATCACTTTGCAGGGAAAAAAGATATATTTTCTATATCCGACTACCAGAACATACATTTTGACGTTGAAAATTAATTCCAGGATGTCACCTCTGCTATACACAGCAGCATATTCTCCAAGACTTTCAAAAGCCAACAGGCTGTTTCTGAAGCGGTACTCACATCTGTGGTGATGGGAAAAGTCCGGTCGACGTAGTCGAAATGGATGAGAGGAGTAAAAGTAGACAGACTGTGTAATCCATAGCTTTGTTTATTTCCCTTTACAAGAATCCAGTCAACGAGAAAATGCACAAAAAAAAGCTCCACAAAGCCACAGCGCGGTGCGTACTTCTCATCCAAACGCCTCACACCGCCATAGATGCGCGTTTGGAAACAAATCTCATCTGGTATCTATGTCGCCCCACCGGTGGAGTTGAGGAGTGTGCTTTTTTTGGGGGGGTAGGGGTTCGGCGAATGTACGTGCGAGCTGTATTTGTGTATCTCAATCTGAGACGGGCTATTAAAGCAAGTCTACAGCGTGTGTCAAAAACTAAAACGAAAAAAAAGGGGGAGGGCGCATGTAGATTTTCAGCTTGGCCGGCAGAGCGGTGCCACTCAGCACACTGCAAAAATAATCCTAAACAGGTCAGCGGTAAGGTTCGTGTGGGACAGTCTTTTCCGCAATCAATGCAGTTTAATGTAGTTTAATTTAAAACGTTTTTTTTTATTATCATTTTTAATTAGCAGTAATTGATTGTCATTTCTTAATTGCCTTGAAGAGATCATCCACAGGCTTCTACATTGTGATTTTTTTACAACCATTTTCATGAAGCTCTGGCAAAAATGTAAATGAGTGGATCCAACTAAATGCACATGTCATCTGTAACTTTTTAAGAGACATAAAATGACATCTGACGACAGAGTAAGGACATTTCTGAAGTGTGGGTTGTGTTAATGACATTTCTTACAGCGTGCGTTGTTGTGTTGTGTTTCCTGGCGTCCTCTCTGCCCACCACCAGTAGCATTTATGGCTTTTCGCCTTTGGAGTTAACAGAACCCAAACAAACCCAAATAAACCCTGTTTACTATCTACCCTTTTTGCTCAAATCAATGTGCTCCATTTGTCAACCTCCAGCAGACAAGCAAAGCAAACAAACAACATACATAAGTGTAGTTTTGTTTGGGTTTTTTTTTGGGTGTAAATGTTCTATTTCTTAAAAATTCTGCATCTTCAGATTATTAAAAATTCCCCAAATTAATCTGCATCCTTGATAACTAAGGTTGCACCACAAACCAGGTGGGACTGAGAAGTGCACGTGAGGACAACATGCCTCTGGTCACATGTTGCTTAAAGTGTTTTCTTTCAGGTTCTCCAAGTGACGTTAAATTCAGCAGATCACAAAACAAAAAATGCACATTTCCCATTTAGTCAAGGTTTTCTGTTTTTTATTTAATGTATGTTATTATAAGCTTTAATTTAATTTGCAACAATGAAGTGCATCCACTTATGCAGAAATGTGATAATAAATTCTCCTTGCTCCAAGGGCTGTGGCAAACTTAATATGAAGTGACATTTCCCTTTGCCGGGACAATCAGGAAGGTAAATACCAGAAGAATATACTGCACTTTATAATGAGTTTGTCTCCAAAGCACCTTGTCAGATACAAAACTAATCTCTGCTTATTTCCCCACAGCTCTGCACTTATTATGGAACCCCGGAGTTATTATTTCTGACTTTAATTTTTGTCTTCTTGTCTGTGTGTATATGTACATGCACGTGAGATAACTTTGTTTGCCACAGGGTCACAGCAGACAAGGTAAAGTGTTTCTCACCTGCTATTATCTGAATCACACAAATAGATATAACTGCTGATGTTTATCCACTCTTGCAGGGCATGACCCAGAGGTGGGGGAGAGGAGCGTATTTACAGAGCAGCAGTAAAGAGGTGGGGCAAACTGGAGAGTCAGTCAGACAGAGACAGAAGAGATTTGTAAATTTATAGTAAGAAGAAACAAATTAACACACTCAAGTGAGGAAATTGTGAATTAATAATTAATAAAATGCCGCCAGTCTGTTTGCAAATTATTCCGAATCCTGGAGAAAAAGCAAAAAGCACCATGTGTTACCACATACAAAAAGAATCCAACACCAATCCGTCATGTAGCTTCTGTCTTTGAACCAGGCGAGCAAAATCAACACTCTTTTAAATAGGATTATACGGGATTTTCACAGGGATTAGTTCTGTTTTACAAAAGCCTCTCGAAAACAGCAAATTCAGTTTGACTAAATAGATCCCATTCCCATAAATGATGAGTTCACAGAACACAGTGATGTTCTGTGTTATAGTATCATTATTTTTCTGTCAATAATAGATCATTGGACAACTTGCAACATGAAATCACCTGGTTCTGTTTTTCTCAGCTCTGTGATGCATTTTGGTGTCTTTCAGCTCATTGTTTTGGTTTTATGGCCCACACCTTTGCTATTTTGGTTCACTCTCACTGCATATTTTAGATTGAACCATATGTAAAGGTTATGTGGTTCATTGCACTTTTATTTGAACCTGTTGACCACTAAGTTAGAGTTTGCTTCAGATCATGTTTTCAGAAAAGTGCAGCCAGCAGAAGAGGTAAAATTAAGAATGCAAGTGTGTGTGTGTGTGTGTAAAACAGGGTTTGTTGTAAAGGTGTGGAGGAGTGGATAAGGAATGTGTGTGTTTGGGTGTATATACTTGGCGGGGAGCAGGTGTGGCCTCTATCACCAGCTCCCAACCCCACCCACCTGTCCAGGGAATTGCCCGGCTGCTGTCGCCTAGCAACCCCATTCACTGTCTCCACGCCGACTCCTCACAACTGAGCCACAAGTCTGTTGTTTTCCCAACATGCGAGTGCTTATCATACAAGTGTGCTAATGCTGGGAGCAGCACAGACAGGGCAAAACATGAGAGATAAGGATTCAGTGCACAGAGCAAATAGCAGGAGTTAAGCTGCTATAAACATAAAATTTAGTTTACAGTGGTAATGTTCTATTTCAACACACAGTGACTTTTCATTCGCATCACAAACCTCAGTCTTTAGTATAAGTAGTATAAGCAATAACATCATCCGCTGTTACATTTTCTCTGATCTTTGAATACCAGAGCAGAGATGATGAAGTAGAGCCTAATAATAACGTTTAATTTTCTAAAAATGCAGCAGCTCATTAAAAAACATTTGCAGGGCAAAAGCCTTTGCATTTTATTCGAATAACATTTGAAATGCACCCGTGGCCATTCTTCACATCAAATTACACTTTACAGTGAAGTAAAGAAGACATACACTGTTTTCTTTTAGCCTGCTCTTGCATGTAATCATCTTTTTTTTGTTACTTTTCTTAATGCTGACATCAGTAAAAAAAAAAAAAAAAAAAGGCAAGTTGTAAGCATTCAGAGAACAATCCAAGCGACATGATATGATACAATATGATGAAGCATCTGTGAAATCTGACTCCGGTTTGAAAAGTTAAAATGTTACTGTCAGATCTCGTCATACTTTTCAGCTGTTTTCAAGACAAACAAATAGATGTATGTACTGCTGAGCCTTCACCAAAGACCAAAATTCAAGAAACTGCATTCATGCAAAAATCTTATTTCCCTCCTCTTCTTCCCCCACAGGCTGCCAAGCACAATTCATTTATTAATTTGTCTGGGCGAGTGTGTTACCCTGGCAACAAATGATTTCCAGGTTTAAAGTTGAATCGTCATCTCCCCCGCACAGTGTCGTCTTGGCAAAGATGATGGGACATGTGTTTTATCTCCCCATAAGCTGACACAGACGTATTCTTCATAGTCAGATCCAGCTGTTAAGATGGAACATGATGGAAGGACACACATCCATAAAGGCGATTCAGATGTGCTTTTGGATGGGTACAGTTTATCTGAGTTTTGAAGGCAGGCTAGCTGTTTTTCCCCAGTTTCCAGTCTTTGTGCTAAGCTAAGCTAACCATTATTTATTTACAGACATTAGACTGGTATAAATTTCTATTACTTTCAGCAAGAATGTGAATAAGCAATTTTAATAGAATGTGTTTTATTCCTTTACAGCCACATTTTCTATATTTTTTCACATCGACATCTGTCATTGCACACTCTCGTGTTGACTGGTCATCATCAGTAATGAGTTTTTTTAGGTCACCACCGAAAAAAAAAACAACAAAAAAAACACGTCTGTTTTCTCGCAACGCAGTCTCTTCCTTGGTGATGGCCGACATGGTTGCGCCTTGTTGACTCAGTGAAAGAGACGTGATGGTGAGTGTGTGTGATATGATGCCTGACTTGGGACAGGGGCAGCCTCAGTCCCCTCTGTGCACTGACTGATCACATTACTATTAGTGAAAGCTATTCTGTCAGGAGGAGATGTTATGGCCTGGCGAAGGAGGTCCTCAGGGTGAAAAAGGCATCCAGTGACAGGAAACTAGCTTTGGGGGGGGATCTGAAGTGATTGAGCATGAGGGGTCTTAGCTGTCCCATTCAATCCTTTTACTTATAGAATCTTGTTTCTTTCCTACAAAATTAATTTTTACCTTCTGTATTTGTTAGTGTTGTCATGTGTTATATGGTTTATTTGACAATGGGGTGAATTTTAAGATTCACATTATGACCCTTGGTTTAACTGAATGTACAGTAGTAAATAGAAAGGTCACATACTGTATGTGACAGGACTTCAATGTCCTCCCTCATGTGTAACCGTGAAGTTAATGATATACAACTTTATCAATTGAAATTGCATAGTTTTGTTTTTCGTAGGTCACATCAGGCACTGACCTCATCTAATATCTAGACATTGGCATCAATCACTTAGCGACAGCACATGCCTGGGCTTTTCCAGATGTCCATTTTGGACAAAGATAACAAATTCACCTCAACATGAAATAGTTCATGATGGATTTCCAGCTTACCGTACAGCATTTATGATTTTGTTAGGATGATCAAATTGGTTTAACATGTGTAATAAAAAAAGACAGAGAAGCTGAACAAGAGCCGTTCCTTGTCTTGATAATGTCAGCACTGTAAAAAACAAGTGTAACTTTACAAAGTTTAACACAAGACTACTTCAGCTGCCGTCATGAATGTGGTTCAGTGGAGCTGTATATGCACAGCGCTGCTTGGAACTAAATGATAACATTGTGTGTCCAGTGACAATACTCACGTGCCGATGCTAAGGAGTGACAATGCTCACCATGTTCCCTGTTTTAGTTTTTAGTTGTGCACATTAAATGTTTGGCCTGATATCTGAGTTTAAAAGTTTGGGCACTGGAGTTCTAAAAACTCATCTGGAAGAGAACATGAACATCTGTACTAAATATCATGGCTATCCATGCAATAGTTGCTGAAATATTTCAATGAAAACGGCAAATGCTACCTTTATCGTGCAGCTTGAGGAAAAGTCAAGTCAAGATTTAGCCTTTAGGGAACTTGAATGTCTGTACAGAATTTCTTGGCAATGCATGAAATATTTGTTACAATACTTGAGTATGGACCAAAGTAGTGGACTGATTGATAGAACCTTGATGCTAGCATTACAAAAAAATTACATCAACAGAAATATTATTTTTCACAGTCATGTCTGCTTGATTACAGTTCTTAGCCAGCCCTAATCCCTTTTGCAACAAGACACAAAGCCTCACTGAATAAATATATCCCGCGGGCTCATCAATTCAGTGTTGACAGGTCTTCTTCAGAGATCAAGCTGTCTTGGCTGGCGTATGGAGCACAGGCAGGGAGGAGCCAAATCCAGACACACAGGTGGACAGGCAGGCTCAATGAAAAATGTCTGATATCTAGGGCTACAGTCGGGAAGCCAGGAAACAGGGAGCATGAACAGTACATGTGAGACATGTGTGAGACAAACAGGTTCCACTGGCAGGTTCAAATTAATTAATAAGTAAACAGAGCAGGAAGCTGGGAGCAGGTGTGTGAAGGCTGTGTAGATTATGACAAAAAACAGAAGGAAATGGACAAAATAAACAGGCCTGGGACATGATTTGTGCCAAGTCACGTGTGATGGATATGTGATCCCTGCCTGACCTTTGATAAAGCTGATGCATCCGGGAACTTCGTCTGATGTGGCCTCACCAGATCTCTGTCGTTTTGATCAGCCTCAGCACTCAGTGAATCACAGATGCAGGGCGACAGCAGCGTATTTCCAGGCCTTTGTTTGACGCGGGCCACATCTTTGAAGGCAAGAGAACGGAACAAACACATCTTTAGAAGTGAAGGATCTGAGGGATCCATTAGGGACAGCACAGGAGAGAACACAGGGGGAGTTTTTGAGAATATGGATGGAGGGGGTGAATATGAAAGACAGGGAACATAAAACAAGATGAGGAGACAGAAAAGGTACAATGTAGACAACAGAGTGGAATCTGGCAACTAGCCTGGCATCTTTTGATCAGTTCACGGGTGTCGTAAGTTATATATCATCACAAAATTTAACTATACTATATAGTTTAGTACAAGTCCTAAATTAAGTAAAGATAATGGACATTATTTCTCTGTTGTCTCACTTTACAGTAGTTTAGACACACGCACACAAAATAAACTTAAAATAGAATAGTTTCAGAAATCCCAAGTCTCTCAGCTCAAGCCAGTATGCGGGGGCGTTTGGTCTATTAGCATCAATCTTTTTATATAAAAACATAGCATAGCACAGGATTTCAACCGTGAATAGTTCAATATTCTATATATAACTTGTGACATGACCTCATGAATATTTGCTCTATTTAAAAGACTCACTGCTGCATACTGAGCTACAGACAGTACAGCAATGCAAAGATTATAATTACACCACATCGTCAGCTACAATGAACAGCCTCACAGGCCTCATATTACAGCGTAGTGTTTGCGATCACCATTTAAGAGCAGGATTGTGGATCACCCAGAGGAAAGGAATTGCTCTTCTGTATTTGGTGGATCCAAGTTCAACTCTGTGTCTTTTTAAGGGCACAGACGAGCTGAGCAGTAGTTTGGCTGGGGGATTGGTTTTATAAAATTAAGCAGGATTAATTTCTACAAGAATACTCACAAAACACATGTAAATTGTACACACTGACTATGTAGATTAAAAAAACCTGCTAAATGGTGTCCTAATGGCACACACCAGAGACTCGCTGTAACTACTGTTACATTTTTTTTTGACTCTGCTGTAGCATGTGAATTTATCCATCTGGGATTAATAAACTTTTAAAGTACTGTCATCTAATCTAATCTAATGTAATCTACTGTATTAGAATCAATTACCATTCGAAGGTCAATTCATGAGCTTTATGACATCTCACTCCTGTTTCTCTGTTACTGTGTTTGTTGCTACTCTGTACTGTGAAATTAACCACATCAACATCAGTACTGATCTGGATGTGCAAAGTGGTGTCAGTATTCCTGTAGTTTTCCTTCATTGTATTGAAAAATATTTTGAACATCCAATGAAAAAAATGTTTCCTGAGGTGTGAGGAACTGAGCTTACCAACTCATTTTCAATTTTCAACAGACTCAGCAGGCAGAAGCAGGTGGTTTGTAGCTGCAGCTGCAGAATCACCACCCAGCAGGTGATGACGTGTAATCTCACACACACACACACACACACACACACACACACACACACACACACACACACACACACACACACACACACACACACGGCCACTAAGAGCAGAATCAGGCTTCTCACTCCCCCTGCAGACAGATTTAGACAAATACACATTGAAACGCCAGCTCTGAAAAAGTGCCTGTACAGTGTGTGCGCAGAGTTATGCAAATCAATCACAAACACAAAGTTGTGATCTGAGAAAACTTACATTAAAAGAAACAATTATGCACAATTATCCCAGCTCGAACCTTCTTTAGCTTTGTCATATTGAGTGATATAAGTTATAACAGCAGGGACACAAATAAAAAAAACTAAAAAAGATGACAGGACCCAGAATGTAGCTCGGAAAAATAAACAAATGCTCTCAGTGAACCAGTGATATTTTCCAAATGTGCAAATCGAAAAATGTTACTGTTGCTGCATGGTAACATTTGTGCCAGTCATAGAATTATAGCATTTAATGCTTGTAGATAATCAGCAGGCACGAAAACAGTCTGAAAATACTTCCTTTAAACAGATGACACACTCAGGAAATAAACAACACATGTCCAGTGTTTGAAGCCATTGGCTGCAACTCAGGGGACAATTAATTCCTTTTAATCAGCCAGAGCCATTGTATTTCACTGTGTATTCCAAGATTTTACTCTGGCTACAAACACATTCTTCATGACTTCATTACTTGTAAATTGTAAAATGACTATGATCGAATCTCTGATAAATCCCTGATGAGATTGCAGGTCCAGCATCTGCAGCTCCTTTGTTCGTCTTCCGTGGCCTCCCCTAGCCTATGGAAGCTGGTTATCAAAACAAATGTAGGATATGAACGGAGGACAAGACTTTACACAGCTGCTCATTTCTATAAACTGCTTGCCTTTGTCTGTGAGCTTGTCTTGTCTCAGTTTCACTCCGTTAAAGCTGGTGCCAAAACTCAGCATCAATGCTAAACTTATACAATAAGTTTAGCATTGATGGGGGCACTGATTTGTGAAGTGACTTTAAAAGTCACAGAGACATGATTTTAAGCTCTTACTGAGTGGAAAGCAGGAAAGACAAGTTTAGACAGCTTTAATGTGTACAGCTGCAGAGCGATTTGTAGAATCACGTAGCTATTGTGATAACCTAGTGCAACGACAACAAGGACAAGGAAGAGAGAGACCACACAAGCAGTGATCAACAAACAAAAACAGAACCTTATCACCTTCATGAAGGAGAAGTATTTGCTAAACTATGGTAATATGACCTTTTTTTTTTAGACTGGTGTTCCCTATAATCTTCCAGCTAAGTTTATTTAAAATTCTCAAAAGAAAAAGACAATAATTCCAGGTTTTTCATTGAGAAAATGCAGAAAGTTGTGCAGGAGGAGAAACTGGAAAAACATACATGGGAATAGATGAGGACAGGTAGAAGAAGTAATTGTGAAGGATGAAGACAAGGATGAGAATCAGAAAGGGGGATAAGCAGGGGGTGATGAATAGATACATGAAGATGGAAAGAGTTCCATCTGGACCTCACGTTATGTTGCAGTATTTCACTTAGTTTGGTTCTTGGTTCCTCCTGGCCACATGTTGAAGCACCTGTGAGCAACACGCTGAACCTCAAGTTGCAGTGTGTGTAAGTGTAACTTGTAATATGCTTTGGATAAAAGCATCTGCTAAATCACTGAATGTAATTTGCCTGTGGTACTAATAATATACAATAAGTCTCTCCTCACCTTATTCTACTGGAGAGGGAAACATATCCTTACACAGTTAAGACAAGAAGTCTAATCAACCAGTGCTGAAGACACATTCATCACACTACAGCTGTTTCCCATAAGCTCATTACTATGGAATTTGAGCTCTTCTTCTTCTTCTTCTTCACAAAATTAAAGCATTTGGTGCCATCTTGTGGTGTTTTTCAGCTACTACATCAGCAGCAAAACAGATTCTGCATGAAACATTTCAGAAAGGAAAAAAAACAGCAATAACCTATAATTAACCGCCATTTTAGAATCAAACTGTTATGATCAATAATGTATTATGCAGTAAACTTTAAAGACAACACACCACACTTCCTTTGTACTGATATTTAATATTTAGACATTGGGCAACAGCCATTTGTACAGCACAATTTGCATAATTTATAATACCTCCTGTATACAATCACAAAACCATGACAGTAGAATTTTTTTCTATTTACTTACAAGTGAAAAACCAGACAGGTTTTACAAGCATAATCTTTGTACAGTCAGCATATATCATCAACAATTTCAGTGTTTTCTTCATAGTCCCCCCCCCCCTATAACATTTTGTTCTATATCTTTCTCTATCTCACTCTTTTTTCTTTAATAATATCTGGACACAAAAATAGTATGAACCACCAACGAAACATGCAACATCCAGTGTGAGCACATTTAAATTCTCCTGCAACTACTTGAGTTGTTAAGATAGACTTCTGTGTAGTTAGACTCTGGTAAACCTTTAGTGTTTGGTGCGCAGGCTCGGGTAAATCTGGGTCCCTATAGACAGACATGACAGGTCGTTTCTCCACTGTACATTGATCAAGAGAAAAACAACTGTTGCTTCTATGATCATACTCTTTGTTTTTTTTTGTCTGCTAAAAGACCTATTGCCCCCCAAACCCCAGTATAAAAAAGCTATGCATTTACAAGGCTGGAAATAGAGAGATGGCGTCTGCATGTATCTGCGAGTGAGCGTGTGTAATTGTAGATGTGTTATGAGAGATTTTATTTTTAGACAGACGACATTTAAAAGAAGAGATATGCATTGGAGCCACATGCTGTGTCATGTTGTGAAGATGCTCGACACACAAGCACAGGGTATAAAAATATTAAAAAAACAAAAGTAACCCCACAAAACTGATGACTGTTGTTTCAGGTATAACGTCCACTGATTACGATGTTGTCTTTTTTGGTAATTTCTCATACACGTCCTGGAAAATGAAACGATTTAAACAGGGGGAGTGCATAAAAAGATGGGAATCATTTGAACAGGAATGATCTTTCAACTCAGTTCATAGTAATTACATAAAATTTTGAATCTGTGCATGTTCTTAATATGTGAGTGTGTCTTCGTGCACAAGGGCAAAAAAGTGGATTCTCTGAGTTTCTTCTTACCGTTGTAAACAAGCACTACATTGTGTATAAAAACAAAATTTTTCTTTTCTGTACACCTTATGTACTGTAAACAAATATAATACAACATATGAAATAGTCTCACAGGCATGAAATAAAAATCAATATAGCATTACAAAATAATACATAAAAAAAAATCACATTAAAGCAGTAACCATTTCGTGGAGGACATGAAAACACAGCAGTGCAAAAATAAACATCAACACAAACGGTTTCTCTCTCACAAAGTGTCGGGTAAGTCAAGATGCAGATACTAACTTTATACAGATGTTGCATAGAAATCACTCAGATATTAAGTTTAGTTTCACTGCTAAGTTTGACTGAAAATGTTGAACGGACCAGCGGTCCCGCCTCTTGACCCCCGTGCATGCACACGAGACGACCTTTCTCAATACAATATGAGCATGGTAGACTTTTAAAGACACAACATTAATCATTTGAAGTGGTAATATCAAGACGACACACACATATGACAAAAAGGCTGGGACAAAACATCAACATGCTACTGCAATAGCATTGTCGTATCTTGGAATGGCAAATGCGCTTTTCCACTATTTTTTAATTTATTTTCCAGCAAGTTTTTTTCCTTCGTTACATCTCCTGATTTGTAATCCCTATTCTTTACCTGTCCACTTCCTTATCTCACTTTTATAGCAGGATGATGATGTCAGTTTTACATTCTAAGCAGGAAAAGTGCAAAATACCACAAAAGCGTGCGTTGTTGAGTAGAAAGCAGGACTGATATACCTTACTAAGAAAAACCTCAGTTGGTAAATGTTACACATTCTAAGGGGCATCATGGATCAATAAAACCTCTATGTCACAATCATCAAGACTCGATTGTCTGTGATAAAGATATCTCTATATTTATCTATATATGTTATAATTCATTTCCAGTTATGACACTTCACTATATACAAAGTGAACGATTGAAAAGATTGAAAGATTTTTTTTTTGTGCAGAACATGTGGCACTGCATACCAAATAGTACATGTGCACAATATATAACGTCCAATTAAATATATAATGATTATAATCACTTATCAAACAATAATCATTTGATTATAATTATTTGATATGACTTTGCTTACACGTAAGGTGACAAAAGATGGACAACAAGTAGTTGTTTTTGTTTTTTCTCTTGAACTGGAATGATAAGTAGTGTGTTAGAAAATATACTATGCTTGCTTCCCAGGATAGATTTTTAAGTACTTAAATAATTGAGGAGAAGACAAATGATAGAACTCTATGCTAATATCTTAATACAAAAATAAATACGAATTCTCCATAGTGGAGTCTTTAATATTTTATTCCCAGAATGCTTTTTAAATCAATAAAACTCTGAGGATCATATTAATGCAATGAGGAAAATCTTTGATGGATAAAACATCTAAATAAATTAGAATCTACAAACATGTTCATTCCCTGTATCTATTAGAATTAAAATTCCTCTTCTGTGTGAATGAATGTGAATGTAATGTAATTAATAATTGTGTTTGTGTCTATGTGTGTGTGTGTGGGAGTTTGTGAATTTAAGTATGTAATACCTGGTTGAACCGCGCTTAAACTCTGAACCCAGCACCTGTGTTCTCCTCTGACTACACTATTGTACACCGAACATCCTGTAAACGTCTGTTGATTTCCTGTAAACACATAACTGCTTCCTCCGAACCCGCATTACGCAAACCGTCACCGGAACAGAAAGCTCGAGCAATCTGAATGCTGAAACGAATGAAGAAAAGAGATATTCTGCCCCATCCTATACACAAACCACCCTTTCCCCCGAACCAACAAGAGTGGAGCAGTGTTATGTGAGACGTGAGTGTCCCCAGATGTCAGAAACCTCTTCATGCTTATTTAAAAAAAAAACGAATTCTGTCTTCTTCTATGAGTGGATCTGGGCGTTGCTGGCGAGCAGCTTGTGCCAGCTAACCACTCGCTTGCGAAGGTCGACTTTGTCCAGCCACACGTAGGCTTCCCCGATCAGGGTTTTCTTCACAAACTTGCCTCCGTTGGACACCAGGAAAAGCTGGAGAAAACCAGGAAGGAATGTTTTATTACAAAGTATTTGAGAAGGAGTCACCAGTAACCAGCAGGTTACTTTGAAGAAAACACAAATTGTCACTGTTTCTCACTGCTTTTTCTCAGTTGTGTACACTAATTATGAAGTTAGTCATTTAATAATTAACGAGTTACACAAATGGGACGCAGTGTGTATGTTTGTGAGCTAAGACTAACTGTTTCCCGTTTCCAGTCTTTATGCAAAGTTGAAATGACCAACTCTTCCAACTTTCATTGTACCATAGTGCGAAACCTGTTTGTGAAAGAATAACTACAGGTAATCGGCAAACGATCCTTTGTCTGTCTGTGTGTGTGTGTGTGTGTGTGTGATTACCTGTACGGAGTGTCCGGTGGGGTTCATACAGAAGCGAAAGGTTTCATTGAAAGATGGTTCACGGTCATGACGACACACTCTGGTCTTCTTCTTGATAATCCTTTTCTGGGTGGCGATATTCACCACATAGAGCTTCACATACAGATCTGCACACACACACACACACAAATGAAATACAAAACTGACAAAATAAGTCTGAGGCTGTTTTATTGCTGCTCTTTTTCTATATTTTATGTTGTCAGTGTTTGCTAGTACTTTGCTTAATATAAAAACAAATACCCTAATCAAAACTGCATTGTTTTGGTGTAAAAGGACATGAAACAAAAAAAATTTGAATATTCACTGTAAATGTTAGACAGTAGGTATATAAAAAAATATGTATGTATATAAAATCATATACACAGAATTGTATTGAATTTAACAGGTAATAATCTAACACTGCTTTCCAAGTTTTCCTATTTTCAGCTGGAAAGTATTACGATACATGTGGCTCTTCATCTATAACAACTGGCAAAGATATTATGGTACGTCAGACTCAGATGCCAGTCTTCATAATCCAGTGCTTGTGTGGGCTTCCCAGCTGTCACAGTTATAAAATAATATATATCATGCAAAATTATATTTGAGTACTGTGCAGAGAGTTTAAGGTGTTTTTACAGAAGTGGGCAACATTAGTAAAAAAAGTTAACTAAAGTATGAAGTTCAAAAACAGAACTTTTAATTTGTTACCAGGCAGGTGGTCTGGAGTCTTGAACTTGTAGGTAATGTTGCGACACTGAAGAATCTCAAGGACCAGGTGCTCACCCTCCGTCTTCATCTCCTTCTTTAGCGCAATTTTTATCTCCCCCATTACCTGGGATTTACCTAAACACACGCGTACACAAACATGCACACATTTTGCAACAACAAACATTTAACGTCCATCATATCAATTTATTCCTATTGCACCGTGCTCTTTGTACGGTCTCTGTCTGTTCTCTGTAACTGCCCTCTACTGGACACCAAGTGTAATCACACGATGAGTAATGTCAAACATGGCCTGTAAATAACCACAAACCATTTATTTCAAGAATGGCGAGAAGTTCTGAGGAGCGCTGCCTACCCTCTGGTTGCCTTGGCAACTGAATTGAAAGGACGGTTTTGTATTGACAGCTGGGTCAATAAGGCTGTGGGAAACGTTAGGGGTGTGTGTTTATGTGTGTGTGTGTGTTAGATAGACACTCGCACAAAGAGAGTGAGATAAAGAGATGAAGAAAAGACTGTGGATAAGGGAAAATGTGTTAATGTGTTCATCTGTGTGTGCGCGTACCGAGCTTCAGTCTCACACTTTGTTTTTAAGGCGAGAGTGAGATAACAGACCTCAGGTTTTTCTAGAATTTTAAGGTCATCCTTGCACCTCTGCATTAGTCATAATTACATGACTCACAACTTCACAGGAAGAAAGGAACAATGAGGAAAATTAGAAAAGATAGTCTAAAAAATATAAGTTGGCATATGTATGAAGTTTTCATTCTGCAAGAAAACAGATGAATATAAGGTAATTTTGTTGTGATTTAACACTTTTTAAACCTACATGCTAAACCAATTTTAGTTTTCCAACCTTGAAATGCTGAAGAAAAATGCCTGCATGTTGTTTGACATCCATGAATCAGCACAGTTATGAATATACAAACACACACTGGTAGATTTAAGTCTTACCTTCAATGTCACTGTGTCCCATTGACGATTTCAGCGCATCTGTTCCATTTGGGATCTTTCCACTAAAGCAAGACAAAAAAAAATACAATAAACTATTAAACCTCAGGTATTTGATCTGTGTTTGTAGGTTTGAATTGAAACAGGTGTGTCTTGTTTTAGTGACAATATACTCAGATAAACATTTTCAGAAAAATGTTTAGGATTAAAGAGTAAACTGGATAAGCTGACTCACAATCGGGGCACCTGGAAGATGGCACTGTCCACCTCGTTTGCTTCCGCTTCTTCGTCCAATAAGCTGTAGGCGCTGCCACTCAGGCCACTGTCCAATGAAGCTGCTGTGACCGGGGCATCACTGGATCTGTAGCTTGACCGAGCTGTGCAGAGATACCGCCACACCCATCATGACAAAGAGACAGGAAGAAAAATTGCACCTCTGCCACGTCCAAGAATGTAAAAAATAGGGCCAAGAAGCATTTGGGTAATATCTGCAGCAACCAAAATCCATCATAATCAATTTTAATGCTTCAAATAATTTATGTCACTTAAAAGGAAGGCTTTTTTAAAGCACAAATATTGTAAATTATAATGAATAGCACACAAACACTGAGGACTAGCAAGAAGCATATGGACAAACAGTGCACTTAAAACCTTTCACTCAGACAGAGACAAGACAGCAAAAGTTCACATATAAAGCCTTTACATGAAACAAATAAACCCAGAGAAATATGACGTATACTATATATGTTTATGCAGACCAAACAAGAGGCACGTAGACCCTGCCGACATTGTTAGTCATCTATATGAACTATTTATAGTAATCTAATATCTCAGTCTCAGCATTAATTTAGTTTAAAAATATATATGTATTCCGTTTATATGCCTTAAGTCTTTTCGGTTTAAAGGATATTTATTAGTGTACCTGTTTTTTATTCTACATTATATTTGAAATGAAAAATTTCAAGAAATACATGTTACATTTCAACATTTAGCTCAGCTGATCAGGCAACGTGATAAAGTATGAATGAGATGCGTGAATGTGGTGCAGAACAGGATCCACGTCGACACACGTTGTTCCAGGCCACTCAACACATCGCAAAAAAAGCTCACTAATACCAGTTCAATGAAGCAATGGGGGAATCGTGATGCAGCAGATGTGGCTGCGGCACAGTGTTAACTTGCAATGAATCATATCACAGTCTGTGACGCTCATTTCCTGGTATTAGTGAACTGTGTTGGTGGCCGTTAAGGAAGTGTGTCTCACTCCATGAATCTCTGGTGATGTGGCTGTGTGCAACCTTCTTTCTCTCTCTTTTATTAGCTTGTAAGTCTCCCCTCTCTATTTCTGCAGGTGTGCGTTAGTAGTATCGCATCCTCTCTCTCATTCTCTCCTTGCTCCATCTCTGCTTCAGTCACACGACAGAGAGGAGACTCTTGGGCAAACTCTCACCTCCGGTGCTCTGCGGCCTCTCTTCTGACATGGCTTTCCTGAGGGTAAGGTGTCTGCCTTCTGCTCTGCTCCCTTTGGCCGAGACAAGTGATGGCAGGGCAGGCAGCCAATCAGACTGGGCTCTCTGAATGGTGAGCACGCCCACAACGCTGTGTCTCTGGTGCCTCAGTGAGAGGTGGCCTCTTTGGCCTGGATGTTTTTGTTTTCATAGGCGCAGGTCAGATGTCAAGGGGTCAACGTCAGGAAACAAAGGTCATGCAAACGAAGTTCAAGATGGAAGGAGGGAGGAGCAAGATGGAGATTCAGAGAGCGGTATATCTTCAGCATGGAAACCAGCTTGACTGTCAATCACATGCAGCCACAGTGTGTGGTGCACATTCACCCCTCCCGCATATCACTCTGGGACGGGGTGTGCAGCATGTACTGAGGTGCATTGTGGGTCCAGTAGTTGTTAAAACAAAAAAGAGAAGGGTAGTGGACAGCATGCACAGCCATCTTAGTGGAGGAGCCTCAGAAAAGCTGGTTATTGTTAACAAAAAGAAAATAAATAAAAAAAAACTCCAAAAAAATAAGAAAATAAAAATAACAAATTAGGTTAATGACACCCTAGGGGGGTGGGTGGGATTGCAACTTTCTTCTGTTTTAAAGGTTGGATCAAAAAATCCAGAACTTTTAAATTTGCTAGCAGGTGACCCTTTCTTAGAAGCAGTAAAATTCTGTGAACTCTGCTCTGTTTACTGAACTTGTGGAAACAAACTTCATAATTTGCTGGTCTTGTTGTTTCAGGGAGCTGAAGATGTTACTGGGGTCATCAGTTTTTGGCCCTTCAGATCTCCAGCAACTCTAGTTCCTTTTTCAAATTTGACTTTTTCCATACTGATGTACTTCTAATAATCCAAGACAATAACAATTTCTGTTTAGTTACATTTTAAAGTAGCATTAGAATACAATTCATGGCCTCTGTCCTGTTTGATGTTTTACATAGGTACAACTGGCCTTTTATAAGCTATCAAGATGCCTCATTGGGTTGGAAAACGAGGTCAAACTTAGGAAGGTTAAAAACAGTGCACTACAGGTGAAGTGCTGGCTCTACACATTTGTGATTACATACAGAAGAGAAGCAGTGAGAGATTGAAACACTGTGAATACTGAGGGCAGGAGATCCTGAGGTGTAAGGGGAGAGGAAAACCAAGAATAGAAAGGAAACTAAAAGAACAGAAAAATAACTCGACAGAAGGTAGTACAGATGGGTGCAAGGAGGCCATGCTGCGTAGGCTTTATTTGCGTCTTGGTTTACTTGGTTGGAGGCGTTGCGGCGGCGGCTGCTGCTGCGACTGCTGTGGGGCATCGCCCGTTGCTATGGCAGCGCCTCCGCCACTTCCAGTGCTGCTGTCCTGATGGTGTTGCCGTGCGGCACTTTTGCTGGAGCGTGAAACACCGTGCGAGCGAGAGTGTTGGCTGTGTCCATGGCTGTGACTTTGGCTCTGGCCCTCAGACGGGGAAGGCTTCGATGTGCCAGGGCTACTGTGAGATTTCTCGATAGTGGGCACCTGCGTGTCTAAAACAACCAGATTAACCGAATTAACAAAAAAGGCTATCCTTAACTTTAGAGAACTTAGAGGCTGACACTTTTTTTGTTCCTTCTGTGGTGAATGAGTTACTGGCTAGTGATACACAGTACGTCATCTAGCCAGCGTGGTAACTGCATTATTAAGTCAACAATCTTTTAGCATCATCGTCTTTTAATTTGATGGTTATTGTTCTAAATTAAGGAGAGCATTCAAAGCCTTCCACAGCCATGTTACCCTCTGTGTTAGGAGCAAGATAGAGGGAAGCTAAGGCTAGGCCTCTGAGCTGGGTGACATCATGGCAACCAAGAAAACATACCATGAGAAAGCAAAAAGCATGAAGCTGAAGCTACAATGGGTGTGAAAAAATGGGCACAGGAAGGTGCAGGTACCAAGGAAAGAAAGGACTGCAGAAACAGAAACTGGTGGACAGAAGAATAGACTGGGGCAGGATTAAAAAAAAACAGTAGAAACCACCGAAGAGAGAAGAAGTGACAGGAAGTGACCACAAAGAAGAGAAGTCTGAATAAAGAAGAAAGAACAAGCACAGGAAAGAGGGAAAGAGATACAGCAGGGAAGCAGCAGTGGTTGATAAAGGACGATGGTGATAAGGTCGAGCAGGTGAGGGGTAATCATTGTGTCCTACCCTTAGCCGGATCTGGAAAGATCCCATGGCTTCGGCTCTTGATGACAGAAGATTTGGGTGAATCCTGATTATCGTGTGAGGAGCCAGTGGTTTTAGGGGAGGAGTGCTGTGAGGAGGGTTTAGAGGAACTGTGCCGGCTCTGGCCTGAGTGAGATCGCCTGTGGTGGTCCCCCTCACTCTGTTCCTTCAGAGGGAGCCACCGTGGGATGTTGTCCAGCTGGGCAGTGTTGGACAGGTCAATAAGTACCTGGGAACAAACATGGCAATTAGGATAATGTGGGTAATGTGTTTAAAATGTACATAATAGTATAAAGTGGGGTTTACCTCTCCTAAGAAATCATTAGAGGAACCCTTATCATAGTCCCACACGCTGACCTCCAGGGTCTTCTTTCTTAGCTGGAAACCACACACAGTTGAAGAGTTACCAAAGAAGACACACAGACATCTTAGAGAACAGACAGTCCACAAATTAGCTGTGACTGAAAAGGGTCCAATAAATCTAAAATTGGATCTAAGATGATATAATTAAATCCTAGTGGCCAGTGACCACTGTCTTACTCAGTCCACATGATCCAGCATGTCTGAGTGTACCTGCAGTGTGACTCTGACAGCACACAGTACCTGCTCCAGGTGGATGTTCTTATAGATGACAGTCTGGTTCCACTCGGGGTTGATACTCTTGCCTGCATGTTTGGACCTCCTCTTGTTTTCAGCACTGGGGGAACACAGCACAGCAAGATAAATGTGGTCACTGAACAGAAAAAGCCCTGCAGGTTAGTGGACCACCACAATGCAATGAGCACGATATACTGGAATAGGCCACAATATGACAGTAGAGGGGAGAGAATGAATGCGATGTACATTGTTGTGACGGTAACAATGTATGCAATGTTAGGATCTGCTGCAAAAAAGTCCACTTAATATCCATCAAGTCATTTAGTTTTGAAAAAATATGATGTGTTGCCATATACTGATTAAATTCTAAGAATTTAGTAAATAATGCTGCTGATAACTGGATTAGAAAAACAGGCAACAACCCTTAATCATTGAAGAATGCTTAAAGAGGTCAGTTTGCATATGAAATAGAAAATAAGATGACATAACCTGCCTTCACTGACCAATGGTGTCCCATTCTCATTTTATTTTACGTGACAGTAGACTCACTGGAGTAGAATGAATGACTTGGTAAGATGGATGTTTTTTGCAGTGTGTGGGGTTTAGTCTAAGATTGTAGGATATGATTAAGTCCGTAAAAGTTAGTCAGGAGACAAGGACAATCTACTTTATATTGCAAAAGAATGGAATGAGTAAGCACTGCAGAGCAAAATAATGTGAGTGTATTGAATGTGGCAGGGCATCACGGGGTACAGTACGATGTCGGGACATGATGTAGGACATTTCTGAGGGATTTTAATCACAAAACAGGGACAAACTAAAGGGTGTCAGGTTTGATGTCAGGGTTTCAAATTACAATGGTTAGGAACAAAAACAGACCATCTACCAGGAAAACACAATAGTTAGCTGGGTTACTTGTCAGCATAGGGGATTACATATTTATATGTGTTAAGTTAAAGAGATGTTAAGATGTTAATATTGAGGGATTTTTCTCCTCCAAAATGCAATGCAAAGACACATAGCCTAAATATGACGGGAAATGCTTTCAGGGTGCAGGGAGTTAGTGGAACTGAACTAACTGACTTGTATCAATACGTTTTCAATCAGTTATAAAACAAGTTAGATATTTTGTGACCTTCACCAAACTGGCAACCAAAACAGAACCAAAATGGGCAAGTAACATACCTGGCATTCTGGACAACCATGACCTGACTGAGGGGGTCCAGCATGCATTAAATATAGAGAACAACATATAGAAACAATAGTCAGAGGGAGGGAGTGGGGTTAAAAAGTGCCTGTGGACTGTGAGTGCGTACGTGGGAAAGGGAGATTATCGTAGGTTTAGTGTGTGATTTATTGGGTATATGTTTAAAAAGGGGTAAGAGTTTAGAACTTTGGTGTTCTGCAGTGGGAAGAATAATTGTGTGTTTTAGAGTGTCATGACATGTGTTTTCAGAGACCTTTCAAGTGATGTAACATGTTCTTTGGCAACTGTAGTAGAGATCTTCTGATGGCATTTATGAATCTGTTTAATTTAAAATGAGTAGAATTTAAAGTTGCTTGTTCTAGAACTGGGACCAATCTGTGTTGACACAGTACATACATACAACATAGCAAATAAACATATATTAACCAATTACTACGGATTGTCTAGCATAAATTATTATTTTTCAATAAGATATTTTTAAGGCCTAACATTTGATCTTGTCTAACTTAAATTGGAATCACAATACGCTTCGTTGTTTTACATACTGTATCTTTCCCATTTCATCACTTCCCTGTGCGTATATGCTCTTACATCCAAATTCTTTCATATTTGTTTAAATGCGTGCAGTAATGGGTTTCTATATCTAATGGGTTTCTATAGTTTCTTTTGTACCACTGCTTCCTAGGGGACACATACATTACAAACCAAATTCATACAAGTATGTAAATTCACTTACCCAGAGTTACATTTATACATTAGATGCAGGCTTTATAAACACTTTTGCCATATCAAAACAATCCATTTCCTCTATAGCAACATCTCCTGGTTGCTATCTATTAATTCATTAAGTGCTACCATCCAAATCACTGCTGGACCTCCATGTGGTTGCCAGGAGATCTGTGATGCACCTGAAAAGCCTCTGTATGACTGCAATTACTGCTCTAATAGCTGTGTGATCGTCCACGTATATACACATGGCATATACACGAGCATGTGCATGCATGGGCTAAGGTGTGCATGTTTCCATAACCACTCTGTGCAAGGTGGCTGCAGGGCTTGAGACACTTCAGTCGCTATAGCATAATCCTAACCCCGTCTAAAATTGATAGTGGTGCTGGAATGCCTCTGAGAGTGGCGGCTGAAAAGCCCACAGCCATATATTATTGCTTTTATCTGAAACAATCCCGGGAAAAAAAAGCTCTCTCGAGGGAGATCTCAGCAGAGATGGTGGGAGAATCAATTACATTAAAGCGCAATCACAGTGAGAAGAGAGCTCTGGACGTATGAGGGAGTGTGGATCATATTGCAAATAAATATAAGATCTATTGATTTTGACTGTACTCACACCTGCAGTAGAACACCCATCAGTAGGGGAAACATAAGAACAGTATCAACCCCCTGTTATTTACATCCTGTGTCTGTCATTCAGCAACGATAAGGGGATGATGAGTCCCGTAACAACAAGCCATCAAAACATAACACTTAATGAACCTGAAGTGTAGTGCACGGGTGCTATGGAACTGACATAGAAAGGTTATGTACAATACATTGAAAGATGTCATGGCAAGCCAAAATCAATTTTAAACCGATTTTAAAATGAATGCAAATCAGGTTCAAGCTTAGCAAAGTCGCTACCTGTGTAGCTTGGATGTCAAAGAGAAAATCTAAGCATGTGTATCAGTGAAATTCAAATTTTTTTTTAAAGTAGCTGAAAATACAGTAAATGATAAAACACTCACATGTTACACACGTCTATCTCTTTAAATACAGCATTCTTCTCACTTTATATAATTTCTGTCCTGCTCTGTTGAGGCTATGCTTGTAGGTTCCACACCCTTCACTCACCCTCTCCCTGGCAGGAGATACACTTTAACAAATGGGTCAGAGTAGCCATTGTTGTCCCGCGGGGCAAGGTTTCTGGCCTGCAGGACATGAACGATCAAGTTGCCAAGCTGCTTGTCATAGTGGATTTGAAGCTGCAGAAGCAAAGAAGCACACTGAATTACATTTGACTGAAATTCATTTCAGATATAAAACTATACAAGAAACAGAAAGTTAATAGTTGAAACTTCACCGCGGTATTTTCTTTCACCGTAAAACTAAAAGTGAAAACATTCAACCAAAATAGCCACAATTTTCTTTTTACAGTTCACAGACCTGTATCTCTCCAGAGATGGGGTGGGACTGAGTCTTTGTTCCCTCCACAGACTGTAAGAGGTGAAAGCAACACTCTTAGATAATGCTAACAAAAATATTCAGGTATAGATTTGTGCTTGTGTTTGATGGGATGATTCATGCTGTGTGCAGTGCACTGTATTGTGCTGTACAAAGAAGTTCTAACACAAATGTGATAATTCAAATCTCAAAATCTGTGCATTTATGCAGTTTCCATACTCACTTTGGATACAACTGGTAAAAGGTAGAAACTGCAAAGCTTTTGTGCATTGTTGCAATACTTTGGCAAACATTATATTCACCGTAAAACAAAGCTAATTTAGTGTGGTAATCGTAATGCTGAGAGTCCGTGTACGCACTGCTGTTAATGTGGGTCTACGTAGCTCTACTTAGACACATCAGTTCATAATAATACATAATTTGGGAGTTATCTACTTTTGAAATGTGATTATCTCAAACTCTATAGTTCTAGGCTAATCCCAAGCAGACTTGCCTTGCTGCTGTGGCGTTTCTTGCTGATGGAGGGTGATCCTGGCTGACCGGGGCTGGATGTCGCTGAAGTCGTGGCGGGCATGCCAGAAGAAGAGGTGGAGGTGGGAGCTTGCTGCTGTGACACTTTCTGCAGCTCAGCTGCCAGCTGCTTGGGGTCAACACCTGGAGACCTGGGAGGTCTGTCACCTGGACGGTTTATACATAATGTACAGTTATTGGTACAGATGTATGCAGACAGTGACACAAAAACATGAAACTGAAGACTATTCTTAGCTTATAATTATCAAAGAGAAAGTTGATTAGGCACATTTTCGGTCACCAATCTGCTGCTTTAACATTTCAATTAAAATGAAAGCAGAAAACATCACATATTCAAACGCGCTGAATATTAAGCCAACACATTATGGCAGTTCTTTGGAAATGCCATATTATTTGCAAATGTTCCCAGAATTTCAGTGTAATGCAGACAGATGGAGGAAACAGGCCACAAGTAATTCATGGCTAAACCTGAGAAAGAAAGAATCATAGATGAAAGCAATATGAGAAGAGAGTCTGAATATTGCAAGAAGTTAATTATACAGAGGAAGCAGGGTTGGTGGTAATGGGGTGGTGAGAAGCAGTAAAACCCAGTTGGGGGTGAAGTTACAGAAATACTGTGTTTCACCTTTGCTGTGCTCCTTTAACTCCAGTTGCTGGGGTCCCTCAGACTCATCCAACATGTTGAGATCACTTACAGACAGGAACATGTGTCATATGAAGATAAAAACACAAGATTAATACTAAAGAACAAGATGGATGAAGATAAGGAAAATACAAGCAATTGCTTTTAAAGTCAACCAACGACAGGAAAGCTATCATTGAAGAGTTTGAAATAGAATTAAAACTGGAAATGAGGTTATATTTAAAAGTGGATGTTTGATTGAATTCAATGTGTGGTTAAGGAGGAAACCGAGAAGGAGACATTAGGGAGATGAAGAGGCAGGGGACAAACAGACAGAGGTTATACTCACAGTCTGACACACACTTCTGCCTCATTACATGGCTGTCCAACGAGCCCTTGAACCTCTTCATAGGTTTTCCCCGTCAGAAGAACACCATTCCACTCCAGGACTTGCATTCCTGTACAGAATTTGCATACAGGCTCATCCAGAGACACAGTCAAAAAAAGGTGTTCATTTGATTGCATATTTTCTATAATTTGTTTAAATCAGTACAAATGTCAGGCCCAAAAAAGTCTTAAAAATGTATGAAACATGAAATAAATTCAAGTTTGAATGAACGACCTTCTTTACACTAAAATTCATCCAAGCAGCTGTGTGTCAGGCACAAACAGAGAGCAGTTCATTTGAAAACGACCTCATATTGTTATAACTGTAACAGCATGCAATCAGATCAGTTTAATTCCAAGCTACTCAACTAATGACAATTCCTATATCTCAAAGAAGCAACTGATGATTTATTTATATTTAATTAATTCAGCAGTGAAAGCTCATATTAATTCACACAGCACAGCAAAAGCCACCGCATCCTCTAAAACACACCCTGCACAGTGGCAGGACTTACACAGTCTGAAACAGCTCATCAGGAGGTTCTCCCGTTTGCGACGACAGTCTCTCCCTGCATGTGTGAATGACAGGAGGTTGTACTGTAGCTGTACGGCTTGAACTTGAATTTCAGCTAGACAAACAGGCATGCATTCCAACACACTGTTTCTGTCCGTCGGTGACACTAAGCGTCCGTGCCTGTTGATTCTGAGACAATTCTCCATGTTCACACCACAGGAAGTGAGATGCTGTGTTCCCACTGGCAGAAGCAAAGTTCTTTGCAGCCGTTCTGCTCAGTGTTGATGACAGGGTTATGGGTGTTAACATGGTTGAGTAGAGTTCACTGAAGCAAGCAACCAACTATTTTCTGTGCATAGAATATATATATATAGATATATAGGTATATATCTATATATATACAGTATACAGTATATGTGTGAGTATATATAACTATATACATATATAAAACAAATTTAAAATATGTACATATTTGTATTAATTATAATAATTATTGTAATATTTACAATAATATACTTCCAGTCACAGTAGTGGTATGCCTCTAGGGATGGCAGTATGTAAAGTAAGTAGAGATGAGAAACAGCAATGTAAAAAACAAAAAACAGAAATGGAAGGAGACACAAACAAGAACAGAAAGTGCGAAAAGAGCTGCCCACGCTCAAACACATATACACATCCACAGGACAGACAGATGGATTGCACACACTATGCAGGTCCAAACGGAGCTTTCTCTCTCCCTGTCTCACCATTCATAGATAACAAGTGTGGCAGCTTCAAAAAGGCTCGGGCCACAGCTGACATCAGTTGTTCGACATCGTCAGATTAAAGTGGACTATGAGAAGACAGACGGACTGGGACAGCGAAAGGGTTAACTGTTCCCGTGACACTCCCGTTTGAAACCAATGACACCACATAAAATGTATTACCACACAGCAATGTATCTTCAGGTCACTGCACGCTGCTTCTTGGATTTTAAAATAAAATATGAAGCTGCAGAATCACCAGCAACACTTAATCTTGTTATGGCTTAACACAGGAATGAAAGCAGAAGGAAACATCTCGCTTGGCTCTGTCTAAAGGTGACAAAATCTGTCTCTAAAGGTTACTGCAGTAATCAGTGAGTTATAGACACGTTATTTTTTCCCAGCCAAGAAATTATCGACCATGTACCCCAGTAAAACCACTGTAAAATGCTGACAGGTGGATTTTGTGGACTTTGGACAGAGCCAGATTTTCCTCTTTCCACTGTTTGTCCTGAGATACGTTAGCATGGTGCTGGTGTTATTTACTGGAGGACAGACAGGAAGTCACAGCGACATTCTTGTCTAACTCTCAACAAGAAAGCAAATATAAATATTAACACTATCAGTAGGTCAGTTTGTGCCTTATCAAAGGCATAAAACACATGTACTGTACATGAAACAACATGACATAGTTTTCAGAATATATGCCTGTTGTTGGAAAATGTATTTGAACCTACATAACTGTAGTGTATTGTAATTTTTTTTTCACAATTTAAGTTTAATTTGGGAAAAGACCTTACCTTCAAGAATCTTTCCGGTTTGTTCTGCAGCTCCACCAGGTAGGACTTTCGCAACATAAGCTCCAATATCTCCATTACTGCAAGGGACCTCTTTACCTCCAACCACACGAATACCCAGACCATTTCCTTTTTTAGGACCAAAAACAAAGTCAAGTCAATATATTATTTTAGTCTGAAATCTCAAAACACTTGCATTAAATATCTACAAGGTATATCAACACAAGTACAAAGAAAGTAAGAGAAACTGCTGCTACTGGTTTCAATGTACCTAAAACCTAAATGGGAACCTTTAGGATCTCTGTGGATGGACTGCAAATAATTAAATAGAGTTCATATTCTTTAGAAAAATAAGCAGAGACATGCAAAAATACATCCCTTCTGTTGCTGTGGTTGTTGCCCAGCTTGAAAATAACAGTAAACCTTAAATTTTATTTTAAACCTAATTTTAAACTAAATTATCATTGTCACTGTTATTTAGTTACTGCTGTCTGCCTTTGTAACAGCGTACATGCCAACCCCTCTAGTGACTAACCAAATCATATTACACTCCTCCACAGGTCATATGTAAGAAGGCCTTCACCTACACAGAACCAGGACCTTCTTCATTTTAAAGTACAAAACACTTTACCATTGTTATGGTAACACGAACAAAACAACTAAGGGAAAAATGACTCAGTTCAGAACCAGGCCCTCATAAACAAAATATCCTTCTTTTGCGAGCTGTTTAATTGCATAAGATAATCCTGAGTGTGAGGGATACGCCATTTTAAGCATGGTGATGACTGATGAGCGTGGAGAATAGCCAAATCAAAAGGGAAGCCAGGAAATGAAATGTCTGCCCGCTTTGAGCCTGGAGGAATGGTGTGATGGAACGTAATGGCAGGGGAAGTGACTTGCCAGTTTGTGGAGACTTGGCATGAAAATCATGTAAATAAATGCATGCAAAAGCATACTAGCCATGCTCTGTAAACCCTAATGAGATGCTATTATCCATTTTAATGTTTACATTTAACACTATGCTTTATTCTTTTAAATAATTTAAAATCTTTTATGACTAGTCATACTCGATAAAAAAAACAAAAAAAAAAATCAAGGTTCATGCGACCATAAGCTGTAAAAAGTGCATATCTGATGTAGTCAGTAAGCAATATAATCAATAAGACCTAATGCATGCATCATAGTCAATGACACATTGGCTTGTAATACATGCCTCTTCCAATGCATACTATTCCTACTCATAGCATGCTGATGTTGTTGTTATTTAATGAACTGCAGTACTTTACCTGAGACACTACGGTCTTTGGGATCCCTCTGCAGTTTGACCCTGAGGTGAGGGAAGGGGTAGTATGGGCCTTTTCCCTGTGGTCCATGCACAATGGTGAGATGTCATGTACAGTATATACAATATATATATGTACTTTATGCACATGAATGTGTGGGTGTGTATTTTTGCCAGTTTCACCTGTCTTTTCTCTTGGGTGTTCTCTGATCTTCCATCTCTAGGTTTGTCAAACCAGTCTGTCTCTTCTCGTCTAAGGTGGTAAGCTTCAAGGATAAAAACAAGCACTACCTCAGAACCAATATGAAAACCTTGACTTCTTCATCCTACTAGAGGGGATGTGTTTCAATTCATTTAAAATGGATTACATGCCATTAAACACAACTGTATTTTCAAAAAGTAACGAATTGTGATCACACTATGATAAGAGCACAAAGGCTTTAAAGATTTGATTTACCATTTCACTTTTTTACAGAAGAAACATGATGCCAAGCAACATAAGTATTGCAAAATAGAAAAATGCATTTGGGAATGATTAAATGAGTTTTAGTACAACTATTTGTTATAGGATGGTAATTTGTGACTATAAATGTTGGGTTTGTAAATATTACTCATTATTTTTATTAGGAAGGGCAATGTGTGTCTTATCACATAACATTTGTAAAATTTCATATAACATTTAATAAGAATTGAAAATTCAAGTGGTGTTCATTTGTCATTATAGTGTGTATAGTATAGAGTCTTAACCCTCCCCAACATTTAGTCATCATTTAATGGAGTTGTAAGTTTGACTTGTGGTGCAGATTAATGTGTTAGCAAATAGACTACTAAGGAACTGAACTAATACTCTACCATTGGTTGCATCGTCTCTGTTCAAAGCCATCAAGGAATCACTTACGGCTGGAATCAAGGCAAATGGGTTTAAATGGTAATGGTTTGCAAAATGATGAGAACCATATGAATCTATTATCATGTGGTTATGGTGCAATAAAGACAACTCAGAGCTGGGATATTTAAACTTCTAAATCAGAAACATAAACAATGGTTTATTAAATGAAAAACTACCACATTTTGCATCTTGTTTTATGAAAACACTTCATCTTGGCAATTACCCAATTCCATAAAATACTAAAATACTGTAGTCATAACTGCAAGAGCAGACACTGAAATTATCTTGTGGTGTGTATATATGATAAATATTTTGGCACTGCTGAGCAGAACTTATCCAAATGTTTTAAAAGAAAATATTCTAGTAGACAGAGATTCATTCAGTTATCTTTGGTGTTAAGAATGTTAATGGATAAAACACTGAGATTTTAACTGGTCATACTAACAATGTATTTATTATGATTAATGTGAAGCTGCAATGTCTGTCTCTATAAAAAAAAACTGTATAGAGAATAATAGACAAACATGTATTTCATGCAACATAAAGGCACTAATGCACTGACAATACATACAAACAAGTATTCACGACAAGACATGCAAGATATAGTCTTTCATTTATTACATGTAGGAAATAAATATATTATTTCAAACATAATGTCATTATAAAGTGGTAATGTTTTGATCTTGTCTATAGTTTAATGTTCTTATACACCTAAATGTTATAATAAAATACATTAATCTCTGCTATTCACAATACACATAAAATATTATATTACAATCTAATAACATAGTCAATTATACTATTGGCTACGTTGTTATAGAAAAAAATATTATCTATATATATATATATATATATAACTATTATTTTATAAGAACTGGCTCAATTGACAGAATTAGGGACTAATAATGTATTTTGCGAGGGGGAGAGGCACTTAATCAGTATATCATTAGTGAAAAGAAATCTTAATTGGTTTTGAAGAATTATTACGCTATTGTGATTAAACATGCAAGATCAAGCAATAAAGACTTGAAGCAGCTACAAATGACAGCAAGTTCTAAATAAAAGAGAGGCTGCCACAAGCGAGCAACTGCTATTTGACAAGGGTACCTTCCCACACAATGTACCACTAACAGAAAGTTAGACTGTACCTCATGCACTGCATATCATGCAATAAACAAATGTGGGAAAACGTTACACAATATCTGAAATGCAGGCAGAAACACTTTACATGCAAGAGAGACATTTAAGTCGACCCTATGAAACACAGAGCAGAATGTACAGTGGCATACATGCATACCAGATCTCAACAAACCAATCAAATATTCTGACACCAGAAAATAAAAAGATACATTCAAAGTTAAAGTTGAGGACAAAAAGACAAAAATGTCAACAGACACATGCAGACCTTTAATAAATACACAATAGCCACATATTATCCACAATAGTAATAAATGCATGCCAGACAAACCATAAGCAGACATTATCAAGAATGGAGTATTAAAAAGGAAAATAATGACAGTGTGATTAGTTTGTTTTTTACCTTCACTATCAGACATGGTGCCCTGAAGGTCATCCAGCAGCACATAACCCCTACCCCTGGTTGGTTCTTCCCTGATATGTTGCTGCTGTTGGGAGTCCTGTAAGGACAAACAGGACCCAAACTGGTCCCTTGAATCAGCTGAGATAGGTGGCAGAGGTCCTGCTGATGCACGGGCCATGCCCATAGGCTGCCCGACAGGGCTCAGTGGACTCTCTTCCTCTGAGTTCTGAGCCACTATAGGTATCCGTCCACGTCCACTTTGCACGATAGGAAGGCTGGTTGGTTTGGTGCGACCAGAGGGGGTTTGATAGGTTGGGCCATCTCCAGATGTTTCACCATCACCTTTAAGCCGCAGTGAGGAGCTGGAAGGGTCCCTTTTGATAGACAAGTCCAAACCATAGCAAGATGTGGGCCTAGATGAGGGTCTCGAGCGGCTACCACTAGGGTAGGCAGAGTCCAGACCTAAGCTGTGGCCTAAATTCAGTGATCCAGCCAAGTTGGCACCCAAGGTGGAACCAAGGTACTTTTGCTGTTCTGCAATATTCTTACGAAGGCCAAAGGTAATCTCATCCTGCATAAGTCGACTGGATCTTGGGGATGCACTGGTAGACCCTAAATAGCTAGTATAGTCTGTTTCCAAACCTCTGCTGTCTGTAATAGAGGAATACTTTGAGGAGGTTTTAGGATCTAATAGGGGGGTCTTATGTTTTTGGTACAACATAGATGCTGGGAGTTGTTTAGCTGCCTGCTTCTCTAGAGTAAGTCGACTGATGCTGTACTTTTCTGACTTTGGATAGTGTCTTTGGGAGTAGCTAGAGATGCCGGTGCTTGGGGTATAGTAGTGCTGGGAGAGACCTGTCAGTTGTTCTAAGTTTTCTGTTCCACCTGTACTTCTCCTAAACTCTTGCTTGAGCTGCTGTTTCAGGAGTTTCAGTTCATATGGTTCCACCATTGTATCCTCTTCATCGGGAGTCTTTCCAAAAGTATGAAGTCGGGAGGTGGATCCCAGATACTCAGTAGAGCCCAGATCTGCAGCACTCCTTCGTAGGAGCTTCTCTGCCTTGGCCAGCTCCCTCTCAGCCAGACTGTAAGATGCAGACAGACCTGTGGAGCTTTTAGCCAGTTCTGCAGCATCTTCTAGTAGCATATAACTACGAGGTGTATGGGGATCTACATCAGTGTAATAAGAATCAGAGACAGTTGACATGGGGCTACCTGCTACACTTCCCACCTCCAAGGCTCTGAGGTCAAGGTGGTTACCATATTTGTCATATTTGACTCCCAAGTAAGCTGATGATGTGGGATCAGGCTGGCGGCTAATGACATCATATTTAGTTGCATCTAGCTCTGAGAGGAGGGCTGCTTGTCTTGCAGCTTTCTGCTGCAATAAGAGCATCTGGTGATAACTCTGCTGCTGCGAGCTAGTGAGGGAGGGCACAGAGGAGTAGACTGAATGAGACTGGAAGGACTGGGGAGCCTGGTAGAGAGTCTGCTGGTATTGAGGGAATTGGTACTGCAAGTATTTTCCATACTCATGCTTTGTTTGAGGTGGGACAAAGTCATCCAATTCTGACTGAGGAGCTGTCCTTGGCCGTTCAAGACCATGACCTTCAAGCTCCTCATCTTCACCATCACCCCCTCTAGTTTCACGTATGTTACTAACCTCACTGTCTGACATGTAGTCTCTGTCCTCAGCAACACTCTGTAAATAAGCCCTTTCTCTCTTCTCTCTTTCCTTCAATAGTGCATCTTTACGGCGATTAATGCCCATCTCCAAGTACCTAAGCTTGGCATCAATCTCTTTCTCTTCTTCATCTAGCTCTGCTTGTCTTTTGCGTAGCTTAGAAGATTCACGCTCCACCAGATCTAGCTCACGATCAATGTCTTGCAGGATCTTGGCACGTGCCATGTTGGAGTTGCGGCACATTCTTCTGCGAGCAGAACCAGTGCTGTATGCTGTCTGGCCACTGGTTGTTGACTCATCCTCTGACGGTGGATTGGGGAGTGTCCTCTTCACCTTTTTTTGAGTGCCTGTTGGTGTGCCACCTGATCCTTTCCCCTGTAGGAAAAATAAACATTAAAATAACGAGTCAGCAGGTTATGTAGTCCTGAGAATTAAAAATGTTTTATATATCTGATACATTCTGCATGATTTCATAAATTTGGATGAATTTTAAAAGTGGAACATCACATAAATTTGAGATTTTTTTAGAGTTAATTACAGCATGAACTGTAAATATATATATTAATATACAAAAATGTGTGTGTCCCGGTAAAATACTGTTATCCACTGCTCACTACAATGAAGATTGCTAAGCGTAATCTTAAAAGTAAAAATGTATTCACATTAAGCCTCAGACAGGCCAGTTTTTTTCTGCAAGATCAGCTTATTCCCCATATTTTTATGTACAGTATGTTTAAGATTCTCAGCGGTGAATTGCACCCATGATGGTCGATAGAAACATACGCCTATGTGGATATGCATACCCTATTTAGTCTTTTCGTCTTTGCCTTTTTTCCCCAATGGAGGTTTGCAAATCAAATTTAAATTAGAGCTTTGCACATCTTCTCACAGTCTTCATTGTTTTCTGTCTATTAAATATTTATTTTTTCAGTTTTCCTCTGCTTCTGATTCATTCAGCTGTTAAGGTGTACTATGATACCGCTCTACCTGATACTGCAGTCAGTGCAGCAACCTGGTGAATCATCACTCCTAAGATCCACTCTGTGGTGAAGAAAAATTGCAGCAGTACTGCTCATACCCAGTCTGCATGTCATACATTATGGTGTAGATGTTAACTATTGGTGACGAAATGCAAATTACTGAGCCATCATTTCACTTGTGCTTCTTTAGTATACCATGAAACATTATGGTTTTGTTAGACAATTTGTTGCAGAAATACCATCTAAAAACTATAGACTACTTTTGTGTTTTTGTTAGTTAGTCATAATGTTGTTGTAAAGTGATAATTATGGAACTCACCGTATAGCTATCGCCATACTGGGTGCCTGATGTTGCCCTCTCTTCGCCTGTTGGACTCATGGGCTTAGGGTCAGACATGGATCTCTGCATTCCTTTTGGACCCCTGGGACTTGCTGGAGAGACCTTTGATGGATCTGTACTTCCTCTTAATTTTTGTGGACTTGTATCACCTAGTGATTTTTCATAGGACACAAACTCAAGGGATTTGCTAGGAGATATACAAGGGGATATAGGTGAATAAAGCACTTTGGGAGATTTGGGAGGAGCTTGAAGTGTAGAGGAGTCCACTTTGAGGTTAGGAGACTGGTCTATTTCTAAGGGGGTAGGTCGTTTCTTTGGTGAGGTCCTTTCAGAGTCAGACAGCTCCATCCTGGCGTCCATTCTAATGTTCCCCTCTGTATCTGTTTGTATAGAAATCTCAGTACGAGCTTGAAGAGACATCTCTGACTGTCCGCCCCTCTCACCCCTGGCAGTGCGTGGCCGGCTTTGTCGGCTTTTGGTCTGAGCTTCCCATTCCTCCTGATCTTCATCATCAGTCTGCACACAACTGTCAACACTTTTCTTTGCACTTCTCTTTTTTCTCCCTGCTGTGTAAGCTTTGCTGACTGCCTCGTCCTCTTCATCTGTCTGGCACCCACTATCCGTGATCTTTCGTGACAGTACTGTGCCGTCAGGTCCCAAGACGATTGCCTCCTGGAAACCACGCCCTGGCATGTCCCCACCCGAATACATTTGACGAAGCTTTTGTTCTTCCAGCTGCAGGCGGAGTTGCTCTTGGAGTCTTTGAATCTGTTCAAGCTGTTGCTGTTGCTGGGCATAGGTTTCTTTCTGCATCATAAGGTGAGCCTGTCTTTCTTCTTCTTGTTGTGCCAGGATTTGCTGCTTCATGGCCTGTAGCTCCTCCAGTTCTTTCTGTACCAGGAGCTGTTCTTGCTCACGGAACCTCTGAATCTCCTGACGCTCCCACTCTAATTCCTCAGCCAGGCGCTGCTGTTTGAGTTTCTCCATTTCTAGTCTATCACGCTCTACCTGATACTGGCCATCCCCAGGAACCATGGGTGAAGACAAAGCCTCCAGTGAAGCAGCTATGGCTTCCAGGGATGCATCGGTATAGTCAAGGGATAAAGAGGTTGCTGCTGTGCTGACAACATCAGCAGCAGTAGTACCACCTCTAGAGATCTCCAGATTGAGTGGGGCATCACCTTGTTCTTCTGTAGCAGTAGAGATGGTAGACAGGAAACTGTGGGACCGTGTAAGTGGTAAGTTCTGTAGATCGGACAGGGAAGGCATGGTGTCACTGGTATGCATACCTGACAGGGTGTTGTATGTTGTGCTGAAAATGGATCCAGGTTGTGTGGTAATTGCATATGTAGATGGGATAGGTGCTGCAACGGAGGAATAGACCACCCCATTTGATGACCGCAAAACACTGCTTGTACCAAATAGTGTACTAACAGCGCCCGTGACTCTGGATTGGGAATAGGGTGGAATTGTCATTCCTGCGTAAGTCCCTTTCTTGGAGTAGTCAACAGCTTCACCTGTCAAAAGTCAAAAATATCAGATGAGTCCAAATAATGCAGACTTTTTCAATGCTGAAGCAAGCCATGAACTATGTAGATGAAAAATGGTGGAAAAGAGAAAAAAAACATCCAATGTCGAGAAGTGCAACAAGCATATACAAGATGTCCAGTAACAGCATGCAGACACATGAAACGATGAGAAAGAAAAAAAATTTATTCTCCATGCAAAAGAAAACAAAAAGCAAAACCCAACAAAAAGTGTAGCTCTAGCCATGAATGAGTGGAAGCAGCTCAAAGTGACATTTAAGTGACAGGTCTGCAATGTCACTGCACTGACCTGCATCAGAAATCTTTGCTGACGTGAGGTCTACTGCACCCTCTGTGGTGCCACTGAAATTATAGCTGTTCTTACTTTTGTAAAGGAACAGGCCAGCTTCTGCTAGATTTGTGTCTGACATTGATGGTTTAATTCCACCAAAGCCTCTCATGCTATAAGGCGATCTGTCATACTGGTAATGGTCATCACGATATCCAAAACGATCTTCAGGCAGGGGTGTAGTAGGTTGCTGAGTGGTGCAGCTTCCTGCAAATGGTAGCTTGTATACAACATCGCAGCAGACAGCTTTTTTTCCTGCAGTGAGATCCACTGGTTTGCCATCATCATCTATGATTACAGCTGTGACCACTTCTGCAGAAGAAGCATCCACTGATACCACAGTGTTGAATGGCTTTGTAGTGCTAAGGTCCACAGCTCCTACAACTGTGGTTGTCCCTGTAGTCAATCCATTAGCAATACAACTTGCAACAGCAGGTGCAATAGTGACAGGGGTGGTTTGGAATATCCCTCCTCCCATGCTTGATCCAACTGAGAGGTTAATAGGGATCTCTGTACTAGCATGAGTGGAGGGCTGAGAATCAACTGGCCTATATATAATTTGAGAAACCGGTTCAAATGCTTTGTTTTTTGTTAGCTGAAGGGGTACTGTGGATACCTGAGAGACATCTACATTGTCACATTGCTGGATTGTGGCAGAACAGGTCACAATAGTGATGCTATCAGTCACTATAGAAACAGTGGATGATTCAGTGCTGAGGTTCACCACAGGAGACTGGATTGCACTGTTCTGACGACTGACATCAGTTGCAATGGACTGACGTCTTGAATTTGGGCTGGAAGACAGATCCACACCATTCATGTCTGATTCTGGGTCCACTTTCATAGTCCTAAGATCTACCAACTCAGAATGTTGAATGGCTTGTATGTTCTGTGCTTGCAGTTGGGGTTTAGGTTTCTCCATTGATGTTGGGACACCATTTGCTCTTGGTGCTGGCACTGGTGGTGGTGGCCTTTCATGAACAACAGAAACAGTGGTCCTTTGGACTTCTGTGGTAACCACTTGAGAGATCAGGTTAGGCATAACCACAGATGGCTGTGTTGAGGCTGATATAGCCTCAATTATGTGACAAGAACTAGATACATGTTTTTCTGGGCCACAAATCTCTTGACTTTCAATTGATTCTGTGACTCTTGTGTATGCCAGAGGCACCCTGGTTGGTTGAGGAGGGGCGGGTTGTGGATGCCGCTGTGGATATGACTGAGGTGGAGGCTGTGATTGCTGATAACTTTGGGGCTGAGTGTGGTGTGAAGGAGATGCTGGGCTAGGACTAGATGGAGCTTGAGTTGAGACAGTGTCTACTGGGGAGCTGGGCTGAGATGGCAGTGTGATCACTACATATGTGTCACGAAGATTGCTGGCATATCTTGGAGAAGAAGGAGACTTTGGTGAAGGTTGGAATGGCTTGCTCTCAGAAGAAGGGCTCAGATTCATGGCTATGTCAGTAGGACCAGTGTGAAGTACAGTGGGTCTTGGTGGATGTGGAGTATGGGCAGGTGAGGAAGGCTGTGACGCAGGCTTTGGTGCAATTGGTGGTTTGACACTAGGTCCTGGTCTGTGAATGTCCCCCATGCCAGCAGGGATTGATGGCTTTGGGGGAACAGGAGGTGGGACATGAGGTTTGTAGGTTGGTGTGACTGCTTGTTTTGAAGGTGGTCCTTGGACTGAAGTCATAGCCACTGTTTCTGGTCTGACTGAAGTTACTGTTGCCTGAGGTGGAAGTGGAACTGGAGGTTTCCTGGGAAAAACACTAGGTTTTGGTGGGGTGGGAGGAGGCAGTGGGGGTGCAATAGGTACTTCTGCTTTTTCCTGAGAATTAGCCCTACGCAGGACACTAGGCTTAGGGGGCACAGGTGGGGCAGTTGACACTACACTGGGAATGCTGGGTGTGTATTGGGGGACTGTGGGCAAGGGTGATACACTGCCAATCACAGGTGCTGATGTTCTTGGGAGTGCATTAGATAAATCCACAGCATCAACATGGGAAGCTGCAACTGTGGCATGAGGTTGCTGATCTGATATGGATAATGGTGGAGAGCTGGAAGACACAGGCTCAGTTTCCATAGTTGATCGTGTGTCTGATTCTGCCGGTATTGTCTCTTCCTTTTTAATGATACTCTCATCATCAGAGGACAACTCTCCAGAAGAGCACTGTGTCACCTTTAAGTCTGGGATGGGGTACAGTGCCCTTTTGGCAGCAGTGGCTTCAATATCTGGCTCATGCTGAGTTGGGCTTGTTCCAGGAGTCAGCACTCTTTTCATTAGCTCTTCATAGGCAGTTTCGGCATCCAACAATGGCTTCCCATCTTTACCTAATGCAACTGTACTGCTTTTGGAGAAGGTATTCTCAGCTGCTTGTAATACAATTTCTGGGTTAGTGCTATCCTTTTTTGGCTGCATATTTTGATATTCCTGCTCTAGCTGCATGAATTCCTTCCTCTTTTTTATCATGTCTTCATAAACTTCATCGGGTGATCTCAGCTTCTTGGGCTGAGCAGGAACAACAATCTTCTCTGGCTCTCCCAGATCAGCAGTTGAATTGTCAATAAGGGATGCATACGCATAGTCTTCAATGAGCATGCCTCCATAAAGGGACTCTTTTCCTGGCTGAATCTTAACTTTGTCTGCTGTTGGAGACTTAGCCCTCAGCATTATTTCCTCATAGGCCTCATCGGCAGATTTGAGAGTTTTTGTCTGTGCCTTATCTGTATTTTGATCATCTGTTGGTGAGTGAAGAGACACTGATGTAGGCAGTTGATATGTTTTCTGGACTGCTGCAATGTTTAAGGCATGGATTTCTAACCCTTCAGGATCTGATTCAATAGTGGGGGAAAAATCAGAGCACGATGATCGTCTGATCTCCTCCATTTCAGCTTCTTGCCTCAGTTCTTCAGTTGGCGAGGCATCCTCAATGGGGGAAAGGTTGCTTGGTGGGGTCTTTGGATGCTCTCGCCTCCTCTGGGCTCGAATCTCTTCTTTGTCTTTCTTGGATTTTTTCCCTGAGCCCTTTTGTTTTTCTTGCTCCCTGAGTAGCTCCTCCTCTTCCCTTAACTCATCTTCCTCAGAAGAGTCCTCAATAGTTGGCAGCATTTGACCAGGTTGTCTGTGTTTGGCTTTCCTGTGTTGTTTACCCTCACTGGAATGGATCTGGCTGGGACTACTACTGTCACTGTCTTCATCCAGTGATGAGAGGGATGTTGGTGATGTACCAGGAGTGAAGCTGGATGCATGTAGACTCGATGACCCCTCGCCTCTAGACCGATCATCTGGAGAGTCTGTAAGGCTCTCCATTTCAGGTTCTCCATCATCAAGTATACGCATAGGGGTGCTGGTTGCATTTAGCTCTATAGTTTGGAATTTGCGAACTGCAGTACCACTCTGATGCTGCTCTTCTTTTGGATCTGGTCCCTCTACTTTGCTTATATCAGTTTTATCAAATGAGCCAAAGAGTTCCCTATCTTCTTCATCATCTGGACTTATAGTACTTTTCTTCGTAAGTCGTCTGGATTTTCCTGATGTGCTCTTCTCTGTAGACTCAGTTTTCTTGTGTTCTGTTTGCTTCTTTTCATTATCTCTGATCTTCCGCCGGAATAGGTTTTCCTCATCTGACGGAGAAGCATCCTCATTCTCACTCATTTCAATTATCTGTTTTCGAATAAAGTCCTCATCATCCCCTGACATTGGGCTCTCTTTTCCAAAACTGTCACTGCTATCATCCAGTGAATCTGCCCTGACATCCATGGGCACAAGGAGCTTTTTCTTTGTGGTACCATTGGTATTCTTCTCAGAAAGCTCTCTATCATCTTCTGAGCTAGGCGATTCAGGTGAGAGAGGAAGCACCTCTAATTTACGTCTGGTCTTTAGGGTGTCTGTTAGTTTCTCCTCTTCACCTTTCGGTTGAGTGCTTGCCTGGGCTTCAAGAATGGGAAGGACAGTGCTTTCCAGCTTTGCTAGGTCTGATGGGCTGGTGGGACTGCCCACTTTTGCTGTGATTTCTTTCTCTCCAAGCTCTTTCAGTGTCTCAACAGTTGTCACCTGTTAGATTGAAATAAATTAAACAATTAATTCATTTTATTATATATTGCAATACACATGAAAATATCAAAAGTGCAATTTAGTTTGTTGTGTGTGTTGCTATATGTTGCTATATATAGTATGGAAGAAATACAGAAAATTATGTACAAAAATAACCATGCTATCTACCACTACTTGGGCCTAATACTATGGTCACCTCAGTCACTGCATCTTCACTGGACAGAGGATGAGTTTTAGCTTCTTTTTCCTCTCCCGTGTCAGTGTTCTTCTTGCTTGGACTTTTGTCCTGTTCAGTAACTACAAAGACTGGGATTTCTGGCTCTGCTACAGGGACTGAAACTACTGGTGCAGATACACCTACATTTTCAAAAGCTGTTTCTGATACTTGATCTGTCTTTGATACTTGATTCTCTCTTACATCAAAATTTGCAGTGCCACTTTTGTCACAGATTGTGCTAGTTTCTGATACTGAAATAGTTTCCTGCATATTTCTAGCAACAGGTTGTGACTCATCTTCCTTTTTATCAGGTTTTTCTTCTTTCTCAAGCTGTTTCTCATTACTGCCTGTCAGAGCTAACATCCCCTTATCTACCGTTTGTTGATCTTCAGCAATACTGTTTGTATTTTGTGAACTACCTTGTGTCTCATCCTGAAGGATTTTCTCTGCACAGACTGCAGTCAGATTACCTCTGACTTGTGTCTTACTAATAACAACCGAGGATGACACAATCACTTCACTATCAGGAGGTTGTGAAGCAGACATAGCCACTGCTATTTCAGATTTATCACCTGCTTTTAACATTGTATCTATAGCTGTCTGCTCTTCCTCTTTCTGTGTTACATTCTCTACTTCAACCATAGGATTTTCTTTCTCTTCTAACTTCTCTAGTAATAGTACCATATCAACAGAGCTTTCTTCAGAATGTGATGGCTCATTCGTTCCTGTCTCTTTACATGTCTGTGTTTCTTCTTTAGGGATTTCGTCATTGGAATTCAGAGCTGGCTCCCCTGCTGTTTCTGATTTCTCCATCTCTATTACAGGACAAACATTGAGTGTTTCAGTAGAGGAAGGTGCTGCACTTGATTCTATTTTATTAGCCTCCTCCCGCTGAGGTTTCTGATCATTTGTGTTCTCAACTGTTTTCTGTGCAGACTCCTCTTCTTTAAAAGTTTTCTCATCATCAGCGTTTAACTCAATCATCCTATCTGCAGCTGCACTGTTCTGAACTCCCTCCTCTTCAAAGGCTTTGCCATTAGATGTTTTTTGCTCAAATTGTGCCACATCCTCAGTGGTCCCTTTTTCAACAACTCTCTCCTTGACATTTGTTTTTTCTGTAGTGCCATTTAATACATTCTGCTTAGCTGTTTCCCCTTCATTAAGGACTTTCTCAAAAATATAATTCTCAATAGTGTTCTCCTTGTTTACTTTCTCTTGATCTTTAGTTTCTACTTCATCTGGAGCATTAGCAGGTGACTTATTTGCCATGTTAAGTAGAGTAGGCTCTGTGTGTTTAGGGGCTACATGGGATAGATTATCCACAATCTCAATTTGAGGATGATGAGTACCTTCTGTTAGTGCTGGCCTCTCTCTTATTGCTTCTGATTCTGCCTTTATTAATCCAGTAACATCATTCTTGACAGTAGGTGTTACACTGTCAGTCATTAGTTTTGGGATATCTGTTTGCTCCACATTAAAAGCTGTGTCTACCTTATCTGCTGGCGTTTGATCGGCTTTAGTAAATTGGCCTTGATCTACCTGGTTTTCTTCAGGGGTTTTTTCAAGTTCTACCTCTGTTGCATTTGTAGATGTAGGATCTATCATTGGATCAGTCTGGATAGAAATTCCCTGTGCTGTCACTTCTGAGGTCAAAGCATGCTTTGGTTCAACCAAATCTGTTGTCACTTCTGGAGACTTTTCTGGACCGAGCTTCAGTTTTTCAATATTTGTCTGGATAGGTGCAGCCTCACTTTGAGTAATCTTGTGATTTCGCTTCATTTCAATCTCAGGAGGGACTGTAGTCTTGTCTAAATCTGTAGTCAATGGATTCTGCATCTCACTTTCTAAAAGGGGAGAAAGGTCCTGTTGCTTTGTTGCTTTCTCAGAGATATTCTGTGCTGGCTGAACTGCTGGAATCTCACTGATAGGTACAGTCTGTGTTTGTTGATCAGCATCAGATGTCTCTATCTCAGTGTGAACATAGTCCTCTGCTACTTTCTCAGAGCTGTCCTGCTGTTGCTCAACTGCTGAGATACTTTCAGCTGAACTCTCTGAAATTGGAGCTTTTTCTTGAGCATGTATTACAAGCTCAGATACTGGGTCAGTTGCTTGTTGTTGATTGTGTTCTGTTGACTGTGGTGTTTCCTGAGAGGTATTATTAGAAGAAGAGACACTAACAGAATGAGATGCATGAGAATCAGGAGAAGTTAGTAAACCCTCAGGTATGGGAATGGTTGTGGTCACTACCTTTGTTTCAGGAGCTGGTGGGGTTAGGTCTGCTGCTTCTACTACATGTTTGCTATCTACAGCAGCAGGGACAGGGGTGGAGGAGGGTGCAGGAACAGGAGCAGCTTGCTTCTTTGGAGAAGCCACGGCTGGAGGTGGCATGTCTCCGAGTTGGCCTGATATGGCCCTTTGGGTTTGACAGTTGAGGCAAAGCCATTCTTTCTGTAAGACAAAGATGGGAGCAAATTCTTAGTAATTCATATGAATTGATCAAAACTTTTTCATACAATATGACTCTATTTCAAGAGAAGCTTTTGCCTTTATGAGACTTAAGAGATATGTCCATGCATAATGCATTATGATGGGACAAGAGCTTACCAAAGCATGTCAGAAAATGTTTTGTGGCCTGTGCAGATTCATGTAGCAGATATAACAGAGAAATTGTGTTTGAATGTGCATTTGTGTTTTTACATTTGTATAACTTGGTAAAACATGCAGGCTCGCATGCTTTAAAGATGATGGTAGAATGTGCACATTTCCTGCAAATTAAACCTCTATTGTAATACTGAATAGATCATTCGTCCCCAGCACAGATAAATTTTAATAATGTTTTCAGTACTGTTTTGTTCTTTAAGTATAACAATTTAACCATATTTTCTTAAAGTCACCTGGGATGTAGTCCTTATTCAAATCCTAAGTGTTTCTGCTTGCAGTGAAGCAAGACACAGACACTTTGAGGGCACAGCTGTTCTAATCTGTCATCTCAGCTATGCTAAATCTGTCCTGTTTTAGTATTGTTGTAGTGTATATTACTAGGTACTAGGTACTCACTTAAACACAGGAATGTAGAGAAACACCAGACCAGAATGTGTTTTACAAACAACAAAGATATGCTCATTTGCTTCACTCACCACTACGCGACACATAGTGTGCTCACAGTGGCTCTTAGAAGAGTTAATAGTCAGCATGTTTTCAACAATCCTCTACAGTGACGTAAACATCTCATACCACATTTAGTCGAGTGTTCTAACATCTCTCTGTGACTCCGTTCTTCTGAAAGCCTTTGCGTGGCTTAACAGCAGGGTTTATGCTAAATTTGGTAATCCATGCGGCAGACAAACCACCATCTCTCCAAGAAAGAGAAAACGAAACAGGGAGACAGGAGGAGGATGAAGAAGAAGACTGAGGGAATGTCACAGCAGCAAAGTCAGGGTAAATAATGCATGAGTCACTGTGTTTCAGTCCATGCCTAAATAGTAGAAAGCTTGCACTTCAGAGAATATGGCACACCTGCATACCCAGCTTAGCGGCACATACCCAATCATGAAAGGGCAACAAATGGGATTTGACAAGGCAAATATTGTATTTTAGAGTATAAATTATGAAACTCAAATTGATGAAATAGTAATGGAAGAGATTATTTTAATACCAGGAATGAGAGAAGAAAACAGAAACAGGAATAGAGGTAAAAATGGAAACAACAATGCTTCTTCTATCTCTAGGTTTAGTGACATTAGTGACATTAGAGTTACTTTACCAACCAACAGAAATCTGGTTAGTCCCAGACCTAATGATGAATGTGGCAAAGACGCAAGTGGATTTATGTGTACGTATGCGTTTGTATCATGTGCTATAAACATGACCCCTCATTCCTGTCAGTCCTTGACATAGGAGTTTCTCCAGCTTGACAGCTCTATCAGTTAAACCAGGGAGAGCACGCATTGAGGGCTGGAGAGATGGCTACTGATAGGAAGCGCTAAAAACCCACTCAGTCGGCCACATCAAAATGGCACACTTTAAGCCTTTACTGTCCTCTTAAATATTCACGTCAATGTGTTTGTTAGACCTACTGTGCATTATCTTTTGAATTTACTTTGAATAACCTACAGATATGTTAATTAAATTTGTAGCTAAGCGGCCGACTCTAATATATTTATTTATAATATATCTACTGACCCTAACACCTTAAGATGCCATTGGGTCATGGTTATCCCAAAAATCCTGTTCAATGACAACTGGATTTGTTGTAAGTCCAAAGTTAACAGTTTTTCTTACTGCGGCTTGGAAATGCATGTGACCACCTCTGTTTGTGTGGCTGCTGTGCTGAGTTCTGCAAACAGCAGCATGGATGATTCATAAAAGCAGGGGAGTCACACGCTCCCATCACCATTTTAGAAGGACGTTTTGTAGCATCACTTGTGCTTGGATACCAAAGAGCTGACACCCACAGAGATGAGCATGCGACAGTGCTGAAGACATATTTCTTTCTAGGGCATGAAATACCTTGGAAGGATATGACAACTTACTCTACATGCCAACTCAAACAAATGCGTGCACATATGTGAGGGAATAAGGACAGATTCAGTGTCAGTGATAAAAACTTTCCATCTTCTCCAAACTTCCTCCAAGGACATAGAAAGAAAACAAACTAAAAACCGCAGACAGTAACTAGATATTGAGACGAGATGGGTTTTAACCATGTTTGGTTATTTTTGCCAGCTGGGAGCTGGACTGTTCTGAAGATCGGTGCAGCTCTTTGATTAAAACAAGGTATCCTACAAGGGTTTTAACCATCTAAATTTAGACACAGCCTGGCACAGAGATCGGGAGAAGTACAGGATCTAGATGAGGATGGGACAGATGGATAAAGACAGATGAAAGGATGGAGAGATAGAGACGTAGAGGAAATGTGAGGAGAAAACTGTGATAATGGTCTGTTAGAGGCGTGAGAAAGGCAGAACAATGTGGAAGCAGTGGGAGAAAAAAGATAAGTGAACAAGACAGGAGGAGAAAAAGAGCGAATGTAGTCAGGGACAAGGTGGAGCAGTGGATCTGAAGGAGCTTAATAGTCACTGGAGGTGACTCAACACCAGCTACTGCCAACAAGCTTATCATTAACACCCAGTAAATCTGCAAATCAATTGCTGGGAAGTCAGGATAAGCTGCAGTTTATGGTGACCTCTGGGATTTTTTGTTTGACATCAGGTGCAGTGGCCTGTTCCTTTATTGCCCAGTGCTGTTTCTTAGCAACTTCTAAAAATTTTTTTATTTTATCCAACATGAGATGAATGACCATGACTTAGCAAAACTGTGCTACAATTAAGTTTTTGAAGAAAACACAGCTTTATCCATTATCCTTAACAATAAGACTGTCGAAAGGCTAGTGCTTTTTCAGAAGCACTACTCATGTCACCTTTTAGTGTTAAAGCTCTTGCTAAAATTAAAGCATCAAAGTTACTGGCCTCTTCTCAGAGTGTTGCTGAGTGGCCAACTTAATTATAAAGCACTAGACTGCATGCAGAACATCACAGCATCAGCTCTTTAGCAAGCCAAAAAGATCTTTGTCCTAATAAATGTCTCACAATAATAGATGATGTTCCCATCGTGGAGTCTTGTGAATGATCTATGCGCATGTGTTGGTGTGATTCTCATTTGAAACTCAGGGACGAGTGTTGCTACGATGTTCCCCTGTCAATACGTGCTGGAAGAGAGAGTCAAAGTGTGCCTTCATATAAGTATACGTGTATGTTTTTAAAGTGGATCTGACACAAAGGGAGAGGTGTGAGACAGGGCCTTTATATGCTCTGAGCCCAGGGATTAACGAGAGAGAGACATTTGTTTCAGGGTGTTTTCTGTCCGCATCTGTATTTGTTTATCCACAACCCACTTCATAATCTGTCTGCATGTGTCAGCCCGCCATCTGAAATAGAAGACCATTGAAGGATTTTATGATGAATTTCTCACTTCTCTTAGTGGCAATAAAATATACTTGGTTTAAAAAACAACAACACATGGCTAAGGTTTATGTTTCCTTCCATTTCAAGGGACAAAAGAAAGGTACCAGGTGCCTGTTGTTTAAAGAAGATATGGCAAATAATGATGGAAGATAATGGAGGAAAGGAGGCTGTATTTACTCAGCTATACTGTATATGCAATATTTCATGTATGTTATGTGTGACTATGTAGTGAATGTCAAACTTACATTTACTGCACATGAAGTATAATGTATGACTCATTCATGTGTTTATATCATAGATGTTTCTCTTAACAAATAATATATGAATGAATGAAACTGCAAAACTGGTCCCCCCCCTTAAAAAAGGCAATTTGAATTATTCCTCAAAACAAGATCATTAAACATAACAGAAAGCAAAGGCCTCATTCAATCTCATGTAAACGCAGCGACGTGTCACAGAACCACTGCTAATATGTTTAATTTAGGGCTGCTTTCGACATTTCCACAAAATATTATATGATGTTACAATTCTTGCTTCTTTAGATGTTTCTGCTTGACAGTGCATTTTGCCTATAGGTGCTTTTTAATGTGACTCACAGGCGTGATTCACAAGAGCTAAAACAAACCACAAAAGTCAGGTTGCCATGGTCTGCACTGCTTAGGGCAGCATTGAAATGCAGCCATATCCATTGTGACACCTCCCCCTCTGATGAACTCCACTGCTGGAATCTTTTGTGTCATATACAGTATACTGGCTGTTGTTCTGCATGGATCATTCGTGTTTGTAGTTGATCATTTCACAGCCTACTATTTCATTGAAGATTAATATATAACAACAACAATAATAATAAGGTTCATAGATGACTTCCCTACCAACCGATCCGCAGTCGTCTCTCAGTATAAAGGGACAGTTTGTGACTAGGAGCTTGTATATGGTTCACACAGTCTTTCAATCCAACCAATGGCTTCCAGCTGCATTCCTGTTACCATTTTTCTATATTCTCCCATAAAGATGAAAGGCACTACTTTCAATGTGAGGGAAAAAAAACTAATCCTCTCTCCTCTCAGGTTTTTTAATGCACAAAAATGATTTTTGGAGGTGAAACCCTTTCCTAATCCAGACATTGCTGCTGGCCTCACCTACTGAATGTAAATTTTTAAGGAGGAAGCTGGAGTCAGACACTCCATCCACAGAGCCAACTTGCTTTTTTAAAGTCAAATCAGAGACCTTCCTGTAACTATAGTGAAGTGTGTGTTACAGGGGTGAGTGAGCAGCAGCAGTCGAGATGTAAATACTGTTGTAGTCATCTGTGCTAACTAGATAGGACTGGTGCCAGAAAGTGTGTATTTTCAAGCGTGTGTGTGGCACTGCTTGCCTCTCTTTGCCTCTTTGTCTCACCAGGACTGAGTGCTGGCACATAAGATGTCTTGGCTTTTTTGCCCTCTTTCCTTGGCACTAAGTGGCTCAGTGGCAAAACTGTAGCCCTTCTTAAGCATGCCTAGCTAAATTAGAAAGGGGATAACTGGGAATCACTCTGGAGGGAAGACTGTGGGGGAGCTGTAAAAAAAAGAACAAATAGCCGTTTGTAGTGCCTGAGGACAGTTCATTTTAATCATATCAACTTCTAAAACAATGGTAAACCACTTGTCATTGCTTGAACCCAGCAGAGCTGGAGAGGTCTCTTACTACAGCTGCTCCGCTGTTTGACCAGCAGGTCGTGGAGAGAACATATGCACAGTACCAGCATTTACACTGCCAAATTAGCTAAACTCTTCCTCAAAAAGACATAGATATTATTTTCCAGAGCAATGCACACACAAAAAACATCATAGTGTCTAAAAATACTTTTTATTACAAGCCTTCCAAGGTGGCTGTGTGGGGGACTCTGTGGGTTGCCCGGTGCAGCAGAAAGACCCTTTTAAAAGGAGAAATTTTGAAAGAGAGAACACAAAAGAGCTATAAAAAGAGACTGAAGAGGAAAAGAAGGAAAGAGAGAAAGAGAGAGTATGTGTGCTTGTGTTCCCCCTTTGTGGCTGTGACTATTTTTGGACACCTCAGCCTCATGGGCCAGTGATGTGAGAGCTGTGAGGCCACCGAGCTGTATGGAGCAGCTATAGACTTATGGGAGTTATATATAAACTGTGATCAAACTACGGTAAACAACAGATTCATGCAGGACTTAGATTGTATATGCAACATGTGAAATAAAGAAGATATAACAAATTACTCCTTGCTGAGGCTGAAAGTGGCCCTTTACTGAAGGCTGCAAGCATCCTGTACATGGGCATATGTATGTGTGTGCTTGACCATTCAGCAAGCATTTATCTTCCTGCACAAACCTATGACGATTCAGACACTGGGAGGTGGTGTGGGCACAACCATATAGCAACAGAGAGTAAGACACAGGAAACACCACGCAATAAGTGTGTTTAAGCATATCAGGACTCAGAGATGTGGGAATGAGCAGGACACTAGTCTTATGTATGCAACTGTTACATGTCCAAACATGTTTTAAAATAAATTGTTACATGTGTAAAAGCTAACTTTTAATTTCTATATTGGATGTAAATTCCAACTGTGATAGTTTGCTTTTAGTTAGCATTGTGTAAATCGTGTCATCATCAACATTTACAGAATGAACTTACAGAAAAATACAGTTCACTTCCAATTTAGACTAGCTAGCAATTTCTATTTCCAGTCAAAGCAAAGGGGAAGTGAAATGGAAGTGGAAGTGACATCACAGCAAATGAGAATGACCTATTTTCCAAAAATGTGGACCACTGCTTTAAGGCTAGTAAAATCCTAAAATCTTGTCCATTCAGTTGTTAACGATTAAAATAATGAAGGTGTTTTGGAGCAAAGCATTTCAGTTACTAGACTCCCTTTTACCCACAGACTTACAGTGTTTAATAATTAAGGCCTGAGAGACCACTTGATATATTACACAGTCTTCTGGTGGGTAAAATATCCTATCAGTTTTATAGTTGCAGTAATGCAGCAAATAAAAAAGGTGAATAAAATGGAAACCTCCAATCAATAATTTTAAATAAGGACACTGATGTAAAAGCACAGCATGCATTTAAAGGTGAGTAAACTCACAGAAGCACATCACTGTATATATCTCTAGGACCTCATGCTCCAGACTACTAAATGAACCATAGATCATTAATAATTCAGTGGCTCGATATGGCATCACATAAAGTCTGGTGAGAAACATGAGATCTAGTTAGTTTTTCTTGGTCTAGGTGATGTCGCTCATAGCTCCTCTCTTAGATTGTATTCCTTGATTTATGCTTGTTAGCAAAGTGGTGCTTCTCCCATTTTACGTAACACTTTTCTGACGAGGACACTCCGTACTGATAAGGGCAACATGACATGGAGCCTGAGCTACAGTACATTTATAGGCTTTCCCTACATAAAAAGGCAGCGACGGTGAGAAAAGCAGAGGGGTAGCACCACTAAATGAGAGTCTGACATAGAGCAAATACTGTGTATATACTGAAGGATAAGCATAGTCAAACAAGTGTCACCAAGTGAGTCTCCCTTATGTCTTATTAAAACAAAGAGAAACTATATTCTGAGAAAAAGTGGTAAAAGTCAACAAAAGGAGAAAAAAGATGTGAAGGTGTGAAGGAAAGGAAGAAAAAAAGGACTTAAACCATTAAGGTGAGTGCTTTTCCTTATGGGGTGCTTTTTTTCCACAAGTGATATTGATGGAGATTAAGTGCAGACACCTGATTCTAGAATCAAGCCTCGATCGAAATGACAGGCTTCCTGTTGCCCTTTAAATCCTTTTAGGAAACAGAGATTACACCTACACATGAGCACGTGTTGACACTTACAGTATGCGTGGAAAAAAACACTAGCTAAAGAGACCCAAAAACAAGTAGATTCTCATGGGAACACTGATATTTTGTGGCTACGGTTAACGTCATTCAAATAAGCAACACACCTACAATGTGCAAGCGTACAGCAAACTGCCCGGTGTACATCAACATAACTTAACAATCTTGCAAACACAACACGCTGCTCAGTCTTCCCCACACATAGCGGCGCTCACGTACACACACTGTGACCCACTCACATGCGTCAGCAAACGATCCCTTGCTGACAGTCGACATTATGACAGCGAATGACACAGAAGTGAGGCACAGTACGTAGGGGGTAGATGACTCAACCGTGTATGCGTGTTTTCAACTGAATAATTCACAGGATGCAGTTGTTTTTATTTTATCTACATGGAATTAACTTTCAAACGGTTAATGCTACTTGTATCATTGCGCCATTATTCAAATAAACAAAACTGTGACACTGTCTACTCTGGTTTAAAGAAAGAAAAAAAAAGCACTAATCTATATCCAATTAGATAATCAGTAGCTTGAAGGCCCATCTCTCCAGCATTATTACATTTTCCCCAAGCTTGGCCTCAATTAGGTGATTGTGTACAGTAGTTCAGATCCTAATTATCCCAGCAAGCATGTGCAATTAGCTGCAGAAAGGGACAATATTCTCAAGACTTCATAGAACTTGAGCCTTTAGCAGTGCTGTCAATACTGTAAACAAATGACAGCCATCTTGTTTTTTTTTACTTAAGAGAACTCATTGTGAAGAAGGGAGAATGGATGTTTGTTAGTCTCATCACAGACAGGTGATGGAGAAAGTATTTAGATCTTTTACTTAAATCAGATTTGCAATGCCACAGTAATAGGTCGTATCATCTGACTTTCTACCTGAAAGCAAATAAGCACATTTCCTAAAATGTCAAACTATTCTTTTAAAGGTTCAGCACCATACTGAGTCACAGAAAATGTGTATGCTGTCACATTTTGTAGGGTTCACCTTCATACATGAGTAATAATAAAGAAAAACAAAGGCAAGTATTTGTTATATTACTTGTAGAAACCTATATTCTTTCACCAGTTATTTCCTTTACGAAAATAAAAGTAATTTCCTGCATACAGTTCAGAGATTAATTCCCAGCTTAGTTCCACATGTTGTTACAGAGAGGACTTCTAGAACGTCCAGAAATACACAGCAGATTATTAAAGACACGCTTAAATAACCAGCTAACAAAGTAGTTAACGCGTGAAACCAGGACTGAGCTCCTGGTTGGCAAACGCACGATTCACATGACCATGTCAAGAGGACGTAACCAACCATACTACTGGAACTGAATGTGTCAGACCGTCACTGACAGTAAGTGCAGTATATATAGATAATACCAAGAATACTTCACATGGAATAGTGGGTGTAGCATATGTGACTATGTTATGTCTGCATGCTGAGACACCACTCAACTGAAAGCTCTTTTTTGGACTCTATCCCCATAATATACTGATAGTACACCATAGAGAACCATCTGTTCTGTGGAATTCATCACACAGCCTTGTGATGTTGCTTCCGTGTGAGACAAAACACCACAATAACACAAGAAAAGCAGTCTCCACACCTTGGGAGACAAGCAGGCAAAAAATGTTTGGTTCGCATGTCATCATTAGGCAAGAAAAAATAATGAATGGGAGCACGCACACACACACACACACACACACACACACACACACACACGCACACACACAAACACACGCACGCACACACACAGTATTCAGTTTCAGAGTCAAGTGTCAATTGTTTGAAGTGCTCTCTGATGATGAGGCATCCATTTAAACGACACCATTTATCTTCACATTTCTAGCTGCCCTCTCTTCTAAAGGAAGCTTGATAGTAATGAGACTGGCATTTAAAATGCAGCATAATTGACCACATCCATTTATTCAGTGGTCAAACGTGTGCAGATGGTTTACAGTGTCAGTTTGGGGTGCAATCCTACTTTTAGAGTCATTTCCTACATGCTTGTGGGGAAAAAAGATAGATGATAACTCTGCAGCTCTTGATGGTATCTCTACGGTGGCCCAGTTCAATAAAACATCTAGAGGTTCTTTATGTTTTATTTATACATGACAGAATGCATAAATTACTGATAGGTGCTGTTTGAGGCAAGCATGATGTGTGTGCGGGGCTTACAAACTGCAACAATAATCAGGTTTCTTACCTCTCCTAAGTGGGGAGTAGGATTGAATCCACACAGATTGCACACTGTCTTCCTGCACTCGGTGCAGAGGCTGTAGTTGGGTGTGTCTGCTGATCCGACATTCAGCTCCACATTGCAAAGAGGGCAGTTTTCCTTGGTAGTTGAAGCAGGTACAGGTTCAGCGACTGAGACCCTCTTTTCCACAGAAATGGTTCTGAGGGGTTTCTTGGACTTAGCGGGTGGAGTGTCAGGAGCAGAGTCTGAATCAGGAGGGGAACCAGGTGCAGAGAAAGGGGAGTCAGGTGGTGAACCAGGGCCTGAATCAGCAGGGGAGTCTGGCGGTGATCCAGGTGGAGAATTTGCTGCCCTTGTTTCCTCTCCAGTGACAAGACTGGTGGCTGAACTCAAGAGGGATGACCCAAAGCTGAACATCTGAGAAGAAGCGGGAGGTTTTGATGATTCTGTCATCCCACCAAAACCCCCAAATAACTTTCCAGCCACGGACTCCTCCTGCTTTGGCGCAGCCTGCGTTTGAGGTTTTGATGATTCCATCAAACCACCAAATCCCCCAAACAGTTTCCCTGTAACAGACTCTGCAGCTTGGGAAGCAGCTACAGGAGGTTTAGCTGCATCTGTCAGGCCTCCCAAACTGATGCTTCCTAACCCCCCAAAGAAGCTGGACTCCTGTTTAGCCTTAGCTGGAGATGGCTGAGGACTGGACTTCTGCTGAATGGGGCGACCTGTCTTGGGGTCAATTTTGGGTGATCCTCCCACTGAGGAGCCTGGGGAAACTGGGCCTGGAGAGGTAGGACCTGGGGATTTCTGTCTAGGTGTGGTTGGCGGCGTTAACCCTTGATCTGTGGTACTCTGCTGCTTTATCAGCAGCTTTCCAGGCTTGCCAGGTGCCTGTCTCTGAGGTGAGGGTGGAGCAGAGCCTTGTTTGGGCTTTGTCATGCCAGGGGGATCCATACCTCCCATCGCTCGCTGCATCTGGCAGTTTAAACAAAGCCACTCTTTACCCTGCGCATCAACAGAATATGGGTTAGCTGTGAGTGGAGCATATTTCCACACTGTTGTAAGAAGAAACATCACTGGCATGCAATTCCAGTGTACACACAGACAAGCATAACCAATTGAACCTCTTAAGTAACCGTTTTCTTTATGCCTAGTGTAAAACAAAAACAAATTCAGACACAAATCCATTAATTAGTGTTAGAATGATGCTAACTGTTGTTTTCATCCGTCACCAGGCTTCTTAAAACATGACAATCTTTCTATAAACACTAATTAGATTAAAAAAAGAGCACCGGATATGTATTTTCAGACAATACATTCATATTCAGAGATATTCAATGTTTATCATTAGAAGAATGCAAAACATGTTATTTCTACACGATTTCTTCTAAACAGCAATAGCACAAAGTCTGTAAACCTGATTAATAATTTAGAGACTGTAAATATTTAGATCATGATAAACAGCTGCATTTCATTGTCTTTGTTCTGACCAAACAGTATAATTTAACGGATCCCAAAAACTGCCCTTTGTTTCTACTCCTGGTTTCGACTGTGAGCAAAGAGAGCCAATGTTGACAGTTTGATCTAAAACAGCACCATGTATATCTTTGGTGCTTGTTGAATATAATGTAATATCCACATTCTGAAATGATCTGCTGTTGGACTGACCCCAGATTTGATCTGCAGAGTAACAAATCCCAAACAGAATGAACCAGTAACTCTGCTGTGCTGTATTCATGGGCCCACTAGTGTTTACCATCCATGTCTGTGTGTGTGTGTGTGTGTGTATGAATGTCCTCACTGGCTGGCACAGAATCTTCCTGTGGCCATGACATGAGTCACATTGATCAACATTCCCTGGGTCCATATGGTCCCCCTGTTCCTTAAATCATGTGCCACTCATATGAAATGCATTTCCTCTGCCAGACTCAGAGAGTAGCAATACACTGCTAACAAGCTACAGTTAGATTCAATTATAATCTAAAAAAATCCCTAACAAAGGTACCTAACAAATTGTTTGGTCTAATTTTGCATGTTGTGTGCATGTTCTTTTTAACACTTGAAACAAGTTCAGTAATTTCCATTGTTTCCAAATGAGTTTTTGTTATAAATTTGTCATTTAATGACGGAGCTAAATTAAAAACTACATTTGTCAGTAATAGAAGAAATGTTTTACAATGACATTTTTGCAGTAATGTTGATCGAGCAAACTGACAATTTAACAATCTGACATTTCACACAAAGAAAATATAATAATCTGTGACCTTTCCCACCCACTAATAACATGGACTGTCTTGTGTATGATTAGAAAAATGCTAGTATACCCGCCAGAGGACTGGAACAGTTTCGACAACATATTTATCATTTGGAAAACTGACAGCATGCACAAAACACTTATGTCAGAGCCACACAGTAATATGATATTATGTGGCCTTCAGAGGTCATGATAATCAGCTGAAATGAATTTGTAGAAATAAAGGAAAATAGAAAGTCATCACTTTCTTACCGCTGAGTCTGGGGGGCTGAACCCACAGAGGCTGCAGACCTGGTTCTTACACTCAGTGCAGTTATTGTAATTAGGTGGATCCTTAGACCCAGTATTTAGCTGGGTGGTCTTACACAGTGGACAGAGTCCACCCCCGGGCTTTCCTGTCCCCTGCTGACGAGGGGGTCCACCACTTTTAGCTGGCTCCCGTTGATGTGCTGCTGGGCCTTGTGGTCCTTGCTTTTTGGGTTCAGGCTTCCCAGTTCCTTCCTGTGGGGGGCCACCCTGTTTGGCACCTGGACCTGGTGGTCCTTGACCTGATTTGGGGGCTTGCTGCCCTGGGAGTCCTTGGCCTGGTGGTCCCTGACCTTGTCTGGGAACCTGGCCAGTGGGTCCTTGGCCAGGAGGACCCTGGCCTGATCTGGGCCCCTGGCTTGGTGGTCCTTGGCCTTGTCTAGGTCCTTGTCCAGGGGGTCCTTGCCCTGGCTTTGGACCCTGCCCTGGGGGTCCTTGACCCTGTTTCTGCGGTCCTCCCTGTTGTGGTCGCTTTGGACCTGGCCCTTGCTGGGAGCCCTTGCCTGGTGGTTTTCCTGCCTGCTTGGACTCAGGTGTTGCAGATGAATCTCCTTCCTCCTCATCTCCAAAAAGTCCAAATTTGGGGATGTTAACAGCATCACCCATGGAGGATATAGATGAGGAGACAGATGAAGTCATAGCGCTGAGCGGGTTAGCCCCACTGAGGAAACTGGAGCCAAACATGCCGGATGATTTGGTCTCTGGGTCTTTAGGCTCCTGCCGGAATCTGGATTCAAAAAGGCTCAGTGATGAAGGGCTGCGTCCTGGTGTGGGCTTGCCAAGTGGGCCCTGGTTGAAGCCGTCTACAGTTCGACTCTTACTCAGACCTGCTGGGCCCCTGGTGACCCCTACCTGCTGAGATCGCTGCTGAGCATCAGATTCTGAAGGTCTGCAAAAGATTAAAATTAGACATTTATCCACTGTTATTTCAATTGTTTTTAATTTGACAGTTTGAGATTTGTTCTCACATATACTGCACATTATTGGAAAAATTAAATTGTTGCTCTTTTTGCTGAGGCATTGTGAAATATGTATGCTAACTCCACTACCTCCACTGTAGCATAGTGCTAATAAGATAAGACCATAACAGTAGCCCTCTCAACACATCAGTGTTCCACAAAATGTGGAACGAGCAGCCCCGGGGTACAGCTGACAGGAAAGTGAATACTGCTGAATGACATGGAGTTAAGATCACTGACATACTGGGGGAAAATACTCAGCTCCGTGGGGTAAGCCGAGACGTTTTTGTTAGTTCAGGCTGAGAGGTAACGTACACAACCTACACACACTGTCAGGCACAACAGCGAGAGTCGACGAGATCCTTTGAGAAATGAAAGCGTTTTCGTATATGATGTGTGTATGCATACATACATAGGCACTGGTTTCTCAGGCTGGCTGTTTGGAAGTCCCTGGTGCTTCTCCTGTTCTGCCTGAGTGCATTACCTTCTTTAATACTGTAATGAATAATTATTCTAGAAACAAGCGAGTGAGTAAAATATTACTTTACAGAGTAAGAGCCTTGCAGACATCACGAATAGTGATGTTGCAATGGCTGCTGTGTTTCAGCACCACGGACAGCGACAGTCCTCTCATTCAGACTGATGCCTCAGCACCAAAACGCGAAATCCAACTTTTACATAAAAAAAACACACTCCAGAGATCAGTAGGAGAGACGTCAGAGTGATGACATTAACGCTGTTGATCTATTTATAGTCATATTAATATTGATGTGCCCCTCCCCCCCATCTCTAGCTCAGATATAAATAACAATTCTCCCCCAGTTGGAGCCAATTAGAGTTAGCGCACATTATACACTGTGTATTGTATGTGATCCCACTGTACACACAGCACATTCCCCACGCAACTGAATACAATCAGGACTAAAAAGCCGAAGTGGTCATGTCAGAGAGAGGATACACAGTCGATGAAGTAGCGAATTTGTTTGACTGGGTGTTAGTATAGGAAAAATAAAAAAATAAAAAATAAAAACACTGGGCACGACGGATTTTCTTACCCAGCAGGCATTTCGACATTTTCGCACAAATACTGGAGGTGTGTCTCTTTTACTCACAGAGACACAAACCGCGGATACTGACACACAAATCAGCTAAATTAAAGCTCATCCTTAGACATTACATTTTCAGGGAATCATCGTCTGCAGAGCGGCTAAGAAGAGAGGCTGTGTAACCATGTAAAAATGGCTGATGTAAAAGTGGCAGCTTGTCGACAGCCACTAATAAAGCTACCGTGTCCTGTGTGTGGGGAGAAAGGCAGGAATCTTGCTCAGTCGTGCAGACCATCAGGTGAAGGATCATTTATTACAGTGAGCTCTGAGAACTGAATCGTATCTTGGTTCGGCTGGGAGGATTTAAAATGGGCGTGAACAGGCTCTCTGCCTCCTTATAGCGTCTTTCCAAATGATACCACACACACACACACACACACACACACACACACACACACACACACACACACACACACACACACACACACGACACGACACCTCCAGTCGTTCCTCTCTCACTTATAATCGCCAGGTTACTGTGATTATCTAAAGTGCAACAATAATGCTGGTAAAAAATTAAAAAAAATGAACCCTGCCTCCGTGCAGCTGCTGCACCTCCAGCCTGCCTGCCTTGCGCCCTTGACATCGCCGCGGCGAGCTGCCTCCTCTCCTCCACACTGAGTTCACTCAGGTTGACCGGAGTCCCGTCGGAGACCCGGACAAAGCCGCCCTTCCCGTCAGGTGCCAGCCCCTCCGGTAGCCCAGACGGCGGCCCTTCGCCTCCTTCCAGGCTCGCTTCGTTCCCCATGATGGACCCCTCCCGTCCCCTGTATTCGGATCAATGCGCGATCCGAGCTCTCTTCTTGTTTTTATGTCCAAAGTGCGCAGCGAAGACGGTGTTCCTCGGTGTGTAGGAGCATCCCAGATGATTTCTGTCTTAATGGTTACTTTCCTTTCCTGTCCTGTCCTCACATTTCCCTCGTTTTTCTCTGTCTCGCATTTCTGCAGCTGCCTGCCACGGTTAGCACGGTTCTCCGTGAGGGGGGGTCTCTGTTTTACTACATGCTCCCAGCCAGGAAATGTGGTTTCCGGTAGACTTTACAAAATAAATTTCTAATTAGCTGATGTTATTAAAGCTATTAGCTTTTTTTATACTTGCAATCAAGCTTCACTGCAAAATGCCGAACTTGCAATTAAAAAACTAATTAAGAATCTGAATCAATCAAACCTTACAAAGAAAAAGCCAAATAGCCTAAGACGTAATATATTAGTACAAAAGATTAAGATTAGACTTAATTTAAATAATCAGACGCTACTGCTGGTTTTGCTTCACCCACTGGGTCTTCATTCAGTTAACCCCCTCTATAACATATTAGGGCTTTTAGATTGAAGCCCAAATCGGATCGCTTCCGTTATTTTCTGTGCAACCCCGGTTATCCTAACGCAGATTCTCAAACAGCCTCTGTGCTCTCTTGCCTACCGCGCATGTTCCCCCTCTGACAGGTGATCAGAAGACATCCGTGGAAGAAAATGTGTTTTTAAAGGGGACAAACTCAACTAAACGTGTCCGTGTTGATTAAAGAGTCAAGGCTGAGCAAAAGATGGAGGACAGTCGACACCGATCACATTCTTTCAGTCATCATGCTTTTGATTTTAAAGAATAAAGATCAAAAGGGTCAAGTATTAGAGCATCCAGGTTCATGTACACTGTATGAAAACACACCCACATATCTCTACATTTAAAGTCTCTTACAGCTACTGTGCTATTCAAACATTAGAAAAATACTTTTCAGTATCTGCCCATCACTAGCCATTCAATTTACAGAAAACAAACAAAAAACAATAGGACAGATTCCAAAATGTGCATATAGCTAATTGTATGAGAAAATCCTACCAAATAATATTTAAAAACGCAAATAAGATGTGTGTGAAGGGCTTCAGCTGTCTGGTAGCATGAACAATCTGATATGCGGCTGTTGGGGAATGTCTCATTTCATATCAAACTCTTCACATTCTCAGATGTGTTAATGTGCAGCTGAAGGCTGACAGAAGCCTTTGGGAAAATCAGGTTGACTGCAACCAGAGAAATCACAATGGATTCTTTGTTTCCTCTGCTCTCGTGAATAATGAACACTGGTGTTGTCATGGCGTGTCCGTGTGATCAAAATTAGTAGTGCGGTGAAAAGCAAAGAGGTGGCGCTACGTTGCATCTTTAAAACATACCAGCACACATATATATGAAACTGTAAACAAAACTATGCAGTTGTTATATCAGCCCACACAGATCTAAAGGGAGTATCTAGTATGATATTAAAACGCGTCTCTGCTGCACATCAAGCAGATGTGTTGCAATACGACAACGAGTTCTTATGTGCAGTGTTGTCTGTGGAGCTCTGGGGAAGATTTGTCCTGGATGCACCCAGCTCAGAGCACTTAGTACCTGGGCTAGGGTGTAGGGGAAGACTGGGCCACCAGGCAAACTGTCACATGAAGGAAACTGCTTTATATTTTTTATTAAAACAATAATATAAAACGGCAATAGGCAACATAACATGTGATTTTGTATAAATCAGACAAATAAAAAACATGCTAAATAGATTTAGAGGTCTGTAATTAACCTTTTGTCTCAGTTCCAAGTTAAATGTAACTAATCTGACCATCTCCTGACTGGAACAGTACAACATGAAGATGGTTCAGTTCTCTCACATCAATCTCAACAAGACAGTGAGGAAAAACATTTATCAACCTCTATGCTGATGTCTTAGTGTCTTGGTGCACTTATTTATTTCCCTGCTCATTTATAATAATATTTTCTTCTTAACTGTGTAGAAATATTTTTCATTTTTAAAGTTTCTCAATCTTCTCTCTCTCATCCTCCCTGCATCCTAACTGTGTGTGGATATGGTGGATGTGTAGGCAGAGGTGAGTCTTCAGTGATAAACAATGGCAGGGTAGCAATCGCTCTGCTCCTCCTCTTCTTGCCACTGATCACTGATGCATGGCCTGATTGTCTCTATGCCGTGAAGCAGAAGCAGCCCGTACATGCGTGGCCTCTCTCTCTCTCTTTCTTTCTCTCTGTCTCTCACCCACATACTCACAGAGACACACTGACTGAAGCATCCAGTCATGCAATCAAAGCAAACACATCCACCCAGACAGACAGGCAGACAGGCACACAAGCAAACACACATAGACACACACACCGGTGTAAATATGCAACATCTAACACAGGCTTGCACGGGGACAAGCACTTTGTGAATCATGTGCAAACCCAGCAATTTTACGCACACAACGTATCCAGTCGTGGTATAGTATTCACATCCTCTACTTAGAGGGAAATGTGTGGAAATCACACGTTGCTCCAGCTAAAAGTGTTTCTGTAAGTTGTCACAAGCTAAAAAAAAGTTGTGTTTGCTTCTGTGTTAGTCTTAACCTGAAATATAGGCTCTATACTGACTAGAGCTGACAGATCATTTAAAAGTTTGAATGGTGGTGTAGTAGATATACTCACATAGTGGTACCTTAAAAATATACTTAATTACACTACACTGCTTAGACGCTTTACACCACTGAAATGTGGACATTTGCAGTGTGTGTGAGAGATATGTGTGTTTGCTTCTGTGGTGTAACTCGAACTCTGGTAACCAGATAACACACACAGCACTGTGTTCATTAAAATTGAATACTCAGTTGGGGTATGTGGCGGTAAAGACGCTAACAAAGGCAGCTTATTTTAGAGTACTAACACCAGCTTTCAAACACACACATTTTTACAGCAGGTTTACATCATAAGATAATTCACCACTATGGACATCAGATACCTTTGAGATTGTATAAGTATCACAACAGCTCCTTTCTGTGTGCGATGTAGTTGTCTAAAGAAACTACTAGAAGCTTCCCTAGAGAGCTTTAACCCCCTTTCCTATTCAGAAAGTGAACATGAGTTACATACCTTGACTTTAAAGTACTGGATGTGTAACTGGTGGTATCCTCAAAGACAGCGTGTGATGAGGTGAGGCAGCTCCCGAGTTACTGTTTGCCTGCAAGTGACGTTTAATTTCGGGTAAATTTGGACTGAGCCTTTCTCATCCCTATTAGCAGCAGCTAATTCCACCCTCAACGCCATTTTCTCCTGACCAACGAGACACTAATAATACTTTTAAAGTCACAGAGCCTCCCTCCCTTCACCTGCTTAGTCCTACTGCCTGGTATTCACACGTGCACACACAAACACACACGCACACTGGCACTCAGGTACACGCACTTGACTGCCAGCACACATACACTCTGCAAAGGTAGGAACTGACAAAGACACACTCATGCACAGACATAAGAGGTCCCTCTAATCCTCTTTTCTTCTGACAGATGGGCCAGTCACACACTACTCTTTACTGTAAGCTGTTTTCTTGTACACACAGTGCATACAGTCCTGTCATGGTCGAGGTTAAAGTTAACTCACTGGCAATCAACCGAAACAACAAAACAAACAAGCAGAAAAAGGCTCCCCAAATCAATTATTCATCCTTAGCCAAACTACATTTTACCCTAAGAATACTTTTCTTTCCTTTGCTCCAGCCGCAAATGGCTCCAAGGCTGCACTGAGATGTCATGACACCACCATCTGTTGACTCCAGTAAACACAAGCAAGCAATGTGGATATCATAACTGCAACATACAGAAAGCATACTGTATGGTTGCCCTGCAGTATTTGACAAGTTGTCTATACTGTATAGACACTGTCTTTCTTGCAGTATGTAGAGGCAGTTTCCTCCGGCAAAATTCTCTGTTCATGTTTCTTGCTCCCTGAAGACACACAAAGGATCTGATTCAGAGAGTCTACACAGTCTGAGTTATGTAAGTCCTTTTGTTTCAAACAAATACACAGCAGCACAAACACGAAGGCACAAGCAGAGTCAAGAGGATGTACTGAACTGTTGAAAAGCTTGAATTTATGTCTGTCCTTGTGATTTTGTGTTATCAACTGTACAAAATATCTTATGTCAAATCACATAGTATATAGTCAATCAATAGTCAGCTCCTCTCGAGGTGGAGTGGATTTGAAAGATGCATGAAGTGAACACATTTAAGGACAGATAGTCAACACATTTCAACCAGGCTGTCATGGTGCATGAGTGAAGGGCACGGGAAGGAGACCTTAGGTGGTAACAGGATTGCTAATAGGATTTACTGGATATTGTCTAGAAGCCAATCTACAAAATCACTATTCCAGCGGCTGATTAACGTAACGCGATCATTGCCTCATTTCAGATGAAAGGTGCAGGGGTGACAGTGAGTTGAAATAAATGGAAAAGCAACGATTGACTGGTGAACAAATACATTGTAGTTACAGTACGTATCCAAACAAAGTACCAGTCAGAGAAACTCACTAAGTTCAATCTAGGTGCACATCGCTGTGATATTTTTGCACCACACATACATTACGACCAAAAAAGCTGGATTTGAAAGGGGTGATTGCTACTGTCGCAGTAAAGTGTGAATGTCCACAGGTCATAAATCATTAACAACACACACCTGTTGTCAAGGTAGTGCATCATCAGTAGTGACGTTACCACTTTGCAATGAAGGTGTAAGTGTAAGGGTTTTTTTTAAATGGAGAACAGGTAAACAGGAGGCCAGGACCAGACATGAGTCATGACAGTAAACCCCTTTTGTGTAGCTAGACTTAACAAAAAGAGTCACACTAAGGGCAAATTCAAATCACATTAGGAAGGTACTATAAAATGATCCAAAGCAACAGAGGGAGGGGTGGAGATGAGGGTTTATGACATGAAAACCATGGATATTGCAGTTATGGGGCATGTGCCTTAACCATTCAGCTAGAAGGCTGAACGACCCCTACATCCTTAACTTTAATAAAGTTTTGGCTTGGAACGTGGCTAATGTGATGTTTGGAGATGAGAGGTTCGGAAGTCCTTGATGATTTATCAAGTCCTTGATGTAACCCTGCAGTCCATTCCAGAGATGCCAAAAAATAAATAACTGATCATCATATTAATCCCAGTAAATGGAGAGTGTATGAACTCAAATGCGTGTGTGAGAGTCAGTTTGCACCTGCATCCAGGTGTTTACCACTTCCAACCTTGTAGCTCGGCATTGAAGAGGCGGGATCACAGACATAAATCCTGGCTGCTTAACAACACACAAGGAAACTGCCCTCCCAGAGGACAAGGTATATACACTGAAACCCCATAGGACTGTAGGAGCAGAGAGACAAATCTCTTGTGATCATTTGAAAATGAAAGGCAAGATTAGTTTTGTCCTTTAGTTTCAAAGAAAGAAATGCTGAAATGTGATGGATTTTAATTGTTGCACCTCTCATAAACGTGTGGATTCATATGACTACTGTATGCATCTGTCCATTAGACTTGCATTAAATAACACTTGTTGTTGCAGACCTGTGTTAACCTGTGTTGGAAACTGCTGTACAGACTATAAAAGATGCAGGTTATTACCTTACCAGACGAAGACAGTCTAACAAACAAATGCTTTTCAGTTGCATTATGGCAAACGTACAATTCAACTCAGCACTTTGGAGCTTGGCTCATGTTATTCACTAAAAGTCAAAATAGCTTGGGCTGTGCTAAATCAAGTTTAACTGATCCTTTTTTTTAATGTGGCTCTTGCAAATTTTCCAGCCCTGTGCAGATGTAATACTAAAATTTATGCTTATGTATACTTTCTTAAGACTCTTTTGAGTCCAGTAAATGGCATCAGTGAGAGGACAAAGCTACACCTGGAGAACACAGTGGGGTTCAGTCTTGATGGAAAATGTCATCTATCATCAAGGAGATATGCTCTGTATCAGATCCCTGCTCAGTTGCCATGGTTTCTTCACAGCTGCCACTCACCTGCAGGGTTCCTAATTATGGGACCACTTGAATATTAGTGTAATGCATTTTACAGCTCCTTGCAGCACAGTAGAGTATAGCACACCTACAAAGTCTATATCTGTCCAGTATGCATCCTACAGTATGTGTCACTGCTTTTCACAGTAGTTTACTTACCTAAACCACTGGTGAATAAGATGGATGAAATAGAATTCAGAGATTTACAGAAATTTTAACATCAGCCAGAGGGAGAGAGACGAACAGGAAGATGTGAGAGGAGAAAGAAAACAATCTGTATATTTATTATGTACTGTATATAGTGGCAGAGAGCCAGGAGTTCAGCAGCCTGCTGGTGTGTTGTCCTGTCGATGACCTAAATCTCTTCACTCCTCTCTCCTTGCCCACAGCCTGGATTTCCCACAATCCCTTGGACTTGCTTCTGGGCAAGAAGGAATGAGTCAGAGATTCTGAAGAGAGCCTACTTTCAGGAGTTATGATATGCATACTCATACAGTATATTTTAGAACCTCTTAATTTCATTCGGTATCAGTATAATTACATCATACTGTAAAAATAAGCCATGCTCTTGCATAGTAGCTATTGGACATGTTTTACTCCAAGAATGACTGAAATACTGCATCACACATTCTTAAAGAAAGGGGCGAAATCTGAAATGGAAGCAATTAATTTAATTGTACACTGCTATGTGCATAAATCCTGTAGCAGCTGTAGGAGCTGTTTTTGTTGAGACAATCCCAGATAGCAGCAGAAATCACTTCAGACAGTAGAAGAGCTCCCCTAAAGCAAAGCACACAGTTATAAAACACACAAGCATAATGGTCAAGACATCCTAAGGCTTCAAATGTGTATTTTTAAAAGACTCAGACAGTCACACACACATATGCACACAAACACAGGACAGTCGAGGACAGTTACCATGGTAACAGGATCAGCAAATTCACTACACGTGTGAAACTTGAGGGCAGGGAACATGATTGCACCACTCTAATCACTTCAGCTGACATGCAGCGCACACACACACGGAGTTCCCGGACGTGTTGCTCTCAGGGATAATTGTGTCTGACGGCGAACGCAGGAGGTGTCTGTAAGAAATATTACAACATGTTAAGATGTTACAACAATCACAGACATCTCCTCAGAGCTTGGACTGGCCTTGACCAGCAGGATGTGAAGGCAATTAAACAGCAGTGACCTCTGGTGGTTTGTCATGAGAATGCACCTTTTTTTCCCCCCTGAAGACACTACAACACATCACAGTAGGAAAGGCACAGCTGTAAACAATAAAATAAATAATTGCTGAATGGTCTACAGGTCAGGTCTACATGGCTGCTGGTGAAAATGGCCTCTTGTACATTAAACAACACTAACAGCAGCTGAGATGTACATGTACACTTCAACAGTTTGCTGGTGGGTGCAGTTGTTTGTTTGTGTGAATTTTCTGTGTGAATTCCACAAGGAAAAACAAAAAAAAATCTCTCGTACCTCAAATGTTATTTTTTGCAGGTTCGTATTGTTTAATTTGCTCATGTTTTAAAATAATCATCTCAGAAATTTCAGCCTCCGTTGCACGACGAAGAAGAAGGTAAATCAAATCACGTGCTATGAAAGTTAGATTTTTCAAATCGTCACTCTTTCCAGAACAGACCAGAGTCGTCATAGTAAGACAAGCACAGGTGGAATACATTTTCTTAACAATGGCTTAGCTCCATCATGTGACCCGCTGAGCTGTGGCAGTGAACCAGCACAATATGTGTGTGTAATGGTTTGTGTAGTATGTTAATGATAACATGTAAGAGGTTTTTAATGTTATCAGTTACACCATTGTTTTTCCATCTGTGACAAACTAAAATGTGTGCTCTGAAAAAGGTCATGATTATTCCTTATGAAAAAATACAATTGGACCTATGTTTATTTAAGAATTAATCCCTATAAATACTTCTGGCAGCATGTCCTGTCAAATATCCAAGGTAACAGGAATAATGTTTTTGGAAAGACACACTCAGCTCACCAAGCCAAAATGAATGTAGTCTCATACAACAGTTCTGCAATAAATGGTCCCTTCATAAAAGTGACAATGTTTGTTATTTCTTAAAGAGGCCTTAATTCAACTTTATGTTCATTTTGGAAGTATTATATCATGTGGAAGTATTAAACTGTATGTAATATTTTCATTTCTCTGACATCTCAGCATTCATGTTCACATTCTCAGTTTGTCCAGTAATTAGGTTTATGAATGTTAAAATAAAATGGTAAGATAAATAATAAACTTGCTTTATGCCCTTATGTTATTGTGAACATTTCAGCATGCTGACATTAGCATTTAGCTCAGAGCACTCTGACTAAGTACAGAGTAACAAAGCTGCTAGCTGCTTGTTGCCTCTTCACTGTGGTCAGGGGCCTCATAATTTCAGGTTGTCTCTATCCCTCTCGTGACATCTCAGGACTTGAGGGTATTTCTTCAGATATTACAAAGTGTCCCCATGGACTCAGAATAAAAAGGATAAAAATTCTGGTGGTGAAAGAAAGTCAAGGTCAATGTGAGTTCATATATAATTCTGGAGGGAATCTCATTGCATCCTGGAGAAATATCCACTTGGAATCGTGCGTACGATAAATTTAGTCAAATTTGAGCGTGAACGGATCCTGTTTATTGTTATAACTTGCAAATGTAAACTTGTTAAAACCAAAGAAATAAGTACAAAGAAACTTCTTTGTAACGGAGATGTTTATTCAGACAACCGAATGCATGCGAGGGAGAACCGTGTTACAGCAGCGGTAACTTTCAGCTCTCTCACCCAAAGTAAGGACACACCAATCTTTTGGGTTTTGGTACAGAACAGCATCTGCTCTAATTTATTGCATTGACACATGACTCGACATCGGCATACTCTTGTCGGGGGGGCAGGGGAGACACGGGGTGCCATTGCTGAACCAAAGATTAAACAGCTTGGTTCTTGACTTTGGCTGTATCACGAGTTGTTAATACCACTGTTTTGGCAAAAGGACAAAAGTAATTCACACCTTGCTTTGAGGGAACTTCACCTCTCACACAAAACACGTAAAGAGACGATAAAAAAAGATGCACTTACTGTAGGTAGCATTCACATGCAGTATAACGTGTCTTCTCCTCAGACTAGATTTAACATTTTTCTCCACTATTTCTTACAGAGATTCACAGCTAATGTTTTTCCGTTTGGGGAATTATTTTACACACAATGACTACTTGATGAATAACAAACATGTTGGGATGAGATCTGAGAAAAAGGAAAACATAACAAAATGATATTTTTTATGAAAGGCAAAAGAGACAATATTGTGCTTATTGTTGGTGGGATCCCATTAACCAAAAAAGCTGGTTAATGACACAAACCCCTGTACTTAATTCACTTGCAAACATTATATCTTCAAAAAGGGATTCCATGACACAATTTCAGTCACTTGGTCCATCAAAGGTTTCTTAGTTGCTGTTGCCATCATTTCTTCAATATTCTGATGAGCCAAAAATACCATAATATCAAAAATAAATGCAACCCTTTCACAAAACATGAGCAATAAATAATAATCAAGTGGTGTTCTTGTACTGTATATGTACTGTATATACACAGAGAGTTAAGTTTGTTGTATATATGTACACAAAACAAGTGGCCGTCTATTTCAGACTGGAATCTTAGCATAGCGCACTGGAATTTGTGCCCAAATTCTATAAATCCCAGAAAAAGCAACAACATAATAGCTTACACAGAATCCTCGGGAGCAGAAGGGATTATACACAGTGAGACTACAACGTTGCTTGTAATTTTTGACCCAAAAATAGAAGCACTGGTTTGGAAAGGAAAGAAATTATAAAATAAACATGTAACATTTTTAGGTAGGGTGGAAAAAAAAACAAAACTCTAGAACTCCATAAAATAACTAGCTTATTAAAACATTGACTGACAACAACATGCACAATGTTTTCCCAGCTTCAGTTGGAGAGTGTTACTGTATGATGAAGCACTTTCTCTGCACCGCAGCAGGACTTTTGCAGTTTTTGCATGTAATAATGCTTCTATTTGTTTTTTTGAACAACGCAAGGGCCACTGGTGCAAGCCGTGCACACCTCAAGGGGAACTGCATCCCTTCTCTTTCCTATCCTTAGAGTGGGCTGATTCTGTCTCGACTTGAAAGACTAGACACAACGTTCCTTTCTCCTCAAACAGTTCTTCAAATTTTGGAGTTTTTAATCCATTTCCATGTACACTATCGTGAAGTTCATACGCTTAGGTCAAAGACGGCAACCAGGTTGCAGTGAATGCATCATTTCTGCTTCGATAGATATCCGTGTGTCTATTAATGTCTCAACAACTGCCTGCTCTATATATTAAGTCCATCTCCATACCAACAAACCCATCACTAAACATTTTCGTCCAAGTCCTATTATAGTAGCTTATATACACAAATTTGAGGTGCCTGCCAGGAAATGTCCCAGACAACCATCCATATCCTCACACATTTATATTATGCATTCCAGTTTCTCCTTCTCTTCTTTATCTTCTTCACAGGTTATGTGCGTTTGTGTATGTGTCTTTGAATGAGCGACTCAATGTGCAGTTCATGTATTTCTACCTAAAAAGTGTTTGAGCTATGGAGAGGTCACTGAATCATACATTGGATACACAATCTATAGAAACTGTTAGTGTTTATATGTGTGATCTGGTTGCATGTGTGCATCTCTGTGCTTCTTCTCAAACACTACGTGGCGGTCTCTGAAGCTCATGGGTCCTCCTGTTGCGTCCCTTCTTATTTTCCTGCATCCGTCTCCACTTGGCTGTGTGCTGACTGGTCGCCCGAGTTCCCCCCGCAACCTGAGAACCAGTCGGGCTCCCCTGTCCCTTCTGGCTGTTTTGCGTCTTCTGGTTATTTTTAGGTGGCTGACCACTCAACATACCCAGATTTGGTTTAGCTTTCTGGGTATTCTGGCTCCGTGCTGGGCCCTGCACTGTTGGTGCTCCAGCCTGAAGCCATGGTCTGCTCTGTGGTGGGCTGGCTTGCTGCTTCTGAGCATTAGGACCCAAAGCTTTAGGCCGTAATGCAGAGCTGGAAACACCAGTGCTGTCAGGTTTACCCTGATTATTGCCGTTGGGTGTCTTCACCTTTTTCTGTTTGCGCTCCTTCTTCCAAACTTGATCGCAAAACTCCTCCACGCTGTTGAGGTCTGGGTGGTCCAATAGAGATAGAAAATCTCTGTACCACAGCCTGTGCTTGGCAGAGTGACCTGCTCCGCTTCCTGGACTGGGAAGTCCAGGCAGGATGTCACCCAGTCTTTGAGCAGGGATGACCTGGAGGCTGAGGCGCAGCAGAGGCTGGATAAAGCCATGTTCAACAGCCTGGCAGTGGTAGACACCTACGTCAGACTGTGTCAGACTGCGAATGAGCAGGCCTTGGTCTGTACGAAGCACTCTGTCATCTACCTTGATCTAAAAGACACACAGAGAAAGACAAAATAGTAGTAAATGGTAGACAAATTGCAAACGGCCAAACAGGCATGTTCTAAAAGTGTTCAACACCACTTACACCCTTTTTCCACGTGAAGCAGCACCTCCAGTATCAGGAGGTTTGTGTGTGTGCATAAAAACTTAAATGATGACATACGTTTTCCTGTTGCCTTATTTATGCTGTAGATAGGCAAAGGCAGGCAAAGAAATATAGCAATCCCCCTACAAAGGTAATGAAGGTGAAAACACCAAGCTAGCAAACTTAGAGGTAAACTATTAAAATTTAAAAGCAGACACACTTCCACAAGGAAAATTTTCAAAGTGTCAAGGATACACAAACTGTGTTTTGCTTTGCTTTGAATGAATGTAATCTCAGTTAGTTTAAAGGACTTACATTTACAAAAAGCCAGTTTATGAGTTTGGGGGGTTGAGATTTGGAGTTGTCACTGTTTACCTCGTAAGCAGTGTGACCCTACCCCTAACCCATAATTACATAGTCACAACTATCTTTCCTTCCTATAGTTTATTATAGTCAGTTGCTCTGTTTTGAGGTTGAATAAAGTTTTAAACTCACAAGTCCTTCCTTAAACTGAGCCTCCTGGATTGTGCGTCTTCATCTCCCCTGGATCTAAACCAACACACCCTGAATGCCCATCTTAAAAATATAACCACAGTTGAAACTCTTTTAGATCATAGGGTCAAAAGTAATATAAACATCCCCAAACTAAGGCTGCTACCTTCTCATGGTCATTAAGGCTAAAGGTCAAAGGGGTCAGGGGTGATGACATGATAACACAGAACAGGATTGGTGTAGCATCTGGCAGAGAGTTGTTTTGTCTGTAGAAATCTAATCACTCTGAAATAGGTACTAAAGTCAAAATTAGTATGAGTGTTTTATCATCATACAGCAGAGTTTTATACTTTTTTTTAACACGGTGCATGAATTTAAGAGGTAAGGCTATTAACTATTAGGTTATTTAAGGCTAAAAAACATACACACCTCATGCTTGCGATCATCATTGGGCTTCTGCAGTTGCCAGTAGATGAGAGCTCTCTGAGACTTGGGGCTGCACTCCAGAAACATACTGCTGTTCTCCACTCCAAACACAACCCTGTCCTCTACTCTGTCTCCTAAGCCGTCCACATCATCTAGTTAAGCCAAAACACACACAGAAAGGTGATTGAGATGTGTGCGACAAGAAAAGGAGAAAGTCTAGGTCTCTGTGTTTTTGCAAAGTCAATAAGTTACCATGGTGCTGAAGGTCTGAACACTGGGAGAGAGGGTCTCCATTTCGGATGTCCTGTCGTCTGGTTCGCCTGGGAAAAAATCACAATGAAAATTAATTGTACTGTTGATATCTGTTCGCTGTACTGTTCCATTTCAGCCACTAGGGGGTAATGTTACACAATGCTACTTCACTTTCGGCTTCACTCACGTTTAAGGAACAGCAAGTGAGTATTTATTCCACCTTCATGTGAAATTAAACATGGCAAAATGAAACCTGACGAGCAATAAAACATTGCTTGCTTCATTGCTTTCTGATGAGCTGTTATCATGAAACACATAGAGTTTCACCTGATATCCCTGTGAGAAGAAACCCTTTGCTTTTTGTCTTCTTGAAATAAAAGTCTGTTGTCATTTTAATGCAAAGGTAAGGCATTTTGACCCTGCTGTGAATGTATCCCTATTGTCTCCATCCTCCCTTCCTTACTTCTGTATGCCTTACATATTTGGACATTCATCTCTCTGTTGCTTACTCACACATGTCCCTCTTCTGTACATTTCTTGGGCTGACATTCCTGTCTGTTTGGCCGTCTGAGCACGTGCGGGACCGGGTGTCTGGTTCTCGTTCTGGGAGGGAAAATATTTGCAGCGTAGAGGAGAGCTGAGAGGAGTTGGTCCTGGCCTTAACCACGGGGTGTGCCACCTCCTCTGTAACCTTGCCAAGCTGAAGTATAGCCACTGGCCTACTTCTGCTATGTGTGAGAAGTTCTGGATGAATGAAATGCAGGGGTGTAATGCTATGTGTGTGTGTGTGAGGGCTGTAATGGTCAACCTAATCCCGCTGGATTCAGCAGAGGGTAATTTGAGGGTGTGTATGTTCATACCTCCTGGCTGCAGGGTGAAGCGGTCAGACAGCTCCCGTTGGCTATAATTTAGTGTGTGTGTGCTTGTATAGATGTGTATTCTTGTATTTCTGTGTGTGTGTGTGTCTGTGTACGTCTCAACAACATTTAGAACAACTGTTACTGGCAGGAGTTCTAACCCAGGTTGCTGGATTGTACTTCTTACTTGAAATGCATACTAACGTGTGTGTTTTTAATGACCACATTTGTGCCTGCGTACTACTCCAGATTACTTCCATCTTCAGATGTTTGGCATGTATTTTGTATCTGTGTAGATTTTTGTATTTACCTGTACTTGTTAGTAGGCCAGTGTAGGTCTGAGTTAACAAAATAAGGTAGTATGTTAACATGCCCTTGAGCAAGGCACTTAAAGGTAATTGCAACACCAGACTGCAGGTGTACTGATAATTCCCAGCTGTTACTGCAAGTGACGACAGTAATACAAAGGCAGGATCTTATATAAAGGAGCATGCAGGTTCAGCAAACCCAGTGATGACAAATAAAGGTTGAATAAGAGTGTTTAATGTGTGCATGCTTCTACCTCTTGGCAGTTGGAAAATATCTTGAGCATTCGGTGCCGTCCCAAGCGCAATAAGGGTCTCTAGCCAGGCAACACTCAGCGCAAGCTTTCCCATACACCTCGCAACGGTGTAAAGACATCTGCGATACACCCAGGGCTGAGCCAAGGTACAGCTGTTGCTGTGGGAGCCGAAGAAACAGTGAGGACATAAAAAGTGAGCGTTCCTGTGTGACTCAGTTGGAAAGGCTGTTGTAAAAAGAAGGTGGTTGTGGGTTTTGTTCTCAGTAGGCACATTAGATGGCTTTGTTTTTGGATATCAGTGTTTTCTTATAGGCCCAGAAGTTCTCAAGATTTACTGTCTTTGGACTTGTAACCTTGTCAACAACTTTTGGATACATTATTATGTGTGAAAACAAGTTTTTACCTGCTTGGTTGACAGCTCCATCGCAGTAATAGCAGTGGGCTCCTGTACAAACAAGCGGATACAGTTCAATAGCACATCTACAGACATTTGTGTAGTTTTAGACAGCCAGTCAAATCACTTCTGATATGATGTCAGTTTCATACATTGTTGTTGATAAGCCTCAATTTTCAATGTCATACCCTAAAGACAGTCATCTCTTCCAGCACCACCTCTTCCAGGTCATGCCAGCTTTCTCTGGGGATTGTCACCACCTTCAGGACTGTTCCCATATCTAAAAAACAATAGCCAGCCAGGTACAGTATGTTTATACACAGATCTGTTTTAAACACATACAGTATAGAGATATTTTTCTTTTAGTAATGTTATTATTATTTATTACATAAATGCTGCTATAAAATGTTAGTCATTGTAATGTTTGTTGTTAAAATATACCTCTAGGAAAGAAAAAAATTTTTTATTGTGTACCTGTGCCAATAAACATGACATCATACTGTCCGTCCTCTGCTTCGACTCTGTCTACCACCAGCTGGGAGAACTGGTAGTCCACATCTGTCCGCACCATGATGGGTCGCCCCCCTATCGGGTGCACTGGGTTGTACATGGCCGGGTGCACCCTGGCGAAGGTGATGACATCATCGGGAAGGTCCTTGGTGGAGTCAAAACCTCCGAATGTCTTACTGGGACACTAAGAATGAGACATGAAATGGCAGACAGGTAAATAGAAAACACTAATATGAGAATGTGAAGTCAGGTTTAAAGATTTATTATAATGGAAATCTTTAGTGATTTTTACTGTATTTGTGGAGATTTATGTGAAGACTCACAGTGCCAGGGCGAGGATAGGGCACCCGGCCTTGAAAAGGCACCCACTGGTAGTTGGGTCCATCTCTGTGGGCATAAGGACCAAGGAAAACCCTCCTGATGTCTGCCATGTTATACATACACACTGCTGAGCCTTTAAAGATGTTACTGTGGAGGAAAACAGAGAAAGAAAAACATACTGAGTGAGAGTGAGTGATAGAAAAAAAAGAAAAGAGTTTAAATATAAAAAGAGGGAGTGAGGTGGTGAAATAAAGAAAGTAGACAGAGACAAACAGAGGGGATTTATAAATGATCACTCACAAGACAGGGATTAGGAGCTTGTGAAATACTGAAGAAAGACAACAAAATGACCCTTCATCGCACAAAGACAGAAGGGAGCAAGGTTGTCGTTACCTAAGTATGGGAATGACAGATTGGAACTTCTCTCTGATTGCTTCCAGGCTCTTGAGAACAGACAGGAATTTGGGCACATCACCAACAAAACAGAAGACCATATTTGAAATCCCTTTCCAATATTTTGCGAGTGCTTGTTCGAGCCAGATGGGTGGATTTTGCTTCCACTAGCCAGATGAGGGCTAAAGCAGGCAAGGTCAATCAATCGAAAAAAAAAAAAAAAGAGAGCAAGTGGATTTTATTTCAAGTTATGCTGTGTTCTGGGTCATCCAAAAGACAGCAATTCGAGCTATGACTCATTTATATGGATAATTTGGGAGTTCCACATGAATAATCCAAGATATATATTCCACAAGCATTATTACAATATTCACGTTGACTCAAGCGAAGCTGGCTGCTTGCTCTGAGCACCATCAAGCACCTTAACCTCTGGCAATGTCAGAGGAGATCTGTTTTACAAGTTTATAGATTTATTATTATTTGATTGTAGGCTTGATGTTCTGAAATAACTCTGAGTTCATTTATCAACTTTCTAAGTGTTAGTTTTTCCAGATGGCAGATTTTTTTTTTTATTTGGAACGCAAATCTCTTGCATTAGCAAGAACCAAATGCTTCAATAAGATTCAGGACATCCTTTGTCTTGCTGACTGCAATGATGTTGTAACGGACTAATTATGGATGTGGCTGGCATACGCAGAGCCGACAGTACTCACCAAAGCATGGAAGATGAATGGATTAGCATTTGAAAATGTTAATTACAGAGAAATTCAATTAACTCCAGGGGCAAGGAAAAGGCACTCCAATATCTGTGCTTAAAAACATGTGTTTGTGCGAATACACACAGTTTAGTAGAGAGCCACACAACCCCACAAAAATGCACACACACACAAATATGGGCAGAATCAAACATTGATCTGTCAGCCGCGGCTTCGTTGTGCCTCATTAAACAATAATATTAAAAGCTAGTTCCTCTGAATCTTTGCTCTACTCATCTCTGAAAACCGGCCACTTAGAAAACCAATTAAACCACTCTAATTCCTCAATGCCTCGTAATTGAATTTTAAAGCACGCATGTGTGTGTGTGTGTGTTCGCGGGCACACATGTGGATAAGGAGGTGTACGCCCACCACCATGCCCCAACCTCTTACTTTGAATAGATTCCAGAAAGCTGAGAAAACCCATACAGGCCTGGTGATGCAATGTGCCTGTCAGTATGGGTTAGATTGTGCCGCTGTTCTATTCAGCCTGTCTTATCATTAGTGGTGATTGATGGTGAAGTGTTTGTCCTCCTTTCAAAGCAGTTCAGGCACACTACTGGACACAAAATACCCCCTCCTCTTTTCCAAATGCAAATTTATCATCATCATGATAAGTGCCACCATCTGTGCCATTTCAACTCACTTATCTGCCTTGCCCCATGCCTTCACCTCTCCTCATGCTTCAATAGAGCCGCACCCGGCCTCTGAAAACCCCATTCAGTGCTGGGGCGGTGGCCAGGGGAGAGATGTGCGTTCCTGCTGAGTGAATATCGTGTTTCTCCCACTCCCTTCTGCTCCATAATCTGATTTCCCAACAAGCCTCTGCCAAGGTTTCCATAAGAAGAGGGGACAGGTAGTGGAGAACGGAGTATCGGCTAAAAGCAATCTCTAGTCTGAGTCATGGGGAGGGGTGCCGTACAAGAAGGAAAGAAACCATAGGACACCTGTACAGTAAGTGTATTATGGGATGGGGAACGATGTCTGGAGATTTGACAGGAACAGGCTTGGCGGCTCGCATTGTGCCGTCTCATTTAAGATGGTTAGAGAATACAGATAAAGGAAAGGGTGAGAAAAGGAAGAATATTTGAAAGCAAATATGAAGCATGTGTGTTTTTTAAATTCAGAGGAAATAACTTGCCCAGGACAGTTGCCTGCTGAATATACTCTATATCAGCTCCTTCTGATCACTTAGCAACCGATCAACAAAATAAATATCATACTACCAGCGTACGTCAAGCTATTTGACAATGTGAGCCCTCGCACGCATATTTTGAAGATCACCATGAAAAGATCTGGACTTGATTGTACCTGGACGTGGTGAATACAGCGTAGAGAACTGGATTCTTTGGGTCCTTGGAGCTCATGAGAAACACATCCTCTGAAAATACAAAACAGGAATGGGTGAAGTAAAGGCTTTTCACTAGCAAAGAAAGACAATCTTTTATCCATAATTCAATGAACAATATACACTTACGTAGCTCGTCAAAGTGTGTGTCGATGCCATTGACCCCGGGGACCGAGCACATTAACCGGGCCTTGAGAAAAGTGGTCCACTTGTTTACAAGGCTCCTGTGACCTCCCATATCATTCTGAAACATCAACACTTTTCTGTAATGATAATTTCTCAACATATTTCTTACTAAATAAACATTTTTTATAAAGTATTTTTACTGTTTGAGAGTAAACAACTTTGTTGTGTGCGTGTTGTTACCTTACACAGTTGTCCTATCCTGGCAATGGTAGCCTTGCCAGTGTGCTCTCCGTCCATCGCGTTCTCTTTGAAAAAGAGGAAGATCTTGTCGTCTTCAGGGTTGTCGCTCTCGGGGATCAAATGTACACCAATGAACCTGGGGTCTAAGTGGAAATAAAGAAAGGAAAACATAAAGCAAAATAGCTTTGCATGCAGTAAATACAAAGATATGGACAAAGCACACATTTATTCATACACAAACTGAATCACACACATCTATACAAACACAATTTTACAATTCAACCTCTGTCCCAATGACAAGACTTTCACCCCTATTTTACACCTCCGAAACCAATCCCCTATGATATTCTCCAGTCACGGCTCAGTAATAACAGCCATTCACTTTACACCCTGGTGTTACAGTATCTGACTTTACCCCAAGTGAGCGCTCCAAGTCCAAATCCCACATAACCCCTATCACTAGACCACATCCTCGCAAACACACATGGCTCTGATTGTCCTGGGTAACACTTGAATAAATTTATCTCAACTTTAGGCGCATGAGGAAATCAAAGCTAAACGGGCAAGCTCAGGCCTTAGGGCTGGGATATATTTTGACATGAAGGGGCAGAAAAGACTGGGGGAAAGTGGTCGCGGTCACTGAGGCGTCGTCACACGTAAAACGAGACTGTGTCTAAAAGCTCGGGGGTTAGCTGGAGAGAAACAAGTAGTGCCATGTTACGCCTCCATGGCCATTTAGGATATAGAGTAGCTGTGAAAAAGGAGAGTGCGGCCAAAGTGGGAAAGAGATTTATAAGCACAGTGCGGGTGCGAGACCCCTGGTATGAGTCATGTGTACCCCACACATGCTTCATACCTCTATTGTGAAAATGTGCAATTAAATCTACACATTCATAAATTCACGTCTGCATGTGCTCGCATATGAAAACAGGCTACTCCCAATGTCACCAACCGCTGAGGTCATACTATTCATTACATTTAATTCCCTATAAAAGCCCATTTTATTCGGAGGAACCTTAATCCAACCTCCGCGTGAGCGAGAGGGCATTAAAAGGTTAAGAGATGTGTAAATAAAATGCAAGAATCAAGACCAGCAAAGCCAAGCTACTGTTTAACCCAAATCCTTTCAGAATAAGCTGCTATTAAGGATTCATTTCCAAGTTTCTCTCTTGTTACATTTGAGTACCATGTAGCCTTGTTGATAAAGCCTCAATAGAATACCCCCATCACAGTAAGCCATGCAATTACAATCCCCTCTTTGTGGAGAAGAAGTTAGATTTTGCTGAACGGATACAATCCCCAGCGCATTTGTTTGAACAAGGTGAAAGATCGATGGGGATTAATCCGGTAACAATGACTTCTCCCTTAAAAAGAACCGCCCTTTATTAATATGTCACACTAATCAGCACTGCAGAGACCAGTGTTTGTGATTTTTGATGGTGCAGGGGGGGAGAGAGGGGGAGGTTGAGAGGAACTGAGAGGAATTTGACTCCACTACAGGAAAACAGCTGAGAGAGGATTAGTTCTGTGGGAAAGAGGGGGAAAAGGGATGCACATACAGCGGGAATAGTTGAAACTGACCTTTTGTAGCTCCCTAAGTCATCCACGGTGTCGAAAAATATCCAGACAGACCGAGCAGTCAATAACCCTTACTGTCACGCTAATCCTACTAGCACAGGCAAATCCAGCAACTTTGTGAATGGACTCTGATATCTGATGTCTGCACGTGAATGGAAACGATTGGAGACCTGAGGCTTGTGAGAGAATTTAATGCTTCAAAGTCCATTGAATATCTATAATTACTGGTATTCTTTCTTGTCCAGACTGATCATTAACAAGGGTTTATACCAAATAGCTGAGGTTTATTAGACCACAAGACTCCAATTTCACTTTCATAGCAGAGTTTCTAAAGTTTGAAAAAGTATGGTGTGATGATGACAGAGAATTTTAAAAGGTCCATTTATTCATCCATCACATATGAATAAAAAACATTTTCATATATATATATATATTTTTTTTTTTACCATTTAGCCATCTTGAATCATGCTGCTCTGTTCTGATTGGATGATGGTCTCCCAGGGTACGGAAAATAGCAAAGTCCCTTCCCATGAAATCAGCAGATGTGCCAGAGTACAGCTCTCCATCTGCCAGTGAGAAAGTATAGTTAGGAACAAATGACCAGTTCTGAAGTGAATGTGAACTTCCTGGAACTAATCAAACCATAGATCAAACTCACCGATGAGAAGAGAGGCTGAGAGCATTTTGGGGTCATAGGGGCTTTTCCCGCGGCCGTTCTCGAAATGTGAGGCCAGTCGAAAGATGTTGTCCTGTGGTGGAACGGGTCAGAGTTCAAATTGAGGCCAGTGAAAGCCACATTAAACCCAGTTAAAGGTACATTTATAGCCTGTGTTTCAAATTACAACATATTCTGATTATAGCATGCTACTTTTGGAATGTGATGTGCTCCAACTTCAGCTAGACACAAGCAATAAAGATTTTTTACACTATCAACTTCAACTGCTCTATTATAGAAAAACAAAAGTGTCTCCAACCGTGCAATTAACAGAAATAATAGGGAGAAAAAATATTATCACACAGCAAAAGCACAGCTGAATTTCTTTAAATAAATTAAAAAGTTACAAAAGAAAGATGCAGCTCACTTTTCTTTAAATCACTTGCTGATAACACCAGTTTCAAACACAAGAGGACACATGCAGGGTCATCTATACTAAAAACCTGGTGCAAACACTCAATCACCTCCCCACTGTCGGACTACAGAATCCATGCTGGTACATTGATTAACCTGTAGACCTTTATCAAGATGACTGATTAAACTTTTATGTAGGGGAGAGGCTGTTTAATTTCCAATGGTCATTTTTTTTGTACACTTCTTTGCACAGACGGAAAAAAAAACAGACGAGAAGGTAATCAATGAAGGGAATGATTACTGCTGTGCTTGACAGAAAGGTGCAGCTAATCAGTGCAGCCACTACAGATGCAAACATTCTTTTAAAGGGAAACAATATTGGACTTTCTCTCTCATCAGTTTACTACAGCACCGGTGTCACATTTAAAGGCTTCTTAATGAAAGCTCAATAGAAATGTAAATTACCTTCTGCATATATAATACTGATTAAAACCCACTACATTCAGAGAAGAATTCATTACCTCTGCCCTCTTGCCCATTTCCAGATAAGCACAGATGGGGTGAAAGGCTCCTGTCCCACAGATGTATAGATGGGTTTGGTTATATGGTTGGAGAACCCGGATGAAGTTAGAACACTCTTTCTGAAAAAGAAAAGAGACAAGAACATTATAACCTGAACTTCTGCACAATTTTATACAGTGACTCATACATCTGGGGAATGGATTTAAATACATTTAGTGTATGCAATACCTGCCCCTGTTTATGTTGTAATCCTACCAGAGAAGTATATTATATACTGTAACCTTTCAAAGCGCACTAACCTTCTGGGATTTTAATGAACGGGCTCGCATGTGTTAGCAGTAAACTCCACACTGCCTGAGTCCTCCTCCATGTCATAATGTTTAAATTAAGTTTTATTATTTATGAAAATACCATTGACGCTTTTAATAGGGAATGAAATTAAACTGAAAATATGGACATAGTAGAATAGAGAAAGTAGAAAGCTGAGAATTATTGAGAGAACTGAGAAACGCTTTGTTTAATTTAATTCTGTTTAAAGCAGGGAATTTCCATTTGGTTTGGAAAAGACTGTATGAAGTCTCCTTCAAGAAAATCCCACCTGTAAGTCAAATCAGGCCATTCTACCTCTGATCTGTAATGATCCATATGTTTGAATTTATTAGGAGTATTTGGGTTGGCTCTCTAGTACACGCTGATAGTCCCAGTGGTGTGAGGCTATTTATTAGAGTGCTAATCAACAGGACTGGTTAATGTAAGAGGGCTATTAGCAGCCTCGAGGAGATGATTTGAGCACATGTGTTTAAGAGATTAGGATGGGATTTGCCTAATTATAAATACATGCTCAATATCCACCTAACAAATAAGTACACATCTGCTTTGGGATCTGGAAATGCGGCACACACATCACATGCAGACAGCCTAGTTATCCTGTTTTTTTCTTCCTCCCTTAAACACATGTGTCTCTTCAGGCTTCTAAACCTAATGGATGTTTCAGTTTGATGATTTGATGATGCCTTATGTGAGACATGAATGGATATAAGGCCTAAGGGTGAAGTGACGACGTTTTCCAGAGCAATGACAAATTAACTCTGGGATCACACACTGTGGACGTTTTCCAAAAAACAAAAGTTCTGCTGTTATTCTAAAAACCTTTGTTTTAGCTGTGATTGTTTCTCCTCCACAGTAACAGACATTTTGGGAAATATAGAGTTATAGAGAAAATCGTTACTTCTCTCAATAGAAAACCAGCTGCTCAGATGGTTACCTTGTTATCTAACCAGGCTCTAAAAGTAAGTTAAACTTAAACAAGTTTCTATGAAAACATCACCTTGTTGGTTTACAAGTGATCACGTGACAAATAATTTTTGGCAGGGTGCTATGAATTCCTGAATTTGTGTCATCACCATTAGGTTGCCAGGCAACCACAGGAGACTCCATAAAGTCACTGTGTCCAGCCAAGACACTGTCCTGCGCACGGCTCACTGTAAAACCGCAACATTTCATGTTCATATTGTGCTGAATGAATAAATGAATCAAATGGAATTAAACAACTTATTCCTTGCAGTAGTAAGCTGTAGAAGCAGGAAGATTTGGTTATCTACTGAGAAAAAACACATTATCTGTACATGAGATCAGTATCAGTTTTCTGGTCTAACACGCTCTCAAGCATATTTACAAAAATGTTGAATGTTTTCTTTAATATGAAATGTCATCTTGTCATGTGTCCAAATCTCTACTCAGTTTTAATGTAATGCACATTATGTTTAAACTGCTACTAGTTTTTTTTTTTTTTTTTTTACTGACTGGGCTTCATTTAAGAATGTCAGACCTTTCAGCTGTGCATGTTATTAACCCACAATCCCAACAAAGTTTGCACATTTCAACCACAGCTATTGCTGAGTTCACAGAAGAAGACTAAACTTGCATGATGTCTTGTGGCTGACCTCAGCTGTGCACGCCTGTGTGTCTATGTCAATGACTGTGTGACTTAATGACTTTACCCTCTGTGTTTCCTACTGTTAAACATCAGTAGCACATGTCCCCCCACGTCATTCTCACGCCCTTATTATATGCATTTCACCAACTCCTATAATCTCCCCTAATGTCAGCTCTGTTTAGGATTTTTCATGGCTGTCTTGAAGTTAGATCATTAGCTATGCGGTAGGTAGGTTGCACCTAAACACTGACAGACTAACATTTGTTACGCAAGTCACTTTGTGTTGCCTTCAGGTGAAAAATGGTGTCCTTGATCACAAACCATGTCATTATGTGAAAACCACAATGACCACAGAGGATAAATGAGTCATTATTGGATAAAATGAATGACTGTTTTGGACTGGATATTGATGGTGACTTTCCATGGGAGAAATGAGTGGACTGATTTGTAAGTGGCTGTATATGTATATATATTTTGATGAGTTGAGTGAATTTTGAGATTATGTTGAGGCCTTTAATTGAATATGGAAAATGCACTGGAAATGTAGGGTAACTTTGGACAATTATTTTTCCTTTAATATCCGTAAGAGTTGGAGAAATTATTTGAACTTACATCATGCAGTTCTAAAAAAAATATATCTGGACCCTTTGTTCACTGAATCAAATTCAATAACATGGGTCATGCTACACACTCATCTTGCCAAAGAGAATGATACAGCCATCAGGCATTCTGGAAGTGGGGGGGGGCAGCTGTTACATTTGTTCTGCGGCTGTAAATTGTGGTTTGTAAAAAAGCATCACTTTGGGAGCTCTGAATGCTTCAGTAATGTCCTAATCAAGGCCGCTCAGTGCTGCGCTGTGTCTCTGCGCTCACCGCTTCATTTTCAAGGGTAAACATTTTCACAGCACGCAAATGCCTCATCATTGTGTTTCGTGTGATTCTGTGCAGACAGAACACACTCTTTTTCCACTGTGTGAGGGAGTGAAGGTGTAGTCTTCCATGTGTGGTCATGCCTTTGTGTTTGTGTGTGAAACCTAAAAAGCTGGCGGTGAGTTAGAGCCCAGTGGAACCGTGATTCCACTGGGGTCTATGTAATTCAGGATAATCCCAAAACCACGCAGCCGCTGCACTCGAGATCCGTCCAGCCATGAAATTAAGATCAGATACAACACAGAGAGGGCCTATCCAAACAGCAACGCAAATATAACACACACGAACACCACTGTACACACAAATAAAGCTTGTGGCATATAGTATGTGTTCAGCAAACTTGCGCACAATTGCACATGTGAGCTAATACACCACGCGAGATAACGAGAACTCAAACAATACACTCCCACATAAATATGCACACGGCACACACTCTAAGCCACATACATAAACACACTCCCAGCATTTAGCTTTACATCACAGAAGCAAATAACCTCGGAGGTAGTGCGTCATTGTTCTTGTGCCACTGAGACCCTGTGCACACCTTAGTGTGACTGAACATCTGTTGTACAGTGTGTTTCTGTACGTTCAGTAAGGGTGTCTGTGGGGGCTGGTTTATAGAGAAATAAATTGTACCAATGGTAAGATTGCTACTGTTTCTTTTATGTGAGCTAATTTCCTACCTCTCTGTACTGCTCCTGTTCTTTTATGCTATAACATTCTTTGCACATTTACTGTGTCAGGTGTTCGAGACATGCATTTCATGGATAGTCACAGAAACTGGGCAACAACAGAATCAAAAAATGCAGCTCAAATCACGATGCCATCATGACTGTGGACGTACCCCAAGGTCTTTTCCTGCCCACTTGCATTCATCCCTCTTAGAGGGAGTGGCCGGCCACGCAATCTGTTCAAAATGAGAAAAAAGACAAAGTTAACTGCGCTGGAGCTGTAGAGGGGAGACTGACATGCTGTCTCATGAAACACAAGTCCAATGATTTTGGATTTGTACATTTAATAATTTCATTAATAATACAAAATTAATTAGAACAATAAAGAAAAAAATTAAAAATAAAAGCTGTCAAAGAAATTTAATCATATTTACTCTATTTGAACTGAATGAAAACAATATATAAGAAATTGTAGAAATATTACCCTGTATATTTCACTTGCTGGGTTGATATGTAAATTGTCTATTGTATAAATATGTCTTCTGGTTCAAATTATGGGATTTGAAAACTTAAACTCCTTTCCATGGGTCAGATTCTGAACATATGGTTGTATTTTTCACTTCAAATAAGAAGAGAAAGTAAGCTCTTGCTACTCTTTTTTTTGTGGAAGAGATAGGAGTCATTGTCAAATAAATAACGGCTTTGTAATGTCCTTAAGGCAAATCCATCTGTGGCCCCTGGTGTCACATGAATTAAATCACACATGGAGCATATGAGTATGCATGTGTGACCTATAATGAGTAAGAGAATGGTTATACGCTCAGACGTTGGGTGCAATTGGGCTCACTTTCTTGCTGGTGGCCATACAGACGTGGAAAGTTAATCGAAATGTGTACGCACACGCACATACTGACGTGAAGTCTATAGAATGTGCACGCATATTATTCATTCTATTCCTAAACTTTATCTCCTTTGTGGATCAGCTGAGTTTTCCTCTGTTGCAAATCACCATTGCACATTTCAGGATAATTACATTAAATTTGCTTAATCACTGATTTTAGTTTTTTATCTTATAATGATGCAAAACTCAGAACAAAGCAGGAAAAAGAAAATTACATATCTGAGCCAAGGGCATAAAGATTTCAGAGACACACTCTCCCTCTCTGCATTGACTATGTATTTTTCAGCACTTTGATTCCTCTGTTCAGCACTCTGCAGCCTGCAGGCAAGTCTTGTGTGTCTATGATAGCAGCTCGAATCAGATAAAAAAGACTGTTAACCTTGTCCAGGTGGAGTAATGGAATTATGAACAGGCCTGTCTGGACTGAGACAGACAGTGGGAGGGATGGAGGGAGGAGAGAAAGCGGGGAGTAATGAATTCCAGAGGGAGAGGAGAAGAGAAGAGAAGAGCTCAAATAACACTTTTCAGAGTCTTATTTGAGCAGAAGAATTCTCACACAAACCTTTAAAATAAACCCAAACTACACCACAATACATTTAAGTACAATCTGAATCTTACCTGTTTGTGGTCTCTGTTGATGTTGACGAGGTCGAACGAGAAGATGTGGTCCTCTGCACCAACCAGTAGTCTCCCTCGCTCCTCGTCCAATAGGAAAGTGTCGTAGCTTGAGCTGTTGGCCAAGCCATTGAAGGTGATGAGGTTGCTGGAGTCTAACATCTCTGGAAGAGAAGGAGAAGAAATTGTTGGTACAGATCAGTGGCTGACATAACACTAAAAGTGAGGAAACAAATATTTATACAATTACAAAATATCACTTTCATTTATAAAAACTGGTTTAAAATGCATGAATGGTACATTTTAGCTTTTACATTAGATATAGTTTGAAAACACCGTAAATAAATACTTAATTTGAGCAACAATTCGTAGCTTTATTTATTTTGCTCTGAAAAATAATTAATATTGGCAGCGATATTGTGTTTGTCTGCGAAAAAATCAAGATGCCCTGTATTGAAAAAAGACTTACTTAGCTACTTTTGTTATGTGTCTTTAATAGCTTTTTAACACACACATTTGCGCACACACAGACACACACGTCAGTCAGGTATAGCGTGAGACATTAAGAGTGAACACAGCATGTCCCAATCAGGGACACAGTTCAGACTGTTCAGCCGTGTGATTGGTTGAATAATTCATATGGAGTCTGGGCCAGGGGAGACACTGTGTGTAAGTAAGTAAGTTTGTGTGGGTGTGTGCGGCATGTATCTGTAAATGGGTTATTATGTAAATTAACATTAAAGAGTTGGTGACTACACATGTACTTTTCTGCACATGGTTCCATTCAGAGGCCCATGGTCCCGAACCATATATGAACAATCTGCTGCCTAGCTAAACAAAAACCCGAGTAACTCTTTACATATGGGTTAAAGTCTAGCAGAATGCTGACAGTTAACGTTTAATCACCAAAGATGAGTTAAATCAAGTGTGAAAAGTCACCTAGAGTAAGCAATAGTATTATATTAACAAAGAACAACACTCCCTTCCTGAGAGTAAGTTAACCTGGGATCATATGTCCTTTAAATGCTGGTAGGAGCAGCGACTGTGTCAGTAAACATCATATGCTGCGGCACCGTAAGACCCAATAGTCATAGTTTAGCATTTCATTTTGCTTTTGTCAGATTGACAGCCAGATTCTCAGTAAAGGCAATCTGACAAACTGAAGCTGGAATGAAATATTGAAAAGTTGATTGACCCTAAACTAGACAACGTGCTCCAACTGAAAAGTAAAGGGTTAGGGTTCAGGCAGAAACACTGCACATTCCCTGCTTCCAGTGAATGGGTGCTCACTGTTCTACAACATTCGCACTAAGTGATTAATAAAAAAATAAGCCATACATTACACAATGATTAACATAATTATTGGTTGTAATAATTTCAAATGTATTAAAATCAGCCCCATGATGAATATAAAGAGACACTTCAGTCCTGACACTTCAACTATTGTGCATAGCTCAAGCTGAATGAAACATCTATAAACAACATGTGTCTTTAATTAAAAATAAGAATAAAACAATATAATATCTTTGGCTAACAAAACAGCAGCTCCCACAGCAAAAACATGTAGTCTGTCAATCAACAGCCATTCTTTTCTTGCTCTCTAAAATACAACAATTACAAAAACACAAGTTACATTTGACATACAACAAGATAAAATAAAACTGAATGAATCCATTCACCATCTGCCTCTGGTCAGTGTGCTGAACACAGAACATGTGCTCCACATTTGCGCCGCTGGTACAGTCGTCTGATACATCAGCCTCAGTCTATCTATCATACAACATCATCCATCATCATCAGTGTCACCACACATAGCATGGACCTGCACAGGCACACAGTAGAGAAACCAGCAGGCACACACACACGCACACAAACTCCACTATATATACTGTACACACATATGTATGAGCCTGCAGTCCGGTGGATTGTGATCTCCCTGCTCCGATTGACGGGCTGCTATAGGAGCCATCTGTGCCCACTCGCAGTGTGTAAGATCTTGGACATCTGTGTCTACATAAAAGAAGGGACTGATGGAAGATGGAGATGGCGGAAGTGGTGTGTCAACCATCTCTGTGAAGTGAGTACCACTGGGGTGGATGAGAACTGTGAGAGGGAGTGGTCGTCACCTAATAAAGACGTTTGCAGCTCATATCTGTCAGTTGGATTTCAGCTTGAGGCTAACTTTGAGACTAAGGTGAAGGAGTGGGTGGGTGTGGGCATGAATGGAAGTCTGTGGATGCGTGTTTGTGTAAGACTTTGTACTGTACCACAGATGGGTTGAGAGTATGTGTGTGGGTTTCAGTGTGTGTAGATATAGATTTTCTTCTACACTGGCCACTTCCTCGCAAACCAGTATCCTGTCATTCAAATTTATACACATTGCATCCACAAAAAAGGAGCACCACTGAGGTACTCAGACTACAAGAAATTAAATGTTCAACTTAGGAAGTGTCTCAAGAGTAATTTTGTTATAGTGGTAGCCAATCAGTTCAACCTCTTTTTCTCAGTTTACTAATCAGACATGACACTGCATGGTCAGGAAATGAGCTAGTAGAGGAAAGTACTGTACGGAAATGCATTTGCCAGTCCACAGAACACACAGAGGAGGTCTTCTTATGTTTGAACTGTGAAGTAATGGAAAAAGCGAGGAATTACACGGAAAAATAAAGTCCTTCAGTATACTGAAAGATTAGAAAGAATAAAAACGGAAGAAAAGAATGGCAGATGTTGAGACATGAGAAGAAACAGTCAATAGCAAATGAACAAACCAGAGAACTAATAACAATAGCCTTTATCGTCTCTCTGTTTCCACTTAGGAGAGAGTTTTCTTCCTCTTCACTGCGGTCTTGGCTCTAAATGAGATGACCTGTAGCATCTGAAACTGAGATTCTGGAGTTGGACCCAGGGGCTGGGATTGTAGTCCAAAATGGCAGCTACTGAGGTTCGTCACGAAAGGTTTCCCCCAGATGGGCCAAAGAAAAGAAAAAACACACACGCATATTTCAACACGTGGTGATCTCTGACAAAGACAAGGTGGCCTGTGCACACGAAAACACACAGAGAGGCTTTATCTGAGCTGGGATCTACTGTGGTTTGGAAAACTGGGGGAACTCGAGCATGAGCACCTAAGAACCTCTAACCTAAACACAGACACACTTGTTTGGAGCCGAGAGCACATGCTTATACAAAATACTGTAACTATACACACAGAGAACACAGTGAACACAATAACACACACACAAAACAGGCCCAACATGAAATCACTGCACTCTGCTTTTAAATACAAACACCATACACCCTTAGCCTGACATGCCTATATTAATACTGACCTGAATGTTTACCCTGCATCACTTCTCCCTGAATACACACACACACACACACTTCTTCACAGACTAAGTTGTAATCCAATCAGTATTTCTGCTTATGCAGCATGAACTCGTGGAATAGTAAGCACACTCAGCAGCTTCTACCTCTAACGCCCTCCCTGGCCCCGGACCCCCCGACACACACACACAAGCACAAGCACAAAGACGCGTATACACAAACACCTTGTCTCGTGTATATTTGTGCATGCACATGCTATGCATCCCCTTCACCACACACAGTCTGCTTACACTGACCGCTGGACACACGCTGACATTTAAACCCATTGCCGCATATGAATTCCACTCACCTCATCCACACACAGGGCTACACACACTTTGTTCAGTCTCCGCTGCCCACTTCCATCCCACTTTCTCCTGTTACACACATCCTCTGTCTGCTCTTTTTCACTTGCACATTCTGACTTTCACACATAAAATATGCAGGCACAGTTGACTATGCAAACAGCCACAGACATACATGGAAAACGTGTGCGCACGCACACACACACACACACACACACACACACACACACACACACACACACACACACACACACACACAGATGCAAATTTGTAGATATCTGTGTACAAGATTTTGTGCTGTGAGTGTCTTGGCCTAATTTGTAGTCTAGTGTTAAAATATGATTGAATGGTGTATGTTTGCTGTGTTATTATATGTTACCCTGTGTGTGTCTACATATTTATACATGTTGAAGACTGAGATTATATGTCTTCATTTGCATATTTACTCCACGCACAGAGTGTATATTAAAGGACACTCCTTGAAACCTGCAAATACAAGCAATTCATTCAAATAAATTACCATTTGTCTCTGTACTCAATATACTTGATTATGAAAAAAAAAAACTGGCTCTTGTCTTAAAAAGCCCCGGGAAAAAATGAGCTACATTCAAAATTCAAGTGCAATTGTCTGTGGAGTACTCTTCACTCCCCCATTCTCCGAACAGGCAGGCATTTTAGACGCCTACATGCCACGCAATAGTGGAAAAATGAAACTGCATGAAAGAAAGGCGACAGGGCATTAAATTATATTTATCTGAATGTGCGTATGCACCGCTGTGTGAATGTGTGTTTGAGTGACATAAAACATAAAAGCCTGACAGAGAAAAACACTTGACTTACATTAAACAGATGGATAATATTCCATTAAAATAATGCAACATTCAAAGCGTTGCTCACATATACAGTGAATGCTGAACAAAGGGAGAGAAGTTGTCAATACGTAAAGAGGTGTTTGTGTTACTTGTTCATTTCCTGTTCACTGATGTTGGTCTTTTTCTTCTGCAGCTGGCAGAGTTTGCGTGACTTTGACTCACTAGTTGTGTTTCTGTGGTACATCGGAGTGTGTAAGCCTGTGCATTGCTAGACGTACTCCGTGGACAGGCGGGGAGAAAAGACAGTTTGAAAAGAAAATGGCAGCTACAAAAGGACATAGTGCAAACAGTTCCACATGTTTATCTTTCAAATACAAGGCTAGCTTCAGAAAAGAAACACAGTTCTCTAATATCTCCAGTGGTTTGGTTTGGCATGTCAGTCTTTACTTTCGAATCCTTTCTTTTCTCTATGTGTGTGGTGCGGTGCGCGTTTTGCTGCTCTCATGACGGCTTCAGCCACAAAACACAGGTGTCAGGAAAAAAAGACGAGGCGGCCGCCATGGAAATGTGCTGAGAGCTTTGCTTAACAAAGTGTTCAAATATTATCCTAAGCTCAAGGATATCCATGCATGCCTCAAAAGTTCACCTCTCCTGTCTTTCTCTTTCTAAGCACAGTAGCAGGTGTGGGTTGGTTTCCATAGCTACCGTCTGTATAATACAACCTGGGCCATTTGATTTCTCATTCAGGTGCAACTGAGTGACAGCTCTAACAGGAAATATGCTACTTTACACACAGTGCTATGAACTCTGTGATTAAGAAAAGCTCCCATGTGTGCTTTAATTCCAGGAGAGCGTGTATGCACACAGCAGATGAGCACTTTTAAGAAGCTAAATATGTAAATATGCGCATTTTGCTACTGAAACCGTATTCCTGTTACACTGCGGAAAGAAAGAGTAATGAATGAGCAAGGAATGAGTATTCTTTGACTCTAATTTAGCAAAAACACTGAGTTGAAATAGAAACTTTTTGAACCAAAGTGACTCATAGCCACAATTCGTAATAAAGGACTTTAATACCATATTCTGTCCTATGAATATGACACAGTATGTTCAATCATAGGATATGTATTAGAGGGACTAACAAGGAAAATGTGGCCGCATCCCAAGCCACAGAGAATCTATATGAGTAGTCTAAGTATGTGTTGAATTTCACCAGACTTCCTCATCACCACACAACATTCCTGTTCTCCCTTGAGAGAAAAAGACAGAGAGAGAGAGAGAGAGAGAGAAGAGACAGAATACGAAAGCAGTGTATACAGAAAGAGTTGACAGGAGAAGAAAAGCAGGAAAAGCAACAGACAGAAAGAGAGGGACAAAAACATAGAAATCAAAAAGATAATGACAGCTAAGTAAGGCAGAAATCCGAGCGCAGATAAAAAAAATGTATATGGAACCATTTTATTAGTGTGTGTCTCCTCCTGTTATTGGACGGCTGCACAACAGAGAGCGGTTTTCCACCAGCACTGTGTCCACAGACGGCTATAGACCTGGCCATGCCTGCCACAGAAAGCCCACTCTCACACCACTAAATACTCACAGTATAACCAGGCTTCTCAGTCTCTCTGGTCGTTATTCTTAAGGGAGGAACACACAGACACTGGACACACTTGCAAATATACACACTCACTTTTATATGCAAATGTAGCCACCAATACAAACTTGCTTGAATACGAACAAACAGGCATAATGGGCTGTGTGTATCCGTGCACACACAGACTCTCACAAATATCACAAAATCACTCCTCTGCAAAGCTGTGCAGAGAGAAGGAAACAGTGCTATCGCGAGGCAATTTGATGGATGGAGGAACCAGGCTGTGGTAAGCGTGGCCATGTCTGGAGCCACTGCCTGTTAGTGCAGCCTGTCAGCTGTACAGTGTAGCTGAATGTCAGCTCTGCCATTTTATTAGGAATTAATGAGACGGGGCTACAGATCTGAATGTGTCCCAGGCAAACTGTGACAGCAAACACATTGATGTGACAGGGAGACCGGAACACAAATGCTCAAGCACAGATGCACATTTCAGCTCTGTACAGCACTATTTAAGGATCTTGTGTAACAAAATGAGGTTTCATGTTATAAGTGAGTACAGTGCTTTTCATAAAATGCTTTTGCACCTTTTTTTTTTGAAGATTTTGGCATTTCCCACTGCAGCAACAATATAACATTTATCATTTAAATTGTGAACATTTCAGTGGTTTTAATACCTCAGTATATTTATGACGGGAAAAATGAAATAAAAAGTCTAGGGGAGGGAAAGAAAACAAATACACTCTTCAGCAAACTGAGTCTTGCATTTACTGTGATTTAGAGGGACTAGTATTTGAGGTAAAAATGTGTCATTAAAACAACAGGAGGGATAGAATTTGACTAAAACCACTAATAGTTTCTGTGATTATTAGACATCACTGTATATCCCTTTTGCCATTGATCCTTTTTGCCACTTCCCTTTCTTCATCTGTAAGTTTGTCTGTCATCCATCAGTCCTTCAGTCTGTCTTTCTGCAGAGATGTCCCACTCATTTGTAACTCGACGCTGTTCAGATTGAATGGTGTACCCTCTCTCCATCTGACTGACAAGACTTAGCAGGTGGCAGGACCCATTCATACTCGTGGTTCAGCAATCTGCACCACGTTGTAACCCAAGCCTGCATCTCAAACACAGATGCATAGACACAGGATATTTTCCCTGTGTGCATGTCCATACAGTTCTTGTGTACACACAGACATAAATGTCTACTGAACATACACAATTGTTGTGTGCACTCACATAAATCACTGAGCAAACTCACACTGCGCTGACAGAATATTCTGTTGTGGCCTATGAGCACACAACAGTTCAGACTGTTTCTGATGATCATTTTCATTTAAATAGTATTTCCCAAATCAGACAGCTGTACTAAGGGAACGTGTTCTGGACATTAGGGAAATACATGATACAAGAGCAGTTGTGTCACTGCACAATTATGTCTGGGGGAATGAGTGTCAGGACAAATACACAATTACACGCACTTCATTATACTATCTTTCAGCTTGTGGACTAGGGTGGAAGGGGCTTTACTAAACACTGTGGTCAGGTATGTGAGTCAGTATAAGGAAATGTGAAATATGTAGCATAGGGGCATAGTTGAAAAGCAAGTCACTGCAAAACATTGGTTTATGGACTGGGATGTGGCTGCGTGGGAGCAAAGATGAGGGTAGTTCAGTGTGTGACTGTGTGTGTCCAAACAGGGTTGAAAAGAAGGATAGCCCATAGATATGTATCAACCGAGCCGCAATCAAAAGACAGAAAAAGACAAGTAAAAGAAAATATTAAAATACAAACACACACACACAGCACACTTGAAAATTGTACTTTGGGTCTGCGGTGCTGTGGTTCCTTGAGAACCACAGGAGAAGGAGGAGGGGGTAGAAAAAAAAAAGAATGATGAGAGAGAAACAGAGAACGAGGGAGGCAGACATCTCCAAAGTTGGCGCGCTGGGAGAACACCTTATAATTATCTACATCCGCTTTGTCAGCCCCAGCCCGCAGAATGGACAGATACAACAGGGGGAAATGGAGAGCAAGAGAGATACTGACTCAGAGAGTCAGATGCTCATTCGCACATATAAACAATGAATAGAGAACACACTGATAAACCAGCACACATGCAAGCACCCACAAACATACACACAATACATATTTTCATAGGCAGGCACGCCCACACACAAACACACATGGACATGATCACACAGGGTTTATTATGGGGCTGAGTCCAGACTGTGTTGAGTGCGGTTCCACACCAAGTGTCTATTTTGAAGGGTTGTAAGCCAATTCCATATTCCCTGTCTCTTCCTCTGTCTCACTCTGTGTTTCTTCCTCAGTTCCACCCATCAAGCCAGCGTGTGGTGGCTGTGATGGCATTAAGAGGTCATACAGTAGGCTCCCTAATTACCCAGAGCTGAGGGTAATTACCGGGTTGTTTAACGAGACCTTTTAAGTTTTGAGGCGCTGCTTGCTTGCTCCTCTTTAGGGATCACAATAGGGTCACGTTTTGTAGTTCCACTGATTCTTTGTGTGCTGCATGTGCATCAGTTGACCTTTAGGGGTCACCTTTCATTCTGACGGTTGCTTGCAGTGTGGAAGAGTGTACATGGCTTGTGATGAGGAATATGCATGCAGGTATACAGTGATCCATGGGAGCATATAATGTCCTTGTAATTCATTTGGATTCTGTATTGCAGTGCTGTCATCACTGAAGAGTTTCCCTGAAGCACAACAACCCATGATGATCATCATCTAGGGGATGGTTATACAGTTTTAGTATAATTGTGGGATTGTGGTTGCTATTAGATTCAGTTTCAGTTTTACTACGCAACATTTCTATGAGTTAGTCACACAACTGATCTATGATAAAGAGATATCAACATGTGAAATATCTTTGCTAAGCAACTTGAATTTTTCTACCTTATATCTTCCTCTCCCTAAAGTTACTGGTCAAAGTGAGGAAAGAAAGAGCTATTTTAGTCTCAAGGAGAAGAGGAAATCATTAACTCTTGTGATCATCGTTCTGTCCCCATAAAGCTAGATCCTTTTCGCTGAATGTCTAACTGACCCCACTGGGAAATCATTTACTCTGCACTTACTGCGCCAGCCGTCCCATGAGAGGTCATTTTATCTACCTGCCTCCATTTCTCAGTGGTTCTGCTTCCCAAACTGCTCACTCTGCAGTCATTTGTCCTTCCCAGAAGACGAAATCACTCACTTTTGTCTGACTATCTGTCCCTGGGGACATGTCATCAGCACTTAAATGAGAATGATTTCACGGGACTCTGTTCACGTACTTTCTGTGCATCAGACTGTCCTAAATCACAGACCCTGCTTGTTCTTGAGATCGTCCTACTCAGGAGCCTCAGTCTCTCTTTTACTCTGTGCTTGTGTGATCATCCTACTTCAGGGCCCGGCCCTCTCTTATGCTCTGCACTTGTTTGACTGTCCTTCCCAGGAGGATTCCTCCTTGTCATTTATTTGACTTAATTACTATGCTGGCTTTGCGAAGGGAGATGGGATGAGTGACACTCCACTTAACGACCAGCCTCCCTTTCTGCGTCTTCTACTGTCTGCCAGCTTTTGCTTCATTAAAAGCAAATCACCTCCCCTCCACCATCACTCCCCATCCTTGCTTCATCCGCCACAGTGTGGGTGTTAACTGAGAATCGTCCCCTGACAGGCATCAAGAGAGCCATCAAACACCTGTGGGCCTGAGACACTAGCACAGACACTGGCGAGCAGTGACACAAAGAGGCAGTGACACACAATAGACTGTGATGCCTTTACACCCCTTGCCTTTCACTCACACAGAGACATGCACATACGTAGACACACACAACAGCACAAGCCAACAGCAGTTTTCAATCACATGTAATTATGGAAACACTGATTCCACAGCACAATAAAAGATAGCGATTCGTGAGCTCATGCATATGTGCACAGATGCACGCACAAAACCAGGTGTCTAATTATATGAGCGCATGCCAGACCTGACACTTTTTTACCTCGCTGAAACAAAACACAAAAAAACTCACACACAGAAACGAGAGTGCAAGGGTGTTGAGTGTTCACACCAAGTGTGGCAAGAACATTCTCACATACATACATAAACAGCGAGTCTTTGATGTACTTTTAACAAAAATAAGACTATAACTATCAGGGCTCCTCTTTACCAGCAGACCTGTTCTCTGGGTTTGATGAGACACATCCATCACTTGTACAGTCAATACAGACTTGATTGCTTGATGACATATCTCCTGTCCTGTATTGTTGCCAGCAACATGTTCACGTGTCAGACTGAACAGTGAAGAGGATCACAAAAGGGGGCAGCAGGGAACAATATTCACATTCTTTATGCAGATGGCTGTGTAAAGAATGGACGACATTTTCCCATAATGCCTAGAGAGCTGGCTTCATTTAAGCTGATACATGGAGCCCTGGGGATATATGAATTGCAGCAGGTAAGTTCAACTATAATTCTTTCCAGATTTATTTTTGCTCACATTAATGCATGGCCAACTAAAACATTTTATCATGATGTGGCAACTAGTGCCAATACTGGAGATACTGGAAAAGTGTATTCGATTTCAGAATAAAAAAGTTACACACATTTTGATTTTAGCACAGGCAATCACTATACACATTTGGAAAGTGAAGCAGTGATGAAGGAAAATATATGATCCTTAAATTACAACTTGCAGTTCATTCAAAAAATAAAGTATGTGTCATATAGCAAGCCTCTAAACATACGTTATACCAAACGTCAGGGCTAAAGATAGACAATGAATTACAGTGACAAACATCATATTCACCCTGTTCAGGACCAAAATTTGATTTTTCCCCAACATGGATTGAAATAATCCAAGGAACCAAAGCTTTTGGGTGACAGTCACACAGGGACATTCAACCACACGCTCGTGTTTTCATGACAAATCAGCCTGTTCATAAATTTTCAGAGGGCATGTTTTATGAGAGAAACAGGACTAAAATAAAGAATTGAGAGACCACACTGCCAGCTATAAAGTTTTGGTCATGTTTTAGGACAAAGAACCACAATAGCCTCCTGCACTGACATTAAAAAGAAAAAAAACTTCCCAAAATATGCCAAAAATGTTGCCAGTTATTTCTAGCTGAGATGAAAAGTCTGCTATTGCAAAGAGCCTGATTTAGTGTAGGGTGTGAGAGAGGAGAAGAGACAGAGAGTGAGAGAGAAAGAGGGAGGAGGAGAGGAAGAGCCGGCGCTCCGCAGTCTCCCCTCAAAATAACACAGAAGGAGAGAGAATAACATGTTTGCTGTATACGTCAAAAACTTACACGTGCACAATATAAAAAGACGCATGAAACCCCCTCTCATCCTATGAATCCATTCTACTGCAAATAGGTGATTTAAAGCAAAAACATTAAATCAGCATGCATATGTAGTTTTCCATTTAAACAAAACTCTTTAGCTGCTGGATTCATTATAGATAAAGTTATGAGAAGCCATGAAACCTGCATGGCCTCAGAAAGAAAGCCTCTGTGTCATGATCAAAGTAGATCACCCCTTTCTTAGGAGTTTTTTGGGACAGAAGCCATCAAAACAGAGGCTCTAGTGCCTGTCCAGAGCACTTAACAGGGCTATACCGTACTAGCAGAAGGGAACAGCACAAGGGAAAAATTGGTACGGGGGCCAATATATACATTTAACTTCAGACGAGAGCCGTTCCTCGGCATATGGAACCAATCTGACTATTTGTAAGGAGAATAGTGAATTAAGAGACAGACAGAGAAAGAAAGAAGGAAGGAGTGAGTTCATAGGAGAGAAAGATAAAGAAGAGAGAGTTAAAGAGAGAGTTAGGTGCTGTGTGCTGACCAAGAAGGAGAGAGTGAATGATACAAACAGAGGCAGAAATAGAAAAGGGAAAAGGGATACTCAACATAAAAAGAATGGATGAAAAGGAGAGCATGAAAGAACAACAAAAAAAAAAGGTTAGACAAGGTAGTCTACCTTTAAAGCACCAGCAACTACCGCGGTCACATATATTTGGAGTCAAGGGAGAATGGAGAATGGGCTTACCCTTGTATGACAGCCTTAGTCTGGGTACGTTGTGCTTTGGCTCAACTCCTCTTCCCAGCTGCACTGCCCCGCACAGCAGCACTACAATCCCTAACAGGTAATCCATGGTGCTGGAGCGCTGCCGGCTGGCCTCCAGACCAGGGGGCAGTTACACTCCGACCAGTGCCCCGAGATGACTGTCTCCCGCTGGGTCCCGCCGAGCCTAGAGAGTCCCTCCACACAAGCTCTGATAGTGGGGGTTCCAGGGAAGTGGGGGCAATCCTGGTTGTGCTTCCCAGCTCAGAGAGCAGACTGTGAGGGGGACTTCTGCAATGTGAAGTGGGTGAAGGGGTGCCGCTCACATGGCTCCCCGTGTGGAAGTCCAGGATGTATAGTCCTTTGGTTTATCTGTCCTCGCTCAGGTGAAGGCTCAGCAAGGCTTCAGCTTGGCGTGATTAAGCCGAAAGGTAGAGCCTGTGTAAAGGTAAATCAGATGACTTATCCACAAAAGTAAAGCTGTCCTTTTTCTAAAGGATTTTTATCTCTTTCTGTCTTCTGGCTTCTTCTCTTTGAGCAGACACTCACGCCAACCCTCTAATCCTTGTGTGCGGCTCTACCAGACTGTGAGAGAGAGAGAGAAAGAGAGAGAGAGAGAGAGCAACACCATCCACCAGAAAATAAGGGAGGAGGGAGAGCAGCTGAGAGAGAGAGAAGGGGAGTGCTGGTGAGAGAGAGAGAGAGTTAGGGGGGCGGGATGACTTGAGAGCAGCGATGGAACGAGTACATTGAATAGAAGTGGAGTGGATGATAAGATTTTTATAGTGTTTGTCTCCTCCTCCCTTATTTCCTTTTTTTATTCATCATTTCCTCATTTCTCTCAATTCCTTCACCTTCTTGATCTCTTTCACTCTCATTATTCAGAGGTACATCATTTCAAGTGTTTCTATCACCCTTTTCAGGCAACATTCCTGCATTTCAGTGACATTTTAATGATTATAACATCTATATATTATCTTTGTAGAATCTATGTCTGTGACTGATGAGTTTTCAATCTACTACTTACTCATTTGAGACACTAGAAACAAGACACAAGTGTTTTTTACATTGTGCCTTCAGGTTTTTAACAGGAATTGTCTGACAAACACTTTGATGCCACAGCTGATTTAGCGTAGCGTCATAACACAGCATCTTTTCTCAACAAAATTTCAACAAATATACAGAAAATATTCACATGTCGGAATCAGATTTCTTAAGGCGGGAAAGGCCAGTGCAGGATCAACTACATCATGTTCACATTTGCCCATTTGAGTCATATTTACTGTGTGTCTTTGGTTAAAGATCTCTGGGATGAAACGTGGGACTGAAGTGGATTTAAGAGTTAGTGAGAATTGGACTGGATGACATGGATGAAGAAAAACAGTCACTGTTCTTGGAAAAGTAGTGAGAAATAAATCAGAACCAGGCAAGACAGAACAACAGAGTCAGACTTCTAGAATAGCCATATGGTGTTCACTGCAAGAATATGTTTATACCATACATATTTTTGGCTGGTTATGAGGAATAACCACATATATTGTAACCAACACTCTTTCCCACAGTGAGTGTAGCTTTTCAGTGTGTTTTTGAAGCCTTTATCCATTTGAAACCTGTCGGTTAAGAAGAACACATGCTGGTAGTTAACCTGCATAGTCTGAGATGGATCCTGTCTCTGTTAAAGTCATTCACATCGGCAAGGCAGGTCAACAACAGCCCCCCCGACCCCCCTCTCAACCCCTGCTAGCCGCCTGCAGGTGTTTTTGTGTGAGTGTGTGAGTGGGCACCTCCTGTTTCCTCTCCGGGAGTGACATAATAGTGGTGAGGTGATAAAAGCTTTGATAAACAGGAGTGGTGATGTGTCAACTAGCACACCCTAAAAAACTCTAAAAGAAAACACTGAGAGTTGGGCTGATATCGTCAGTGCGGTGAGTGTGTGCTTGTGATATATGGGTACCCTCATAAGTCAGCACTCCCACCAGTGTTTCGCAAACCTGACTAAACTTTTTTAGACAGGTATCTAAATTGTTTCAGGAAAAAAAAACTCATGCAATAGAGAAACATCATCAAAACTTGGTCCTTATTTTTGTAGTTTTAGTCATCGATTCCATTGCTTAAAAGTTGTTTTAACTTTGACCTACTGTGCTCACCATAGATGTAGACTCACAGTTTTCCCGTGTATGGAATTTCAAGTGTGTTCGTGTTCTGTTGCCGACAAATAAAGTAGTTTAGATAATATGGCGTATTGCTCAACATGTTTACAAGGTGTCTGATCATCTAATTGCTCATGTTTCCTGTCTGAACACATTTAAGCAGTGTCACAGAGTTTACAGATCTCAGCAACGAAAACACAGCCAATAAGAAAATAATTCTTCAAGCCATTGGACGCAGTCTACCAATTTCATAGCTCTGATTAATGGATTTAAATTAAAAATAATTTACTCATTGCATGTCCTTCCAACTGCATGCATCCATGTCTTCCACTGTTTACTCACTTCCACAACCACGGCATCCACGTCCTCGTTTCTCATCACCCCTTTTGTCTGAACAGCCTTTTTAGATGTTTACCCAAAACATAAACATGTGTGGACAGACACAGAGAAGAACCCTCTCGTCTCACTCAGCCCCACTCCATCGCCCTCTGCCCCGATTGCCACCTTCCTCCCATTTATCTGCATTAGCCAAACTAATAGCAGCCTGGCTACCTGCATCGATCTTAACCAGTGGAGTGAGATGTGCTGGAACATGCCTTTATGGGTTGCCCTTTAGGGAGTGCAGCAACAGTCTGACCTATCCTTGCTGATCTATTTGTGACACCCCCCCCCCCCCCAGCACCCCGTTAGGTGCTGTTGCCCTGAGTAATGACGACTTAATAAATGGTGACACGCTGTTGGCAGTAGAATGAGACGTCCATTGACAAGGAGCTTCCAGAGGCTTTCAGCGCCTGTTGGTAAAAATAGAAGTGGACACAAGACACCGCGCTTATGAGGACACAGCGGTTAGGCGATAGGCGTCAGACGGGTCTGCGTGTGTGGCGACTGTCAATGTGCTGTTACTGATATGATGGTGTATCTTCATCCAGTGGTATGGGAAGCACTGTTAATGTTCTGTGTGTGTTAGAGAAAATGATTATGGTAACATGACCCCATTTATCTATTTTACAGAAAACACTGGAAATGTCCACCCTGTACTTCGCACACACTGCCCTTTGACCTCTTATATTCTTTAGCACACGTCTACAAAACACCCTGCTCATTTCCTTACTGACCCTGTCCCGAGGCCATTGCCACTGCTCACAAAGAATAACTAATTACTGTGCCAATAAATGACATATCAAGTTCAAGGTACGAACAGTCATCACTTCCTTTATAGCACAGGAGTTGCTCTTCCTATTCACTTCCTGTTTGCAAACACCACCTCCCACTCCGGGTTAAATGAGGTCACACAGCAACACCCTTACTCAGCAAATGACATGTCCAGGAAAAAGGGATGAGATAGTCAGGAAAGATCAGCACAGAGGAAGAACAGTAGCTACTAGAGGGCGGTCCGCCGTTTACCAACACCCTAAATCTGCGTACAGCATTTGACAGGCTACGTCAAAGAAACTGTGTGGTGTGTGTTTCTGATCATATGAGATCACAGAAGATGTAGTAAGAGTGAAATGTGAAATGTGTGAGTTATACTGATGACTTTTACAGTAAAAGAAATGATAAGAGGGACATAAGTTATGGAGACAACAGTGCAACTCTGGACTTTTTCATCACACACATTCAGCTGTAAAAAGAGCCCCTAAATATATCACTACTTGTGCAAGTGGTATGAATAAACATTTACCTGAAAACTTACTCATGGGAAAGGAGCAAAAAAAGAAAAATATCTGTGTAGGCAATTATTATTGTAACTCTGTAAACCTGTCTGTCTCTGTGAGAGTGGTAGAATGAGCTATGTATCACAGTATATGAAGCTTGAAAGTCTGTCTCTGTTTCAGGTGTCAACTCAGGTTTCTTAATGTCTTTAAAATCCAGAGATAATTTAACAGAAAATGACATTTCTAGTGTGATGGAAAGTAGAACTGGCGGTTACATGAGTCAAGACACACGTTGTGAAATCATTTTCAGATGTTCACAATCACAAAATCAAGAATTTTTAAATCCTCTCCCTAAGTTATCGTCTGCACAGTCAACTGCTGACACCTGTTTCTGCTCTCATATGCTCTTTTCATACTCTCACTCTTCAAACAAAGTAGCTGTACCATTAAAAATCCATTCTAGAGCTTATTAACAATGCTTCCTCTAACACCAGAAGAGCCCCAGAAGCCCAGCGGAGGGAAATCGGAGGTTTCCCTCCATTTCACTGCTTCTCAAAAGGTCAGAGGGCGACCTCCAGGTTTACAATGAGGTCACGCAACCCCATCGAGTGCATGACAGACCTTGGATAATCTCTGTTAAAGAGGAATTCCACCTACACATACATACATGGTTCCATGCGTGCAAATCCAGTTTCCGCATCCACTCAAGGCAAGTACCGGAATGATAGGATAAATAAACAAAAGTGGAGCCACATTGCACCAAGGGAGAGAGAGCACTACCGAGCTGCAACATCTGCTGCAATGAGGACAGGATGAACGGAGGTGTTTGAGTGTATTTATTCATTGCTGATTCATTTCCATCCGTCTTCAACTCACTTAGGTCTCCTGCGGAGTTTTGCCTCACACAGATGTGTCCGCCCTGCTGATGCGATGATGGCGTTAAGTGAGGAAATTTGACTGAAACATAACACTGATTCATAAAATTGGATCACTTCCTGCAAATCCCCGCTGCTGACGCTGGGAAACTTGTTGCTGATATGTGGGAGGAGGGATGGAGGAGTTGTTTCGTCTGATATGAGCTGGTGTGCACTATTTGAGCAACTACAAAACCATGTCCAGAGGAGAAGTGTAATCTCTTTTCTGAAGTAAATTATGCTAATATACACTGCATGTAAGCCAGCAAGCTTTTTAAATCAGACCAGCTGAACAACAAGCATGATGTTGCAAATGAATGACTGAGCGTCTTCCAGCCCTAAGATGAAAGACTCCTGAGTCGTCTCAGTCCAAAGGAAACTCATCATGAGCCATCACTGATGCGGAAACGACCAACAGAAATCTTCAAGTGAGGAGGGCATAGGCTAATCCAAGACCCAAAGGATTCCTTTAAATTGTATGTATATGTAAATGCAACACACACGATTTGTGAATGGAGGTTTGTTGGGGGAGGACTTAAGTCCGGAGTTGGGCTGAGACAAGAGCGGAGAAGCTCATTATTCCCTCCATATAGCCAAAGACGGGAGCTTATAGTCCCCTGAGAAATCTGCTCTCCCTCATCCCTGCCTCCCATCTGCACCCAGCGTCAACATGAATAGGACCCGGGAGAGATCTTTCAAAGAGCATTAGCTTCTCTGCTGATATTAAAGTGTATCCTAATTGAGTGTTAGAGATTTGTTAAGGTGGGGAAGTAATGATGAGACTGTCCACTCTGATTTAGATTAAGTTGGAAAATGCCAAGTTTAGTTTTACGTTTTCAAAATGCATTCTTAAAAGAAAATGTCAGAGCAATGAATCAAGTCTTAGAAAACATTATAAACAATAATGTTCGGCACTAGTACGTAGTTCTGTGTGATTTCACTACTCACTGCCATTATTGAAAAAAAACCTTTTTAAGGTATTATCATGATCAAATCTTTCTGAAGCAGCTGAGAAAATACTGTAAATGATGATGACCAGTTGGCATTTAAAACACTTAAACAAATTCATCTGCAAAAGCAACTGTAGCATTAAGAAAATTACCCAATTTCTGTTACACATTTTCTTCAGTTAACTCATCTATAAACATGTCAATTTTCCAAAAGCCCAAATTGACATATTTATATTGATTGTTCTGTTCCACCAGTAGTGCAAAAACACCAGCAAATATTTACAGAAGAAGCTAGAATCATTCTCGAAATTTTTGCTCAAAGGATGATAATAAACAACAATATTAATTCATTAAATAGCTGTTGATTAATTAGTTATTAGTCAGTCGACTAATTGATTATTTTGCTATTCCTCCCAGTTTACCTCCCTTGTGAAGAGTATTTTCAGAAAGCTTAGCAGCACCGACTGCAGTGTTTTGACCAAGACAATTTAAAATTGATGGTGAGAATAGGCTGTACACAGAGAGATGAAAGTCTGACATCAGCGTTTGTTAATCCAGCTTTGATTATTTGTTTTACTCCAGCACAAATACTCAGTGCTTCAGCTGATTAGGATCGTAAGCTGAGCCTCTAAATAGTGAACAAAATGTGTGCAACACCTGTGGTTTTCAAAAAAATAGGAATACAAAATACCACAAGACAAAAAAAAATTTATTTGACCTCCCACCAGTCGGTAACAAAATACCAGAGAGACCCTCCCATTGCAAACACACATTGCAAGTTTGGAACGCTGGTAGTCACCATCATGTTTCATGCATATCAAGTTGGGTATCAGCATCTATACCAACTAACATCTTCTGCAACCATAAACAACTTGTATATCTATGTCTGTGTCACATGATCCAAAAATCTGACTGTGATGAAACATGTTTAAGAATAAGCCTTGCCTATGAATCTTCTAGCTGCCCGCATAAATTTCTCCTGTCAGGAAGAAATTATTTTAGTAATTCTCCCTCTACGTCTGTATGGCTGACAGGGCAGGAACAGTGACACAGCACTCCATCCCGCTCTTCTATTAAATATTTACACGCTTGTGAAACATATAAAACTAACCGCTGGCGCTCGCGTTACCGCTCAGCAGAGGAGTCAGATTTAATATGGCTCACATTCACTTCCAAGAATATGTGTGTTAAATAAGGAGAGGTAGAGAGAGACAGACACACAGACAGAGACACCGACTGCATTCACACCACTGAGTGCGTGCAATGAATAAAATCTATTATTTTTTATGATCATTCACGGGGAAATGGAAGTGAGGTACCCCCATTTTGGGGAGTACAGGAAGAGGCACTTGCGCTGGTGGTTGTAACTAAAAAGTTGTGTAACATACACAATAAATCACTGCTTCCAGAGAGTAATAAGTACAGTGATAATATTCCTTCTGAAATGATGAATGAGTACAATATATTTTTTGAGAAGCGAGCCCAGCGTTGATCACTACCATATGATTTCGGAGAAAGTAATCTGGAAGTAAAATATTGTATATTAGCTTAGGTTGCTGAATGTCTCTATGTTAATATAGCAGATGCGTCGTGGCATGCGTGTGACTTGGTCGCCGTATATTTCTCAGCAGTGATTTGACCCAGCTGCATGAACAGACGAACACTTCCACGCCATGGAAAAACAATTCTGTGTTTTATCAACAGAAGAAAACTCATCTTAGGTATGCAGCACTCCAGCTCAAATGGCATCAACTTCATCACCTGTTATTACTCAACTCTGTTTTTCCTCCAGATAAAAGTCTATACTCCTAACTAAGAGGTATGACCCCCATTTTTAACAACATATTATCATGTTTTATTTATTGTCCGAGCCCTGACCCAAAGACATTAGCACAATATTATCAGTTCAAACTTATCAGGGTCGCAGTGCAACCTCAGGGAACTTTAGGCAGCCTTTGTGCCCCGCTCAGTCTGGGTGAAGTGGTTCATGTCTGCTGCCTTTTATGAGACCTCATGTAACCCTGAGAACCAAGCTGTCATGCACTCTCTATTCATTACTCTACGCAGACAAAATCATTGTATTCTTCTAGCTTTACAACATTCATACAGGATTTTGAATGAATACAAACCATCTGTGCAAACACAGACTTCTGACAGGCCTGCATGGTGAGCGATGAGTCCCACCTGTACAAAAAAGTCCCCTGGGCTTCTGAAGTGGTTATGTACCAAATTCAAGTCACACAAACTCACGCACACTAATGCAGACTCCCACCTTATACGTGGGACAGGTCGTGATATGACTGAAATAGCTCACTCCATTTCGACAAGAGATAATTGAAGGACATCCTGCGACGTTAATGAATGATAAATTCTGCTATCTCCTCTCTCTCTAGCGCGATCACCCACTCACAAATTGATGCTTCACATTTGCTGTCCCTTAGACACCTTGTAAATCAAGTGTAATTGACAGACAGAAGTGATGAAATGCAAAGTGGTGCAACTAAATGACTCCATCAAAGCGGCCCCATAAAAACCTCCTAGGTGAACAATTATCTTTCACACTCACTTGGCAAATAAGGCAGGCAGATACTAAATAGTAAACTCTTGGCTGCACACAGTGCAAGTCAGGTTTTAGAAAAAAGTTCTGTTCTAAAAACGTAGAACATTGCATAGCTAAGAAGTTAATGTAGGTTTTTGGGATCTAGCCAACATTGCTGTTACATTGCATTAATAATACAAGAAGTTCCATGTTGTGAAAATCAGTGCACTGCTAATTCACACGCTAATGTAGCTGCCAAGCTAACTGTTAACTTTCTTGCAAGGTATTAGAACTAATAGGTTGTTATAGCTTCTCATTGCAAAGTGTCTTGAGATGACTTTTGTTGTGATTTGGTGCTAATCTAAATAAACTGAATTTAAATAAAGTGAAGGAAATTGATTTCCTCCTTACTGGGATGTTTAATCTACCCAGAGCTTTTTTCTCAGTACTGTTGTCATTTTCTTCTCTGAATTAGCATGCTAATTGTCCATTAGCTAATTTCTGTCATCACTAATAACAAACAATGCAGCCTTGGAAAGCTGCCTTTTTCAACACCACGTTGTGTGAAGTACTAGGTGTGTTAATATAAGTAAGGTGGTTTTTGAAAAACAATCTGATGTCATTGTTCCAAATCCAAATTTTGCTTTGTACCAGTGTTAAGCGTTTGCAGGTTCAACGTCACAGCTTGTCAGAAGATTTGAGTCCACAAGTGAGTCAAGCTGTTCACTGAGAGTTTAGACAAAAAGACAAGAAAGACTGGACGCTGTAGAGGTTTTTCAACAACACTTGCAGCTAGGATATTAAAATAATGACTTTCGAAGATAGTGGCAGTTACTTTTATGGATGTGTATGGAACCATGTTATGATGATGTTCTGCCACTACTTTTATTTCATGGGAGATGTCAATTATCAGATGCTAAAAACTTTCTTAAAGTCATCAAGGTTTCAACTTGTAATAGTGCAGTGGTGTCTTAGGATGTAGAATGAAATCCTGATGAAAATGCTTGATTTTTTGAAAGAAACGATGACAGAAACTTTGATGGGTGATTGCAGAGTTGCTGATGCCAACAGACCAGATGCTGGCCCAGATGTGATGTAATGACTTTGGCACTCTGTAAGGTTACACAATATATTCAAACGAAATATTTTAACCATCAAACACTTTTCTTCTGAAAAGGATGTTACAATTATCAAAGTAAGTTAAATAAATGAGGTAAGTTTAGAGGAGCAGCACCTATTACTCTCTTTATGACTCTTCTTCAAAGGTGAGCCCTGTCAAGATGCACAATTGCGAGTCGTTGTTGAATCCAACACAAAACAGTTTGTATGGATTTAATTTACTTCTACAAGTGAGTAAGCTGGTTCCATTGGAATACATTTTTATTAAATGTGACCAATCCTTAAAACTTCATGTTGGACTGTAGTTCTGCACTACAGGACAACAAGAGAAATGAATGCCACTTAACAAATCCCACAGAGAGTCCCATCTTTCTTTTCCATCTTGTCCTCTGGGTGCAAAAAAAGTTTGAATTTGAATCCTTTAAGATGTAATGGAATACCTTCCTCCCCTGACAGCCTGCAAACTAGAGCGATTCTGTTCCACAGAACTTGACTTTAAAACCACTGGACAGATGGATTCAAATCACTGTCCACAGGGCGATTAGGTTTCATTATAGCAAATGAAACACCCCATTACTCTTTAATGTCTTATCATAAATGTCTCTGTAAGTTAGAAAAAAGGCTGTCCAGAGATCAGGAGCAATGACCGCGCTAAAATGAACTTTTTGCATAATCTTCTTTTGACCATTATAAAGAAAGAGACTGTGAGGATGAGAGGAAAAAGTGGATTTAATGGAATATAGTAAATGGCAACAGTTTGTGTGTGTACAACAAGCTTTGTTAAACTACATAGGTCAGTGTGTCATCTGTATGCTGTTTGACCAGGACAACACAGTCCATCTGGGGCATGAGAAGAACTATCTTGAGCTCAAGCATTAGAATCTGGCTTCTCCAGCCTGGCATCTGGCAAATTAGGAGAGAAGATAGAACACACAATCACTTTACAGGACAAATACTGAGCTGTGGTTTGTTCCACTCAGTGTCACAAATGGGGACATTCTTTTCCCTGTTAAAATGCTGACAATGCAAAGGCAACCGATGCCCATCTGATAAACTAATCCTAACACACACCAAACATTGCAACACAGGGCAGTGTGTTTGGATGGTTCCCCAGAAATCCTGTTATCACTGCATGTCCAGAAATTAATGTAGGGAGGGTGGACAGCGGGTATCAACGGAAAGTTTGTGGGGGTGGGGACCTGTTGGAAAAATCAAGTGGATGGTGGACCCCAGCTGAGGCTGTCTGGCAAAGGATCAGTCTCATTTCTCTTCAGTTGGAGGCTCCTTTTCTCTGACCCGTCAGTCCTGACGTATCAGAGAACTGACGCAAGAAATGCAGCTTCAAAAACAGCCTCTGATCCTGCTGGTGAGAACTGGGCAAAGCTCGCTACACACATTGTCAAACGCACACACAATCACATCATGCGATGGCATACAGCCTCACTGTTCTCAAGCCATCTTGCATTTCAATGGGGAGCGCCAACAAGATAATGTACATTAGTGTGGAGGGCTGTGTGGGTGGCAGGGTATTAGTTGATGATAAAAAGAAAAGATCGTGAGGATACCAATATATTAAATGTCTCAAACAGCTGTACTGGATTTTTTGGCATTGAATCACAGCTTTGAACTAAAGCCTTTGTGATAACAATAAAGTAAAATAAGATGCAGGGAACTGACAGTGTAAGAAACCACATCAGTCACCTGAACAGTGAATGGTGCATAATGGTGCACTGTTCAAATTAGCCCAGCTTTTTTTGCACAACTACTGACAACCCTGTAAATATGCCCTGAAGCCTGAAGGCTATTCAGAGCCTATCACTGCTCATCATTGATAAAACTGCACTTGGGCCAACTTTTTTACACACTTGTCTGCTTCCAAATAAAGCAAAAGACAAAAAACTGAAAACGTTTCCATGAACATAAACAAACAGAGCAACAAGTTTTCTGCCTGGAGGCACAATGGTTCACCAGTCATCTCAGTCATCAACACTAATCAGATCCTGTTTTTCCTGTGCCGGTAAGGTTGGACAATAGCATCGCATCTCGTCCCTCTGTTTTTCTTCAGGGTGGATTCTTGTTGGATGATAGATGAAGCAGTGTCCTCCTGTTTCCCTCTGATGCTTGGGCTCTGGATTATCCCTCAGCTCAGTGTGGTTTGTTTTTGGTGGATTCTTCTCTAATCTTGTGTGCTTCTGTCACACTGTGATGAAAGACAGCCTGTTGGTATTGGCTCAGTGCTGTGGCTGACTCACAGGCACAGGTGCACCATGAGACCAAGGAGAGGTCACACTACACGCTGAAACTTACAGTGCATTTGCATCTTTACAACAAAAGTCCTAAACATACACAACAATGTCCAAAGAACATTCATAAAACAAATACCAATTAGCTGAATAATGTATCTAGTGGCAAACACCTAAATCTCTTTACAGTAGTAAAACCTTCTGGTTTGAACTTGTAAAACCTGATTTTGTGGTGACTAATGTGACAATTTATATAATTTTGCCTACTACTCCCCTAATTCTTTAAAAAAGGGTGGAGTCCTTAAAACAAACTACTCGCTGTGTTCTTTGTGTCAGGTTTTTGCAAATCTGACAAGTTTAACCTCGGCACCAAAGCTACTTGCAATTAACATGTCTTCATCTTCTATATCTGAGATTACCTTAAAACAACACTCGTGAGGGGAAAATATGTAGACAAGCCCTACATCACAAAACATGTCCTTGACAAAATGCCTACCTTTTGAATCACCTGTTTTCTGCACCAGCACTATATAATCATACTGTATACATTGTACAGCAAAGACATGTCTACTAACATCTGTGCGCCACAGGCGTGTTTGGTGCTGTATTGTGTCAGAAGCCAGATTTCATAACGTGCAGTTTTTTACTAATTCAATTCAAAGCATTTGATACAGAAGTCATTTTGATCCTAAATGAGTGTTCAACACTGTTCCATGTTTTCTTGGCAATGTAAAATTTTATTCTGTTAAAATTATTGATTGGCAGTTGGTTGATTATATAAATCTGGCTGTGCTTGGTATAACAAATAGATTCCAGTATAGACTAAGTGGGTTTCACAACACAGCATGAGGCCTCTAATCCTGCCGGACAACGTCTATATTTTATGCCTGACCAGGGAACAACATGTTTTGATAACAGTTATTGAGCACTACCCTCAGAGCATTGATTAATTAATATTGGGGTCTTTTTGGGTCTCCTAGCTGCTGGGATGTGATGGGTAAACAGTGGTTCTGCTGGTGGTTGGTGGTCTACAGCATTCAGAGGTTTACTGGGGATTCACTCCTCTGGGGAGCAGCCATGAAGAGGAGGGGATTACCTCAATCCTCTCTCCCTTCTTCACCCCTTCCAACTCGACACTTCAGATTCAAACAAAGGCTCAGGGACCGTGGGCCTCAGGTCCCTGGCGCACTGCTAATCCCATTCCAGCTGGACAACAATCCGTCTGGCCGGTGGCCCCTGTGGGGCTGTAAGCCCCCAGTAAGAGGCTTGGAGGAGAAGTCAGACAGCTCGTCAAGGATGAGGACTTAATTAGCCATGCAAAGTCAAGCTGGTTAATTGAAAAGATTCAACCTGAGTTCCCCCACAGGAGCAGAAAAGTGTAAGAGAGCATTTTTTGCATTTTTTTCCTGCACTGTTCAAGGTGTTCTGTTGCCAGGCAAAGAGAAATGCCAGGGATGAGGTACCCCTGCTGCTTCAGTGCTGGCAATTTGAAAAAGGGGCTTGCTTGTAAGGTTAATTGGCCTGGACACTCTGCCAAGAAAAAGTATGGAGGAACATGTCTTGAAGTGTTTTGCTGGATCTGAGCTTAATCTGTCATGACGGCCGGGTCAGGAGTGTAGTTCTGGGAGTGATTCTGCAAGGTGGTTTTATAACTTTAAAAAAAAGACTTGTGTGCTTGTTAATTTGTGACTTTGTTCTCTTATGTGTCTATGTTTATGTGCTTGTATTTATGTATTTGGGTGTATATACCTGCCAATAAACTCTCAAGTGTGCTTTAGGCGAGATGAATCACCCTAGTAAGTTTGTATACCCATGTTGAGCTGATGTCAAAACTCAGTCAGCACTCAACGGGCAGACAAAGCACACAAACCTTGCAGAAATAAAACAGAAACTCTCTTGAACTCCCTCTCCCTACACTCTCCATCAACACTCTGTTTAAGCATGTCATCGCTGCTCCAGCATAATGTGTTTAGAAATGTTGCACTCCCTCAACCTCTCCGACTCCGTAATGCATTTTGCTACACGACCCCCATCTCTCTTATCCATAATGTGTTTGAATACGCCACCTCTCGCCAAACACAGTGTGTTTAAAGAATGCCACACTCTACCTCTCAAGCTCGATCACTGTAACGTGTTTGAGAGCAGGCTCTCTCTCTCTTTGTGTAGCTTGTTTGACGATGGTAGCCTTTCAGACGCCACGTACACCTAATGCATTTGAGCATTTACACAATCGTATACCCTCTCACACACTCTTGTACACAGAACATTTTTACTTTGGCCATACAACTGATTAAGCCGAATTCACAGCAGATAACTTATTCACGAGGTGAGGCAGCAGCCAATTGGGCCAGTAATTACAATCTTTAATTTAACATTATCATAAAATGTAGATTTTTAGAGGCTTGAATAAGAAATCCGTTGAACATGAATAATTAACATTTAAAAGACATTCTACCCTAATGTTTTAATATTTATTTTAAGTTATGATTATAATATTGGATTTTTAATTCATCCTCAGAGTTTAACATGAGAGTGAGCATGATCATGTGGATGGCAATATCAGTCGAATGGCTATTTCACCATTTTGGTCCAGCAGGAAATACTTAATGTTTCCCGCGCAGTGGATCTGTCTAACAATCCCTGACTTGAGGTTCACATATGACATCCCCCATAGTCCTCACTAATTCGTGTTTAGTGCTAAATATTAGCACACTAACACCCAAAACTAAGTGAATGTAGTTAACATTATACTTGCCAAACATCAGCACACTTAGCATTGTCATTGTGAGTACACTGACGTTTGTGAACAGCAGCATTAGTGTTTTTTGGGATGCAGCACAGGAGATTTAAGTGATTAGCTGACCTTAAAAGAGAGAGGAGAAACTAACTGGCGAATATTTTGACCTGACAATATTTTGTAGACTGGGCTTTTCATTCATGATAACATTTTCTGTCTTGTCAAGACAAATGCTTCTTTCAGTTAATCCCCTTCTGTCTCTGTCCGCCCCCTTTCTTCTTTTGTAAAAACCTCACCATGATGCACATCTTTCTTTCTTCTGGGCTCCAGGCTCCTACTATCTCAAAGTAAACTCAGTGCTGACCCTGAGCTGTAGAAACCGATCACCCACAGCTATGATGCTAATGGTCTTCATGGGGTGACGATACTGAGCACAGTGTGGTCATAAAGGATTAGCACAGTTCTCTGCACATGGACCCATCACTCAGGGGTGAGGACAGCTGAGTGTAAAGGAAGATTCAACTCAAAATGATTTAACAACCTTAGAGCTGCTTTGAATTCTCCCTCTTATTCTGTGGATGTATGTGGTTTTACTGTACCATGGTTGCCATAGTAAAAAAAAAAAGCTCATTATCATTTATGTGATTTTTTATGTTATCTCTGCATCTTAAGAATATACAATCCCAATCCCAAGAATAAAAGCATATCTCATTCACATGTGCAAATACTCCTTTGGCACACAATTTGTTATCATCACAGTAATCTCTTGTCTGTTTAATATCAAATGCAATGCTTCTGGAATCAGCTGAAATAACACCGCTGGTGTTTCAAGCAATTAACCTTTTCCACTGTGTAAATGGCTTGGGGGTAGTAAGAGGAACTCAAGTGAGAATAAATGCGTGCCTGTGCGTTTCATCCACTCTGGGAGAATACATGGCACGTTTCAGGGGGGCCCCAGCTGAGACAAGGGTCGGGCAAGAACCCTGCAGTGTGTGTGTGTGTGTGTGTGTGTGTGTGTGTGTTTGTGTGTCTGTACATAGAAAGGTATGAGACAAATGGAAAAGAAATTAGTGCGGTCTCCAAATCACAGTTTGGAGTTGATATCATGGGGGATGAAGAGTATGTACGGATGGTAGTGGGGGAAAAAGGGAGGTAAGACATTAATAAAAAACAAATCAGCCGGGCTTGACATAAACACCCCTTTGTTCTTTGATGTGACGGCAGCAACCATAGCGGCAATGTGATACATCATGCACAGAACTGGTTGGGAGACCCCCACCCCCAAACCTCACTTTCTATTCCTTGCTACACTCCTTGGCTGTGTTACCAACTCTCTCTCTCTCTCTCTCTCTCTCTCTCTCTCTCTCTCTCTCTCTCTCTCTCTCTCTCACACACACACACACACACACACACACACACACACACTTTGAGGCCTAATATCCCTTCCACCTCCATCCCCTACCTAGAAGCCTAATACCCAGGCCTTGATAATAGAGCACTGTGTCTGATTCATGTCTGCAGGAAGGAGTCATGAAATTACCCTAGGCATCAAGAGCTATAGCATAAAACTGCACCTCAATCACCCAGAGAATAGGGCCTATTGTTATAAGCCAGAGCCTTTACGAAAGTAAGCGATCCTGCTTAAAAAAAAACAGAGACGATGATAAGATTTGATCCCCGAATAGTACGACTGTCGCCTGGAGTTAGAGCTTTATAAAAATCCAGGTCAAGCCCATTCTGTGTCTTTGAGATCTTGAAATCTTGGAAGAAACGCTTGAGTGGGTGATTATATATTAACCCCTAAGTGCAGGTGAAGCTCCGTCCTTATGTTAAGTTAAAGGAGAGTAGGTTTTCAGTTGGTTTCAGTTAAGCGTTCCCTTGCTTATGTCTACTCTGTAGCCATAGTCTAAGCCGTGTTGAGGCTATGAAACTTGGTAGCAGCTAATTACCATTACGTTCTTTTCAAATGATATAATGGCATGTTGCATTGAAACAGTGGCATTCAATGACCCCGAGACCTACAGGTAAAAAGGGTCACCGTTTTCTTTTTGCTTGAAAGGTCTCTAATGGCCAGAGGTCAGCAAGTCATGTTTGTCCTGCCTGGAGTGTATAACAATAGAGAAGGGTGGTGATGGACAGGGGCAGGCAGGTAGACAGACAATTAGATGGATGAGTAGACACAGAGCTGAATCTTATCAGCAAGGAACAACATGGAAGCAGACAATGCTGGATTGCCATGTCCTCATCCCTTTGATGGATCCACATGCACATGCTCATTAAAAGTTTCTGTCCCACATTCACAGTGGGACGAAACACTGCACAACAGCTCTCTATGTGTGCAGAATGGGTTTGAGATTGTTTAGATGTGTCCACTGGAATCAGAATTTGAGTTTAGGAAAGGCAGAAATTCATATCTGGCAAAAAATATTTTCTAACTACATAATGTTTAATATGCACCAAACAAAAACAAAATTATTTAAGGATGAATATTTTTAGTTTTCTATACATCAATGTGGGCACTTCTACTTCTGGTCATATAGACAGACTAAGATCATAGAGAACATGATAATATAGTCCACAAGGGGTTGGGATGATTTTTTGATGAGATGAAATTCATTAACAGAGACAGGCCATCATTTATTTAATTTAAGGGAAGAGGCTGAATGAACCAACAGGGTGATTCAGGCTCTCAGAGCAGAAGCTATTCTTGTCTCATGTAGCTCTGGTGTACAAAAAAAAAAAAAAAAAGATGTACACCATTACATTTTACAAATACTATAGACCAGAATTCCAATTCTTTTTTTCTTATGAGATTAAATGCATTATGAAACAGCCCCGGAGAGACACTAAATAACCTATTTAACATTTATAAATCACAGTTATGCAACATGCAATTAATGATAAAAAATGTTCTTTTATACTGTTTGACAGAAATATAGCTACAATAAAGCTTGACTGCAGCAAGAAACAGAATATTCACTATAATTAATAATTTATGTCTTTGCATTGATTAGATTACATATAATTATATCACACTGTTAGAGATGTTTTTCAACCCCTGTGCTGGAAAGAAGCACCACAACAAAAGTTTTCTACCATGAAAAAAAGCTAGAGAAAAATAATTATGATGAGAATTGAGGCTCAGATTTTCATCCTGGGATGAAACCCCAGCAAAAATAAAAGCCCAGATAAACATTATTTAATTACCTGAGCAAGAATAATAACTCCATCAGTAGCTATTGTTGGTCAAACTCTTTAGGTCAGTTGATCAGTTCTGTTGTAGTCACAGGATTGTGCACATGATCAATCAGGCACTTTCATTAATAGTGATCGCCTGGCGCCTGGCACGGGTCGATCCTGAACCAGGCCTGACATTGACCCTGTTCCCTCCCTGCATCAACCCTGTGTCTACCCAACTCCATCATCACTGTCATCAATAGCCAAAGGCATGAGCGCAGAATGGGTGTGACGTTTAGTGCACATGCAGAGTATTACTCACTGGACCTCATCCAAAATCCAACATCTATTACTATTCTGCCTCTGTTATCAATTCTCCATTACGGTTAAATTAAGGCGCAGCGCATTCCCGCTCAAACATTTCGCCTCATTAGCTATGTGGTTGTTCTGTGATTTGAGTGAAAACATACAGTACTTGGCATTTGCCTCACATAAAAGTGGAAATAGACTGAAAGAGTAAGGGAAGTGGGTTTTTGTTTTGTGAGTAACTTGTTTTCTGAGTGTTTCTGATAATATGCTAATTTTTCCATTGTTATCCCTCTCAGCTCTTGTTGCTAATAGGCTTTGTGAACCCTGTCAATTAGAAATTATGTTTACATACTATTTTGATTTAACTGAAATCTTATTGTAGAAGAAGAATTGCTGTTGGTTAACAGGCACCATTTACCAGGAAGAGATTAATATGTTTATCTTAATGAAAATGGCTCAAAAAAGAAATTCACATTTTTAGATGTAGACGTAACCCACAATTTCCTGCCACACACATCGTCCCTGTTTACATTTGCTTAACCTTGCCCGTTCTATCATCACTCAAACTATTTTTGCCTGTCCAATCAACGCGGTTTACCGTCTCACACTATTTCTACTTCACAAACTGCAATCTGATGATCTGTGCAGAGTTTACCTTCTCTGTCCGCAACAGTCCCCCCCCCAATCCTCTCCCTCCTCTCAAGGGAGTCACTCCAACAGACAGGACCAATTTTCTGCTAATTGGGCCTCAGGAAATTGCTCCTCGTTTTAATTTACTGTTGGACAGCCATGAAGACATGTGATCTACTGCTGCTTTTCTCTCTTCCTCCCTCCCTTTCTTCTCCATAGTGAGTGTAGGTGGATGAGAGAGAACACACCATGGCACCAAAAGGCATTACATATGACACAGTTGGGTTTGTAGATCAGATACTTGAATACTGATGGCATGAGTCAAAGGAATTTAAAGTTTTCCAAGACAAAGGTAAGCTGGAAGAGAAATATCAACGTGACCTACAGTATATGAGAGCAGAATTGGGTAGACTGTGTCGGCCATTCTGGGTATCTTAACAAACACAGTCTGTCACAATATTGTGCAGACCATCAATTCATGCTATCCAAACAGGAACTGTATTCATTGGAAAGAGTATTAACCTTTGCTATCAGGTGATGACAGGCCTGAACTGTGAGATCACCAGGATCAAATGACAATATCTAACAGAGCTGTGTTGTCTAGAGGATACTCTAGATAAGATTAATTGACATTTAGTGACAAAACTAACACAATAACCGTAACATTAGTGGCAAATGTTACTCTGTTAGCAATTACTGAACAAATATCAGGGGAAATCTACACCACACTCAAGATTTTCAGAGCTTGATAGTGACGAATGGCTGAAGCAGATGTTCCCTCCTCCATGGTCAAGATAGAATCATAGAAGTGCATTAAAAAGAGTTCAAAATGGGGTTAGCAAAAATGCAAAAACCTTTTGTAGAGAATTCATTATCAACACTGGAAACAAATGTTTCATAGTCCACGAATAAACATTTACAGATTCACCAATCTATAGGTCCACTCAATATCTATATCAACTATTTACGTACAATTCTGGTGTCATATGACTTTAATTTTAGCAATTCCAAATTTACTGCCTACAGTTTCTCAAATTCGTTGGTATTTGTTTGTGGACTGGGAAATGCATTTGTGAACACCACAAATTACTCACAAATCATTTTCACGTCCATAAATCTTGTTTGCATCTGTGGATCATGAGACATGCATCTGTTACCACTACTCGTCATACTGTAATGTCTTCGCCAGCTTTGAACTGTATACATCAGCGTCTTCTTAGCAACAAAAGACATATCCGAGCGTATCATGTGACTATTTATTTTACCAAATCAATGTGTCAAACTTCAGAAGTCTACTGACAGAAGGCATGCCCATTTCATCTTCAGTGTGAATTAGGGAACGAGCCACAGTGTTTGCAGCAGTTGAGGAAAAGTGCTTTCACTCTAAACAACATTTAATGGAAAATTCTCCTCTGTTTTTTCTTTGTTTATTTAGTTTCTCTATCAGCATCTATCATCTTCATTTCTATCCGTATTCTGTTTTTTGCTATCATAAGCAGAAACATTGTTTTAAAAAATTGTGAGGCTTACCACTTTAGTTAACATTTATAAATTAAGGGAATAATGCAACTTTAGATAGATTTTTGTGGTTCAATTTAGGTCACATTTGGAATATAGTTACTCAAACTTCTGAAAAAAATATCACTCCACAAATTTATCTTGGTATGGCCACGTGCCATATCACTGATAGCCATACAATTACATTTACTGCATATGTCTACTGCACAATTTTGGCATTAACCATAGAAGCTCACACAGTATGTGGTAAAAACGTTTTAGGAAATTGGTCAATTTTGTTCTCATAGCAGAAACACAGATTTATGAATAGTCAAATCCTGATCTGTATCATGTATCAACATGTCAGACACACACTGATATGTGGCCCCCAGGCCATCTTAAACACACATGTTGCTGGATGATTGGATCCAACCTTGGTTGACATTCACACCAACGCATCCGCAGCCCCTGAAGGCCTGCTCTGACCCTCGCATGAGTTCATCTGCATCAACCAATCAATACTCACACGTTTCAGCACAGAATCCCTCCATCCCTGCCTATCAATACTGACACGTTACCCAGGCCAAGCATCCATCAGGCAGACTGACAAATTCTTCAGCCAAGGACCACCATCTATCAGTGCTTGACTGTTATAAACCTAACGATCTAATATGAATCAATATGTGATGTTTTCAAACAGTCTGGTGTCAATATGCAAAACCAGCATTGACCTCCATTCAAGGACCTCAGAAACAATCACAATAAAAAATGACTGTAGAAAGCTAGCTTTCTGTCAACAACGTACTATGCAATAGGCAACTGTAAACAATCAGAAAACAAAGTTTAGCTTGATTCGTAGTGTTCATTGATGCTGGATTCGCGAGGATTAGTGAGAAAACAAAGGCTAAGTAAAGAAGTCGAGCTTAATAATCTGTACTGTAAGCTATTTGTAGCATCAAAATGAGAATAATGGTGTCTGAATGACCCGAGTGACTGGTAGTGAGCGGTAGAAAGGAGTAGGAGAGATGGAGAATGGAAAAAAGAAACAAAATACAGTACTACTTGGTAATACAATCAATAAAAAAAACTTTCTTTCTTCTTGTCTCAAAAGCACACACGCAGACACACACACACACACACACACACACAGACACACACACACACAGACACACACTGAGCTCATTACATCCTCCCTGCTGCCTGATGGCTGGTTGACAACTTAGCACCTTCAACTTACTTTCACACCTTCCAAACTCCCTAACTGCTTGGCCTCTGTGCACAGTGGAGCTCATTCACTTGAATCCTCAGTGGACGGAGAGGAAACAAATAGCCCCCTGAAAGCTGTCTCCCACATATCCACAATATCTTATCAGCTCGAACTCCTAACTTTAGAGTTGTACTTTAATTGTGCACACAGTGGCCAAATAGTACTGTCCAAGAATACACTTTAACAAAAGGGAAAAACTTTTACCCCCAAACAGAATAGGGGCTGTGTTGTGAGTAAAATCTCCATCCATCATGCAGATAGGTATGCGTCCCTTGAGGGGGGTTCAGCACTCTGGCTGTTGTAATAAAGTGGACCTATCAGTCAAGATGGAGCAGGCTTATTACTGTCTGTGTGGCCTCCTAATGTTTTACACACTCTGTAAACCTCCTGCTGTTCCTGTGCAGTAACACCCCCGCTTAAAAAGTGGATTCAGAATCAGTGGGGGCCATACCACATGGTTACAGTACAAAGCAGAGTAAACATATTTAAACTTCAGAGGTGACAAATTTTCTATTGCATACAGCAACAAACATAATTAAAAAATTAGTTCTCTGTATAACATTTAATACTTATTAATCTATATTAATCATGCATATGATTAATTATGTGAGGAGCCCTTTAACTCATACTTACTGTTCTTGGCTGCAAGTTTTCACTTTGTTCCCATCTCTTTTTTTTATGTCAGAGAATTAATCATCTGGAAGGACAATGGCCAAACAGAGTCTGCAAACAAAGGACAACAAAACAAAAATACTGCACTGCGGTCACCACAGAAAGACTGTAGCTGCAGCAGCAACACGATGACACTTATGAAGAATGCAGCAGCACTGTAAAGGCAGCTGAGTCCATCATAACGGTGGCCTCAGCACCCCGTGAATCGTTATGGCCAAGCTACAGTAGAATGAGAATGTTTTCCAAATTAGACTCGGTGTCTGGTGCCCCAATATGCATCTATTTAGCAAGTGAGCCGTAGGTTAAGTCTTGGCAAATAGCCGAATTGTTTGAATTACACAGTTAACACCCCCAAAAGCCATATGCATCAGGATAGACTAGAGTAAATCATGCAGTAGGTTGCACTACTAGTAGGTACACACACCACACCTGAATGTGGTGTTTGAAGGCTTGGTGAGTTTAGTGGTGTAGCAGGTCATCTGCAATATGTTCAAACACCCTTAGGGCAAAAGAGAATGACAGCGCTCATTCAAAGACCTCCAATATGTACAGCTAAATATTCCACGTGGGTGGTGAGTAGTAAAGATGCAGTGCAAAGGAATGTTATGGATTTATGCATGTCAGGTATCACCTGTCAAAAAGTGGGGAAGATATACAGACCGAGATCCATTACGAAGAGGCCAGGGCTTGCAAATGAGGTTTCCATGTTTGTGGGTTATGGCTTTTTTTCCCCCCTCACTTTTTTACACCTGTTTTCTCTCTCACTCTATCGTTTCCTCTGCTGCAGTCTTTAAAGAGATGTTTCTATGAACCCTATGACTCCAAGATCACCAGTAAAAATCATATTTTTCTTTACACATCTGACGCTTGCAAATTCTCATAAGAGTTTATTTTAGTTCAATGCTTTGTTTTAGGTCAGTTAATTAAAACATTAAAACACCAGTTCTTCTCTACTAGCCTAAAGGATAGATTAAATTGTGTGTGTCATCTGCCACAACAGTGTCTTTAGCCAAATCATTTAGCTTTTGTTAACATTATCCTCTATAGTTAGCGACAGCTGCTAGTGACAGTTTTTAATAGAGTTGGATAAACTGACGACTGTGCTAGAAATGAGAAACCTGTTTTTGTCTGCCTCTGTCAGGGTGGCTTAAATATTACTACTGATTTTGCTAACATTGTAAACTGCACTTGTGCCTTGTGAGAACTGACTATCATCTATATGTTCCAATAAACTGTATGTACTCCCTAAGTCCGTTAAAAGAAGAGGAGAGGCTGTGATTAGGCTGTAGCTGCTAGGATAAGCGATTACATCCGTTGTCCCCTGGGCCTCTCCAGTCCAGGCAGGGAACATGCTGTAATTCGCTAACTACAGCCTGAAGCAACTATTTCAGGTCATATTTTGAAGGACTATCCCTTTCCCCTTGCATCATCAACTACAGGCTCTTTTTCTTACCTGAGAGCTTTGAGGGAGCAGAGCACTCGGGGTCAAGAAAACGTAACGGCTTCATCTTGATACCCATCATCTGTCATAATGTGACCCAGGTAATGCACTTAAGACAGCCTCAGGGCCCTGAGGGTCTTTCTGCTTTTTAAGTACCCACAATCAAAACTCTTAAAATATCACTGAGTTCCCCTGAGGCTAGGTGCACCGGCAACCTTTGACCTAAAAGGTCAGGTGACTAATTAGCCAACACTTCTGCAGAGTGCTGGAAAGCTCTGTGCCGAAGGCGGGAGAAACAGAAGTGGGATCTGTCAATTCCCTTCACTGGGACTATAAACACTCGCAGGAAGACACTTGGACACAGGTGATTATTAAGTGTGTACAGTTGCTTCTCATGTGTAAAATGCAGCTAAGTGTAAAGTATGGAATGATAGACGAGAAAGAGACAAAGGTGATGAGTAACTAGGTACATACAGTATACTCAAAACTGTAGTTACATGCAGTTTTTAGATGTTTTAGTTCCACTAAAGGTTTCTGTAATGACACAGACCTGTCTTTCTTTTTTTGTTCTTTTATTATTATTTCTATACTTTCACTTGAGTAAAAAGTATTGAGCTTGTGGTACTTCTACCACTTTTACAAAGAGCTCATAGTCGGTGAGGTTAACTGGTTGTGGTTACACTGAAGTCTTTATTGTGTCTTTATGTCTCCTGGTCTGCATACATGTAATGTCCTCTCTTAAGTTTTACCTTACTTACTATTGAAAATTATGTTATGTTTCCAAAAAAGGCTGTGCTAGTGGGTAAAAGCGGTGTACCATAATTTAATGTGTTTAGATCAGAGTTCTAATGACATATAATGGTCTGTGTCCTACAGCAGTTTATTGGCTTTTCAAGGACGTAATGATAGTCAATGGCCATGCATTACATTTCAGATCACGGCTTCCATTAGCTCCAATAGCATCTTTCATCTTCAACATTCCTGTTTGTAGCCAATAGAGGATCCTATGTTACTGTCAAAACGCTCTCCCCATGGTACAGGAATCAACTCCAGGCCACCTTGACACAGAATTCAACATGATTGATGGTTATTGCTTTTTGTGAAATGCCACAGCCACTGAAGACTCTTTCTTCTCCTGCCTGCCTTTCATAAAGAGCAACTAAAATACTTTACCTGACCTATATGAGGAAATGGTAGGAATCAAATAAAATGCCTGACACATTCAGCTCCCTGCACTAAATGGCTTAATTATGCTGATGACATGTTGCGATTCATTCGACACAGTGGCTGTGGTTGAACAGGGCCAGATTTAGAAGGGATAAAAAGACTATTGTGTGTTTGAGGATGAACGGGAAAAATATATAAGGAAAGGCATTTGAAACTGAAACCAGATGTGTGTGTGTGTGTGTATGTGTGTGTGTGTGTGTGTGTGTGTGTGTGCGCGCAAACGCAGGGTTTGTTTCAAAGACTTTCGGCCATGCAATTGTTTGGCCTGTGATTTTTTTTTTTTTTTTAGAGTTTGTGGTTTTCAAAGTAGTACGTCTAGTACAATTAAGCAAAGAAATAAAATGAGTAACACAGTAGGGTAAGAAACCTGTAAGAAACTGCTTGAGGTTTGAGGGAAAGGAACGAGAATAAAAGGAACGTAATATCTAAAAATGCTCTCTTGATTCAGCAAAAGAGGTTACTTTAGAGGAAGAGAATATGTCATCCTGGAATCCTGAATTCCCAGAACTGTAGCAAAGATGGGCACAAAATCTCACCCAAGGATGACCTGCATGAAACAGTTGTCTTCCACAAATCACTGTCCAAAAAAAGAAATCTCTCGCACAGCAGATTAACTAAATTCACCCTATTCTGAATTGTCCATCCTGTCATGTCTATGGACAACCCAAATGAGCAGCAAAAAACAAGTTCTAGTTGTGGAAGTAATGAAAAAAGTGAGCCAAGAGACTTATGTCCCGTTTCTTTGAAACTTGAAAATATCCAGACATGCCAAGTAAAATTGTTCCATGTGCACCTATGAAAAGGACGAGCCCATTTTCCGAAAAGTGGGGCCAAGAGCTGTTAAAACATAGAGGCGTGAATTCAGCCAGGATTTTGGAACAGCTTAAACTACTGGCCCATGGCCCCTGTGAAGGCTGAGCACCCTCTCTCACAATACCGTGTGGTGTTTTACTGACAGGTGCCTGCTAATGATTAAAACACATGGCAGATTAATTTAGTCTCATGACATTTGACAGAAATGAGTATATATACCAGGGTTTTAATGATGTGATATCTAGTAGAAAAAATAACGAATCCTGCAGTGAGAGCTGAAACAATCAGGTGATTCATCAAGTTGCTAATTAACAAAAAAATTATTTGCAACTATTTTGATAATTGTTTCAGGCATTTTCAAGCTAAATACCAGTGCAGCTCCTTTCTGATATTCCTCTAAATACGGATAAGGTCTCAGTATACGGCTAATGTGAAGAAGACCCAAGAGGGTGAAACATTTTGAATTAATAAATACTATAACCTAAGCAAGACAGCGTGTAGAAGTTGTTTTATGAAACAGATTCCAAAACTGCTGTAGGTTTGGTGAAAACTGTGTTTCACATATAAGGGCCTATTTAATTTTACAAATAGTAGGTCACAAAGTCTCCAGTCTAGTTACTAGAAAGTTTTACAAAGGACTATGGATTTGCAGTATCATGTGTACCCCATAGCAGACTTTACTGTCTGAGAGTCAGTCAGTCAGTCAGTAAGTGGAAAAAGTCATTACTAACTAACAGGTCGCAACATCTCTCAACAGCTTCTACTTGTATCTTGGACTTCTTTCTAAAGCCCTAATATTCTCCAGATCTGAAGGACTGGAGATTTCTGTTTGAGGTTCATCAGTGCCAGTAAGCTGAAACTTGATCAGAGGAAAAAGGGCACCTCTACGTATGGAAAGGTTTAGGTGAGCAGTAAACTCCCTCTTATGGAACTGATGAGAAACACCTGGGTGTCTGATCAGCGACATCAGCTAGACGAATCAAAGCCATGATAGATAATTGAGAGCGAGGCGGCACAAATCAAGACCCCTTTTCACACAGTCAGTCAGAGCTAAGGAAACGTACACAAATGGCTGACCCAATGACGTCATCAAAGACACAACACAAAGAACAGAGAACTGAACACATTAATCAGATGCTCAGTGGTAAACGTTCAATAAACAAGTCAAAGTTTGCATAAATAATCGAGATCCACGTTCTAATCCACAAAGAACTTCACGTTAATGCAACTCACTCTGAGGCACTATTTCAAAGTGCAACGAGCATTTTAACTAAATACCTTGTGCTGTGAGCTATTTTGGATAGTGCAACCAGTTATTTCTTAATTTATGGTGTCCTCATAAAACCCAGTTACACCTCAGCCAAGAGTAACCACAATCAATGTTATGCATCTATTGAAAGTAATTATGTTTTGGATGATGGCAGGAGTTTGATGTTTCAATTTCGTCTTAGTGGGGAAGAGGCAGCTGTAGGCATATAATGCATGAACGGAAATGAAACACAAATGTCCTACCCTGTGGCTTAAGATTTGTGATGTGTTTAGGGGAGACACCATATGAAAGGTGCCCTTTGCTGCCTACTGGTTATATGTGCACTTGCAGGCCTATTGTGAGTTTTTGTGAGCAGAGGACAGATGTCAACGTTTTTGCCTGTACTTTATTTCAAAGCATGAACTCCCTCTACTGTACTGTATGTTTATAGACTTGTGCGTCTGCCCGCTGTTTACGTGCGTGTGTTTTGGCGTCTGTACTAATAGGTCTGTCAGACGAGATGTTGCTGAGAGCAGTTGTCATAGCCTGATGTCCAAACTGGCAGCATTCACTTTCCACTACCAGTCCCTGGAGAGAGTTTGACCTGAGTCGAGTCACCACAATGTGCTTTCATAGTGCCCAGTCAGTCCTCCAAATCTGCACACACACACACACACACACACACACACACACACACACACACACACACACACACACACACACACACACACA
>JAUYWH010000015.1:9864029-9882917 GCA_034779795.1 Ctenopoma multispine | reverse complement strand
ACACACACACACACACACACACACACACACACACACACACACACACACACACACACACACACACACACACGTGTATGTCAGCTGTGCCAATGCAATTCAGCTGACAAACTTCAAGTTTAGTCTACTGATTCTTTATTCAGTATATAATTGTTTTAACAGCTCACACCCAACAAAGTTCATTAATGATGTATCAGCTCACAAAAATATCTCCTAGTAACAAATACTGTAGAAGACGGTAAGTAGAAAACATAGAACTCCTTTGAGAAGAACTACACAACATACTAATTCTTTAATATATAAAAGTATTCCTTCAAACAGTGAAAGCTAAAAACAACAGTGCACTTCCTACATTTACATTACCAGCAAACTATTCTGTTTTCTTCAACCAATTTCTAGTGCTTACATTGTGCTAGAACACAGGATGAAGCAGTATAAAAAGAAAATTTTAGAATCTTTGTTTCAAAGTCTCAAGTGTGAAGAAAATGTCATTCGGGTTAAAATTAGCAGTCAGATTCTTGGTATCACTATAGGTTATCTGTCTTGAAACTTTCTCTCATAAATTCCAGTTTCCTCAGAAAATGTCACAACAACAATGGTTCTTCCTGCACAGGGTCAAGTTTTGGCCTGCAACACGCATGAATATCTAATTCTCCCTGTGCATGCAAATCTTTAAGGTCACATACTTCTGCAGACAGAACCTCTGCACATCGTGCTCACGGAAAACTCCCACTGCGCTCACAGATTAGGCTGAGTACACAATGGAGCCAGAGGACAGAGACCTCAACCGTGATTTAACAGGAAAACAGCATGGCAGCATGTTGGCCAGCCAGTAGAGATCTCACTAAGAAAACACTCTCATATTATTCCAACCAGGGAAGCTGGTATTGGCCATTTTGGGTGTTTTGCAGCAAGACCTGCTTAGTCTTTGACTGATTTTACAGTAACTACTACTGCTTGTGGTCTACAATAACCACACCACCCATGCTTTCATTGGAAATGAATGAAAGTAGTGACCTCACTGCATTCAACTGGACCACCCTTAAGTGAAGGCTCCCAGAGAATATCAAAGTGTCAGAGTTTAAAGCCTTATATGAAACAAATGCTCCCGTCAGGCGCCTTTGTTGAGTTTTCCCATATGATACCGAAACGCTGTTTTCATGTCAAAGCAAGGAGGCGCAGCTGCAGAACATCCATGTGCCGATGTTTATAAGTGAATCTGGAAATCTAGCAGAGCTCTGTCACCAAGTTTAACAAGCCTCTGCAGAATGCACCACGCATGCAAACAAAAACGCGTAGCATCACAAAAACATGTGCAAGCATCATGCAAACAAACGCACTTGTACACATACTTAGGACCAGAATTACAACACTGAACAACAGTCCAAGTGTACCTCCATGCTTTTCTCACAACACATACTTGCGGCAAAAAATTTCTTACTACTGCGGCCATTATTCCTTTCAAATAAAACTGCACTGAAATCAAAATTGAACTCATCTGTCTCTGTCTCAGGGGCTCTTGTTAATAAGAGCAACCAGGACAGTGCATTAGGGTGAAAGTGCACGATGGAGATTAAATGTGGCTGAAATTTAATGCTTGTAGTACTGTTTGTAATGCTTGTACCTTTGTTGTGTCTGCAGGATCGTGTTTGCTGCCCAGAGGACAAGTAGAAGGCGCTCAGTTCCAAATGACTCTCTCTGTGCATTGGAGCTGACTCAGCAGGCTTTGAGTCCGCTTTATTCTGCTCCTTGATTGCATTGGCCTTCTGTCCACCTTGCCATTGATTCCCATGCCCTCAGCCACTTTTCTGTTTGCTTTGCTCTATTTCAATGCCTACAACCAAAGCCACCTCAATGCCAGTATTACCACGGTGTTACCTGTATTAGTGCTGAGGTCAATGGGTTTGAGAGGGGATGGTTCATGTCTAGGAAAAACATGCACCATGGCTTAGTGAACCTGACATCATGACTGCTGCAATGGTAGAACAGAGGATGGCTTGAACAGTCCTAAAGGTTAGGAGGTGCTGTTTCATCATTCCAGTTAAAAACTCTGTAAGTTTAAGTGTACTTATTGCCATTTGAAGAGCGCTAAGGAAAAACACTTAAAAATGGAGTTAGAGGTAAAGTACATAAACACCTTTATCCATCTGTGCATAACATTCACTCTAGGATGAAAGTTTCTGTCTACTATTCTATTTTACAAAAAACTCTCAGCTGCAACTGACCCTGTAGCACTGAACCAGAATCACACAAACTGAGCCTGCTGTGAAACTGATGTTGGCTTTAAAATAGAGGTGAAACACAGAGGACACGTTGTTTTTGTCATAGTTCTCTGTGTTATAAGCATGTCTATGATACTACCGTGTCCGATCGTACACTGAAGAAATTACAAAACTGTAATGCGTGTTGCCAATGAGATGGTGAGATCTGATCTTGCTTCTCCACCAGAGTTTCAATATGAGTAACCTTCAGTTAGCACCATCCTGTCATTCATACTCAGCCAGCCACAATGGAGGTTTCATAAAGGATGGTAACATGAAACTGGTCACAGAGGTGGGAATGTTCACAAGACACCAAATATTCTCAAAAACCACAATGGAATGCAAGTCAAGACTTTGAAGATTAGAAACCTACGTAGGCGGCCTGGTAACGTTTTCTAAGACGACATTTCCAAGACAGGCTCCAAAATTCCTTGTGCACTTTTTTTACCTTTAGAAAGCACACTGCTTTCATTTGTATGACTCACTTGAAGAGCAGTGACGAGCACTGACTGTAGAAGTGAAGACAGATCAGAAGATTCATAAATTTCAACACTAACCAAAACTGACTTAGACAATTAGTTCTTAAGTTCAGGTTTTCAGGTATTCTAGCAAGATTCTTCCAGCATTCAATAGCTACAATAGTGACTACTGTGATAAACAATGAGAAACAGAGATGGTTAGGTGGAAACAAATACATAGAGGAAAATACAGGAACAGCGTGAGGAAAGAACAAACTGCAGACAGACTGAAGAATTCCTCCTAATGAATTCAGTCTTACATGTGCCCAGGCACTTTAATGACAATCAATAGTGTAATTTTCTACTTAGATACCCCAATCCCTCGAAACGGATTCCCTCATTTCCTCTCTGTGCATCTTCGATTATTCAATCAAGAAGCTGACCCCAACAGCACCTTTGTACAGAGATGATAGTTTTAAAGTCAGTCAGCTTCAGCTGTTGGGTCAACAAAGTTCATGGCGATTTCACCACCACCTCTACTTCAAAATGCTGAAAGTCAGTATCTGTTTATATTATAATCCCTCTCATAAAGACGTGCTTCTTATTTATGACATAATCAATACAGATCCTCTAAGCTGGAGGTCAGTCGATATGATTACAGGGCTGTTAGAAACCTGTAAAGACTTGCCAAACCCCAATTCGATTGTGCTGATTAGGCAGCTTGCATACACAATAGTTTGCCACTCGAAACATGCCCACGGAACTTATCATGTTTGTGCAAGTTCAAGAGCAATCACAAAAAGATTTGACTTGTTGAGTTCCTACCAAGCCAAGACTGACTCCTGACTCTAACAGTGCTCATGTTCCCCCCCCCCCACCCCGAGACATTTAAAGACCTTTAGCACTAAGCAATGCTGGACCTACAGATCACCTTCTGTGTTACATTTCTATTTTCACATTGTTGAATGGTTTCGACTTGTGTGGACCCAGTTGTTTTGGGCTGATTTCATTGTGCCACACTGTTGAGTTGGCAATTTAACAACTTGTTCTTGCCAGGAAAGTACTAATTCTAGTTGTAAATGGAAAGTACTAGAAATAATTATAAATGTGTCTATACACATAAACTGCGCTATTAAGGGAGAAACACAAACTCGTGGAAAAATTCTGAGATTTAACATTACATTACACATACATTTTAGAAAGCTAATGTTAGTAGCAATGAAAACTGGTGTGCTTTGATTAAGATGAAACTTTTTTTTTACATAATGTAGTATTAATGTAATATCACTGGCATATTACAGCACTGTCCATGTTACAATATAATTAATGGTGAAGAGACGATTCATAGACAAACAAATTCTTCATGATTTTCTGAAAACCTGATGTGTGTTTCACAATATATACCTGCCGAAGACTATAAATCAACTTTCATCATGTGCTGGAACTTCATAAATCTCAATATATACTTGAAACAGGGGCCTCTGCTGATGGCCAAAAGTCTTCACAATCTCATGAAAATGAATCCGTGTCCAGATGTATTTAGCATGGGCTTTCTGTTTTGCATTTAATCTGTGGTACGATCTGGAGCTGAGGTAAGCGTGAGCTGATCGCTACCAACAGCTGGTATGTGCTTATTTCCATTGTCTGGACTATCTGTCTCTTATAGACAAGGAGGAAAAAAATGACTTACAAGGTGGATGTAAAATTTCTCACTGGGAGATGATGGAAAGACAAAGATTAAACAGTGACTGTGTCAACATCTGGGGCAGATATGCTGTTTCATTATGAAAAAACTACCTCCTCCATATACTGCTGATGCAGTGTTCCTATTAAAATAAGAAAACACACTGGATATCCGTCTAGCCGTATTTTATCACAATAAATGATCACCAAATAGAAGACTGACCAAGAAGACAAAAACTGAACTGAACTGTGTTAATTACATAAGAGTTTCGCTTCTCAAATGACTCCTTACAGTCTGTGAGTACTTGGCACAGATTCCACTCCTTTCATTCTCTTCTTTGCTCTTGGCAGCGGACTCTTGTTTTCATGAACTAGCCCTTTAATTCCATCCAACCACAATTGATGCAAACAACACAGGGCATTGGAGTACACACCAAGCAATTGCACAAACACAAACATGTCCTAACATTTACAGCAATGATTGAAGTTAAGGCCTTAAACTTGGAGAATTGGAATGAGCCCATTTCCCAAGAGCAGGCGGAGCGCATGTGTGCAGGGCTAAACAGTTGAACAACCCATGTGTGATTCAAGGCATGTTCTGTGCATTATTCTTGGTGCATGGACCCATCACATCTGATATTACTTCCGTACTGTAATAATACACCGCCTCATCTCGCTGGAAAGGACGGATAGAGTGTTCTTGATTGCACAGCCCTTCCTGAAATTACATACCAAATGCTGAGGGCATCTCTTCTGCCTGATATGTACAGAAATGAAAACCACTTGTAATGAAAGCAGAGTATGGCTACGTGTCTTCAGAAGTCCTTCACTCTAGACACAAACACTAGATAAAATGCCAAAAACATTGACTCAGATGAGGACACAGACTGACACAGATTGAATAAATGTTAGCTAGTTAGAAAATAAAAAAGTCAAGTGATTCCTTAAAGACAATAACAATACACATTGTCGAAGAGTAAATAATGTTCGGGGATTTGGTTGCACACATGGTATAAAGAGTCAAAGAAACAGATAAAATGACTCTATCGCACGAGTACACACACATAAACAAGCTGTCATAAAAGCCTCTGTGACATCACTGTGTGTGTGATCATTAAATGACTGTGGCAGGTTGTTTTTGCCCAGGCTGCCCTCTCTGCATCTGTTCCCCATAGTGCTTCATTAGTGGAAATCCTCTGGGAGCTGATGGGCAGGTCAGGAAGAGGGTCTCAGACCTCTCCTGTCTGTGAAACTGACAAAAATGATATTGTTGAGCTCTGGACAGGACAGGGGACAAAAGGGGGAGGCTGTGATTCAGGACCCTGGCTCTTCATGCCAATGATTTAATGAGAAGGTGATGCTGAAGAGGTGTATGGATAAAGCAACGCGGCGTGAAACCTCAGCCTCAACCTTGTTGCTTCAAATGAAATCTTTGTTGCTGTACTATTAAGCTTATGGTTAACATTAACCCTTTGGTTGTGTAAGTCTTATTCTGATTTTCAGTTTTGGACCTCACCTGTCTGGCTCTAGATTCTGCCTCTGCCTACTCTTCCCCTTCTGGATAGTTTATATTGGACTCTGAATTTGGATTGAAAAGTGTTTTCTGCCCTGTCAGTCTTCACTCATTCTCGCAGGGTTCACACACCCCATGCCAACTCTGCCGGCCGCAATACTTTCCACACGGCTCCACCAGCCTGGGTAACCACATCCAGTCTTCACTCACCTGCAGCCAATCTTCCCCATCTTGTTTAAATCTATATAGTCACTACTGACACATCTCCTGTCTCCGCCACCTCCGGACTCCCAACCAGATAGGTCTTGCTACATGGGCTCGGGAGCACTTTAGTAAACCTTCTGCATCCAATAGGGTTTCCAAAGCAAGGAGGCATCAGAGCTGTGCAGAAAGGCCACGAGTTCTCTAGGCCTGAGCTTGTGTCGGATGGACCAAAAGACAGTGGAAACATGTTCTGTAGTCAGACAAGTTCATGTTTCAGCTAGGTTTTGGAAAAAAAGGACATCGGGCTCTTAATGCCAAAGATGGAAAAGACCATCCAAACTGTTAGTGAAAGGAGGTAGATGTGTGATCTACAGTATGTTGATGAAGGTACCATCAACATAGAGGCGTGTATTGACATTTTAGAGAGACGTGCATACGCTGCCAGCAAGGCAACGTCTCTTCATGAGAATTCAGTGTATAATAAAGCAGCCAATGCCAAGCGCCATTGTGCACATGCTACAATAGCGTATGCTTAACTGAACTGCCAGCAGACCAAACCTGTTTCCTATTAAAAACGTATGGTACATCATGATGAGGAGATTCAGGCAACAGCGAACCACAGATTGTTCAACAGCTGAAGTCTTGCATCCAGCAAGAACGGTCAAATATTCCAATTGCAAAACTGCAACAATCAGTATCCTCGCTTCCCAAATGATTAAAAAGTTGATGTAATATGGTAGTAAACATGCCTCTGTCCCAACTGTTTAAGTGGCATAAAAATAAATAGTTTTTTTTTTTTACAAAATATCATTAAGCTGTTTGGTGAAAACACTGAAAATGGCAGAAATTTACACCACTTAAAGTAGCAGCAGTACAAAAAAAACTCTAAATGTAATTTGGGTGAACTGACCCTTTAAGATCTATCACCTCTTTCATCTTCCAGACTTCATCCTCTCCTGCATTCTCTGATCCCCTATTTCCTTTTCCTTAACCATTTATTCCACCAAATCTTTCCTGTCGGTTACTTTTCTCTCACTGGCTCATTCTCTGTCACCAGCTCACCCTTCCTTGATAGCGGTCATGTAATCAGTGTGAGTCACAGATAAATATCAGTAAACAGTGAGTGACGTTTCCCAGCTGGTTTAGATATTTCTTCTGTCTTGGCTCAGTCAGCCTCTTACACCGGATCAGGAAACCTGAAAATGATACCATGCAAATCCCAGTAGAAAACTGGGGTTTTGACCTGACTGTCTGTGAATTATACGTCGGATGAGTGCACACACAATTAATGATATGGATGTCTAGTGTCTACGGAGACCTATGCAGGTTAAAATGCCTCTAGAACAATCAGAAATCAACACCATGTCCCAGAGAGACCACATCTGTGAATGCATATCATATTTTTTGGCTACTCACTTGTATAGGTCATGACAGGTGTCAACGCATATTCTTTTCTATATTAGGGGGATTTTCACTTAAAGTCAATATCTCTGTTTGAATTCAATGGGAGTTACATTCTTCAGCTCTCTCGTCCAAGGGTGCAGTCCACAGTCCGTCAGCGCAAATGAACAGCTTTCAGAGGCAATTTAACTGAGCTGTGTGTGATGCCAACTGAGCAGCAATCAGCTTCTGTGAGACTTTAAGTCAAAGTAACTCAGCGCCAAATTCATTTAACCTACTGGGAACACAGGAGAACCAGTTAATGTGATAACTGAGTATCAAGCTTTGTTTAAGATCACACCTTGTTCTGATTCACTGTGTGGTAAATAAAAAAGAAACTACAGATGATCTGTTCTTTTCACCATTATAAATTTAACTGGACTCAAAGGTGTGAAAATACAGCGTGATACAGAGCTGTCCAGCTGGTCGTCTGCATCAACAACTTCCCCACAATTGGTGAGCAAATTATTTTTAAAAAATTAAAAAATATAATTAGATCCTTTCTGAAACAGTGAGTGAGTAAAACTGCTAATATGTTAAAACCTTTCCAGACTATTTATAGCGTGACAGCCTTCGATGAGTGATTTCTCCATGTTATGTGTGTTAGCTTACCTGACATCTGTTGTTCTAATTTTCCCTGTCATGTAAGTGAAACTGCAAGACAATTTACAATTAAACGAGTCTATTTCCATTTATACTTGAGGTGTATAGTGAATAATATGCATTGCTGACACACAATTGTGAAAAAACAAAACAAAACTGTAAACTAGGCCACACAGATACAGACACACCACAGTGAATGTGCTTTAGATTTTTAATGGCAAACATAGTCCCATTTTCAGCTCAGTTCTCTTCCAACTATTGATAAAATGTGAAGCTAAAAGCCTAATAGGTTTTGGCCGGGCTTCCACAGAGACGAGCGCCTTCACTGATGATCACCCTGCTTTTATTGTAGCTGAGCCACAGTCCAGAGTGCTACACAGAAAAGTAGTCACCTCTCTCACCTTATTTTTTTTTCTGTGATACATTTGGTGCCATGTTTTTCTTGTCCCATTCATACTGTGTTTCCCCATTGCATCACTCACTAAGTCAAGAGTATAGCAAACTATTGGCAGGTACTCTAAATCTGGTTGGATTTAATGAAATGTGACTGCCTGTATTAAACAGGCTTCAAATATGAAACTGCTCTTCCTCCGCCTAAACCCACAAGGCTACGAATATCCATATAAATATGTCACGTTTGTCTAAATCCACAGATTTGACAGCCCACAGTACAAGTAATCGTTTAGGCTGACATATACCACTGAAAAAAATGAAAAAATAAATAAATAAAGAATATAATATAACAGCAGTTTCATTTTACATCTTCAGCTTCTTTCCATTTTAGCTATATGAAAATCTCCTTCAGGATGAGGAATTTCAGTAGAATTTTTGACCGTCATCTAAAAGCAGAATTGCATCCAGATGTGGCCTGAACTTGGCTCATAGTAAGACAGGGCTGGAGATGCAAAATAGGTGAATGAAATACGGGGGGACAAGGAGAACCCACGTGATTTCGGCACACTCCAAGATGCACTGACTAAACATGACCCTGTTCCGACCTTTGCTAGCGTGCCCCACCCTCAGGGGGCTCCTGCAGGTCTTTCAGGTCCTGTTCCAATACCTCAGGGCTGACCTGCCCTATTTCAAACTCAATCAGTGTCCCACAGGACATATGTTATATTGCTGCATTGCTACAACACTGCCACTACACAACAAGAAGGCCTCTATTACGGGAGAGAGAGTGAACCCATATACCTGTGGGAAAGACTCTGGCACTGCTGGAGGAAACCATTTCAAGCACTAAATTGGGCTTTGATTCTTTTTCCTCACAATATCCGGCATACACACAATGGAGACGTGGAGTGGGCCTCAGATGACAATGTGCTTTGCTTCTAAAGGGTTCTTTTTCATCTTGGCATTGTAGGGCCATGTCTAACATCAGCCTCTCCTTCTCTGTAATGGATTCCTGCGGCTGCGCTTGGCCGTCACGCTCAAGTTGGTGGTTGCATCATAAAAACACTGTGTTTAGCTGACGTCCTCTCATTCCGTCACAGTGTAAAACAAAACAGATACAAAACACGCAGCCAATGACAGCATTCTCTAATACCAACCATGGTTAGTTACACATCAGGGATTTTTTTGATGACTAATTCTAATTTTTTTAGTCCTACCTCATCCCACATCCCCAAATCACCCTTTATGGTGGATGCAGTATGATCAAATAAGGATGCACCAATTTTGTACTGAACCAAAAAGGAAGCAGAAATAACTTCCACTACCTCCCACTGACCAAAAACAGATAAAACCAACACTTTAACCCCCACATGCATGAACTTGAAAGCTAAAAACCCCAGTTCTCAAAATAAATCTGACTGAAACACAGAGCAGGAAAACTAATTAGTTCGATTAAAGCATTGTCTCACTGTTGCCTTCACTCCACACGGTGTTCAGTCACATCAGCAGCTCTTCCTCACATTTTCTGTTTGTAACCTACTTTTGTTTCAGAGCTAGCGGTGACTCTGCAGGCATTATCAACTCCTTTTCACACCAACATTCACAACACTGGAATCAGCACTGCAGGCACTTATTTTCACATGCTGAAGGGTAATTAAGGAACGCTCACAATTCTTCAGCATTCTCTCTGTGCCATAGTGACTATAATTATCTACTCACGCATCACATTCCAAGGATAAGTGTATCGATTCCAGCTATGAAGGTGGTTCTCCGCTGCTCAGAGCACTAAAGAACCAACAGGAGAACCTGTTTTTACGTCTGATGAATCCCATCATCCTAAACCAATAAACCCATAGAGCAGATTTTCTATTACAATTAAAACAATAAATGCTGCTACAACACAGTGTTTTAAATCTGAAACAGACAAGTCTGCAGTCTGACATGTTGTTTACACCAATGTTAGGTTTTTTTTTTCAACCTCAGGAGATTTTCATGACTTTGTTTATGCTAATTGGTTGTAATAAAAGCTCTGTTTATATTTTTCAGTTTAAATATAGCAACAAGCTGATGATGTTAAAGGTTAACTTTTCATCTATTTGTTTTGATCTGCATAAATTAATCACAATGGCAAAATAATTTGCACTTGGAATTAGATTAAAAACAACCTGACAGCAGGAAACCATCTAGAAATTTGGCTCTTTTATACACGGTTGTATAGAAGGAAGTGTTTATTTTTCACATGCCTCATCACTGACTGTTAATCATACAAGGGGCATGAAATCAGCTATTGGACGTCCCTGTTTCTACATACCAGATTTCACCAGGCGGAAAAGTTGTTCTGGGGTTGCCACAAGATTATTTGGATACTCGTCAAGCTTTAAACTTGAAAACCACAAGCATGCTTATGCCAGAACCCTGACTAATCAGACCAGAAACTTACAAAATACAGTAAGTGGTTTTCTCACAGGTACTGAGCAGCAAAGAACCTCCCAAAGTGAGTCTGTCTCATTCACAAGAGGCCTGTGCAACAAAATTAAGTCGTCTGCCAAAAAGTATTCCATTTTCGCCAACAATCAAGCATTTTATGCTCATTTGGATGTATTTATACCAACCACTATATGACTGTTATACTAAGTTGAAAGTGATTGAAAATTGACTGGCTTATGAAGAGCAGCACCACCCACACATAAAAAATATCCACAAAAATGTTATGGGTCTGTTGCGTAAATGGATATCCTAACAGCCTAGAAATAACTGTCAGACTATAAGTAAAAGCATGTGATTATCTCTGCTGTTGCATCTTCAGATGGGTCATACTAACTTATGAGCAGATAGCTTACTCAATCAGTGGTTGTAAGAACAATGGGAAGACATTTTCACTTAGGCCAGAGAAAAATAAGCGTTATGCTGCCCATCAATAAAGGGCGATAGGGCTCACATGAAGAACAAGAAGAAGATAGGAATTATTTTTAAAAAGCATGAACATTTAAATAAATGATTTAAATAAATGATACAGTCCATGAGTACCATGTATTATCTGCATTAAAGTGCAGCTAAAGAAATGTTCTCAGTTGTTTATGGCGAGTGAACGGTCAAGCGACATATTTCCTGTTACTCTGGAGCAAATATCTATATCATAGACGCTTGTTATAAGTGATGCATGCACAGTAGACCCCCCTCCAATAGAAAAGATAGGAGAACTCTGGGGCACAACAAATTGCGCCCTATTTTCTGCTGTTTTCAGATACTCCCTCCCTGGGCTCTCTGATGCACATGACAACAGCTCACAGCAGCAGCAGGCCCAAAAAAAACGCTGCACAATGGGCCCAGGTGAATTTCAGAGAATAGGTACAGAGGTGAGATAGAAGTTTTTAAAAACACACACTGATTAAAGTCTTGTTTTTCTCATTATATTTAATATTTTACATTAATATAAATATATATTCTTTCAGGGGTGCAGTGTTAAATAAAAAAAACATTTGCTGGAGCACTGGTATAAATTAATTTGAAATGAAATGGAGCAAACTAAACTTGAGCAGTTAACCCAATTAAACTTTATAATCTACTCTACATTTCTGCTTCTTGTCTTGTAATTCGTCTTCTTTTTAAACTATATATTAATTTGCACTAATAAGGAAAGTAATTACCGATTCACACATTCTAAACATCTAAAAAATTGAGCATTCCTTCATTACAGTAGCTGTCCCAAACGGGGAAATTTGCATATTCTATTAAGTAACTGTAACTGGAAGTAATAATGACTATGGGGAAGATTAGAGCAATACGTAAATGCAGGTATTACTGACGGTTGCTACTGGCCTTTAAAGTTTAAATACTGTGTAAAGGTGCCCTTCAAGAAGTTGACGTTTCTGAAAGGACAAAACCCAGCATTAAAAAAATATAAAACAAAGAACGCCTGTGTAAGTGACAGATGCTTGAACTCAGGCAGAGTTCTCAGTTGATCCCAGCATCTCTGTTTCTGCTATTTGAGCAGCAGAGTTTCGTGACATCCAGTCTGCTTGACCCACTGTATCTCTTCATAAAGTGCAATGAATATAAAACACAAATGACATTTTTGCTAGTTACCTTGTATGTTTGTAATGTAGCAACATAAAGCGCATTATTGTGCTCCACTAACTAATTCTGATTCCCTATTGCTTCAGCCAAAACCACTAATTGGGCTACCACAGACACTCTTCCCCAAAACTGGCAATGAGCTAAACCCTTGAGAGTAATTCTGCCAAACAAGGACTACAGTGAACAATATGTAGCTGCTGTCAGAGGTCACTCAAATTATCTGTCTACAAATTACTTTGTGGGCTCATGGTAATGTGAGGCCTCAGGCAGAGGGGGTGGGGAGCGGCAAATTCAAGTCTCATGGATACTATTGAGTTGGTATGAGCCCAGGAAAGCATCATCGCAGTTTAGATGATCTCTCTGCGATCCCAACCGCTGACATAGAGGAAAGATGCATCACTGCAAAACACCGGATACACAGCCACAGCTCTCATATCAGATTTCTAACATAGTTTGTGTTATTGAAACATGGCCAGATGGAAATGATACAGCTGGTCCTTTGTCATGTTGTTATTTCGGATGAATTTACACATAGTTTTTGATGTGTTTTCAGGCTGTGAACAGCCAGCAAGCATTGACATTAACATTTAATAGTCCTACTGAGAGTACTCTGTCCTTGTGGGTCTATCAAACTGACACAGTAAAAACTTTCTTGACTAGATCTAAATCTGATGCTGCAGGCCTAACAAGTATTAATATAGTAATCTACACTATGTGACGTATTCGCTGACATGTCAACACCTGTGTCTGCAGCAAGTCAGCAGGTGTGTGCCCCGTCTGTTCCCTACAAAACTAGACCAGCAATATTCTTCTACCAAAGACCTACTGTGAAAGTTCAACCATCCTCCACCCTTAAAGCACTTAAGGTCATACAAGTAGGGCACAAGTGGCAAAGTAATCACTATAAAGTTAAGATGAAGTCAGGGCATTGGGGGGGGAGGCAGACACAAGAGAAGAAGAGCTGGTTTCTCCTCAGACAAACAGGGTCATTAGCACTTTCAGAGGGAGTCCCAGTAGGGGGTTGGGACTTTAGGATTTTGATCTCAGTGAGAGTGTCTGAAGCCATGAAATGTGGGGCCAAACCCCAACCATGGGGAAGGGCACAAATGGTAGAGTGATCACAGAGCTGTAGAGCTCACTTTAAAAGGGGTCAGGTGGCTTTTTCATCTCTGCTAAAGGCGCTTGGCAAAAGTGACGTGATGCACAAAGGACAGGCACTGTGCTGACTGACAGACACTATAGGTTGGGGTTAATGCTATTGTGCATACGCCCATACTGCCTAAACAAAAGGGCAACAAAACAGAAATAACAAGAGAAAGTAGAGCAGCCGGACTAGTCTCTGAGTTTTCCCTGAGACAGGAGAATGAGAAATTGGACACATTAAGTGATGGATGCTAAACTGTCAGTTCTAATAGATAGCATTGCAGTAGCACTGTACTGCTGCTTGAGAAATCCAGGAGAGAACAGTCCAATGATCAACACAAGGGAGCCAATTAAAAAACAGACTTTGGCAGCCAACTGCATTACACTGACCCTCATGTGACAGTGGAAACACACCGGAATCCACGGAGCGGGCTTTTTATTTTATTTTTATTTTCTGCAAAAACCTACCCAGTATCCACACTACAGGCTATTATTGATCTGTGGTCTCCTGTTAAATCACTGAGCCTCCACTTTAATTATTTGTAACTGACTGGCTGCAGGAAAGTTTCGCCTCTTGTTATGGTGAAAAGGAACGAGTGCTGACATCATTCCCTCCTCTGATAAGATGGAAAGACAAATGACAAGGTCACTAAGGTGGAGGAGGTAAGGCTGCAGTATATTCTGAAGATAACACATTTCAGCAAAGGTTTCTTTATACTCTTGCCTGCAGAGATCAAACACTGAGGCTGCTTTTTTCGCTCTCCGATTGAATTTGTCTCAGTTCTCTGAGTTAGGTTGTTTTTCTCTCACTAATTGGAGGAAAGGCTCACAGGCGGATGCAGGAGATAGCTGGAACTGAGGAAGGTCACTGATATAAAGTACCTTCTTCCTTCAAATGCTTTGAAATTGTTTCAAAAGTGTGTTTTGTTTAAAGAAATCCTATGAGACTGGAAGAAATCTGCCAGGTGACCATATGTACACAGCAAACATGTTGGCAAAGGAGATTCGTTCTAAATACAGCAGAGTTATTTCTGTATGGGAACTTCAACACTGAAAGAGTAATTATGTTGGAAGCAACTAATTATATGTTGTGCAATCAATTTTCAGCCAATCAAAGAAAAGTAACAGCAAACAAACAGCTTTTTAACTCATGAGGATAATGCTCTTACAGCGCAAAGAGAGTTAACGTTTGCACATTCATTAATTTATGAGAGGGCACCACACATGGAAAACACATCAGAGGTGATCCAAAACATATGGATACGCATTCACGAGGAAGTGCCTGTTGAACCCTAATAAACTTTGTCTACAAAGATCCAATATCCTTCCTTTGAAATAAACCAGTACCAAAAATTACTGGACAAAACTGTAATGTCTCAACATCCTAGAAGAAACATTAGTGCACTTAGTGACAGGGACAGTGAGTGCAGAGTGCCAAAGGTGTCTGAGGGGCTCTGACCCAACATGCACCAGGGCAAGAGTGTCTGGAAATAGCACTTCTCGAAAAGCCTTTGGTGTCTCCTCATTTTACACTCATATGACCGACGGTTCCACCTGACTGACATTCACAGAGTGTTAATATGCACTCAATGAAAACAAATAAAACCACAGTGAGCTATTTTAAGGGCCTAAGGTTTTTACATTAAGGTGCCCCGGTCACTCACACTCATGTTCTAGCAGAGGTGATTCCCTGCATTACTGCGGTTCATCAGCCAGGGAAAACAGCCAGTTCATCTATCACCAACCTTCCCCAAGGGACTTCCTCTGTCATGCTGTAACATCTGTCGAGCACTGTGCAAGACATCTTAGAATGATAGTATGTCACATCTATAGCGTTCACAATAACTGTAACTCACTTGTTTGAAGATCGGGATATGAAACACGTCCATCATCTAACCCTTAGAACTGAGGACAGTTATAATGTGCTGCTGAGGAACAAGGACCAGTCAAGTTAAAATGCTGGTTCAACGAACACTTCCTTCAATCAACACAAAAATACTTATACAGTAAGTTTCCCTGTTGGGGGAGTCAATGCTGCTAAACCTAGTGATATGAGAGCGAGAGGTCAAGGTTCAAGAGGCCAAAGGGCCACCATCAATCGACATTTGTCAGGAAATGCTTTCTGTCTTTACATTTTCATCGTCTGGTCTTTTGAGTTACGAGAGTCTCTGGTACAGTGGTAATACAAACACAACTCACATCTACCTTACTGGAATGTAACCAAAGATTTGTCAGGCCATCACACCATCAAAGAGTCTCTCAATCACCATTTAACAAGATGAAAAAAAAGAAAAGCTGATGTTTAGTTAGCATTCATACAATTAAATATCCAGCAGATTACACTGGAATGAAATGTCAGGTTCTTCACTCCGGCCAATCTATAGAAAAACTCTTAAGCAGTTTCAATGAAAGAAAGAAATGTTAGGACACCTGGGTAAATTCCTTTGCCCTAGTATGGGAACTGACCTCCCTGCCCTTTGCCCCACAAATCTTCAGGTCCACGGGTCTTTTACTGTTTGAGTCTAACATGGCCGCCCATAGGAAGCACGGCCCATTGAAGGAGACGAAAGGGAGGCCCTCGTTTTCTCGGTCACATTCATGTGTGATTCTTTAAACAGGAACCTGTTACGCTGCCAATTGGAATCCTGTTTGTCATCTTGCCCCTGCTGTTTACAATGACAACTGGAAACAACAGGAAATTAAAGTTTTACATCACAAGGTGCACATAATGCCTATATTTCCTGAGAATCTAACTAATATTTGAGTTTCTAAAACAAAATAAATATATGGTATATATTTTACTAAAATTCAAATATCCGGTCAGATGAAAAATGTACATTTCCGAAGCTAAAACCCTGCAGTTGTTTTGTTTTGCTGATAATATGCTTGTATATTAAGATTCAGAAGTAATCAATTCAGCACTGTACAGCACCATATAGGATTAATACAACACAAAGCACTGCACTGTCTCGGCTGCTTGCTCTTTTTCACTGATGCTGCACAGTCATGATGGGCTTAATAAATCACACGACGCTTCATAACAACTAGTAGCAAATAAAATAGGAAAGGAAAACAACCAGGGTCAAATATATCATGCAATGGCATATCTCTTGTTCAGAAATGAACGTGCTCTATGATAAGTTGCCTCCCCTCACTGCTGTGGACATGTACATTCATCACAGGATTTTTCTGCTTTTGCCTGTACCTTTCACTCTCCCTTTCAATTTAACTCCTGCGATCCCTCCCACTCACGCCCTCTAATTCTAACACTATGTGCACCCTCTCTCTGTCTCTCTGTCCCTCATAAGCTGCTGCAGTCAAGAGGATGAAATCACTCCATCAGTGAGTGGCGCCTCCACTGTCACTGGCATCAGACAGCTCAAGAGAAGGCCGTAATTAAACAACTCAAGCTCTGGTAATTACCCCACAGTGGCCCTAATTACCCCATTCCCAGGGTGATTACAGCCTTCAGGGGAAGGGACCAACTACAAAAAGCCCTCCCTGTCTGAATGAAAGGGGGGCAGCAATGATGGCAACAGGGAAATCGTTCAGTTTTTATCCAGTTTCATTGGGAAGAGAGGAAATGATCAGGTACACGGAAACAGGACTATAAAGGAAAAAAGGACTTGGCACAATAGTATGAGCAGAGGAAAAGAAGAAACATTCACCATGGAGAACAGATACAGTTAAAATAAGCCAAACAATTCTGTGTACCAAGTGACCAAACATGGGAGCAGCATGTAGTTATTTGTACAGTCAGAACTGTGTCCTGCATACAAAGGTTTTACAAGTGCAGCAAGAACCATTACAAGATGAAAAGCTGTTCACACTCGATACCAAACACCTTGAAACTTGGGTAAAAGGTTACGGACTATCGTGTCCATCATGCAGTGCTCAGGAGTGTATCTTACACAGATCAGCGCATCTCCCCTCTGTCTCAGCATTTTTAGTACAAGAGGAGCTATGCTGTTCTAAGCATATCCGTCTCTTTCCTCTCCCCGAGGACATGCTGACTGTGGGAGGGAATCGATGCTCTGCTCGAACAGACACTGCTGTGTCGATTCAGCACCTGGACAAAGGGACAAGGTAAAAGAGAAAGGAAGTGACATCTCAACTAGCTCTGAAGAACTTGTAGCATCCTTTGTGAAGGTGAGTTTTCCTTTGTTGCTTACAGAGAACCCTGGGACCTCAAAAACCGGGTCAGTTATGTGGAATAATGGGCTACATGGCAGAGTACACCAGAGACAAATGCACCCAACACTTTGGGTATGGACTAGAACCTGCCATATAAGACAATCTTTACTCTCTCTATTTTAAATAGAGTGGACATCATTTCTTTCTAGAGATAAGCTTTATTACAACCAAATTTAAAAAAACTGCTGATTCCTCCTGAACACACCTATAATGGAGATTTGTTTTGCCAAAGCAATAGAAAAACGTCACTAGTATGCATTTGGCATCATTTATATGTGTGCTGTAGGATCAGAGTGGGACATCTGCTACGTGTTGAGTGAGTGAGGAGGGCCATTTGAGTAAGAGTGCTGAGGACTCTGATTGATGTCACATATAGCGGAAAGTCCCTGCGGTCCTATTAGCAGCTACAGTCTGTATTACTGTCACACCCGTCAGCGATGATGGAGGAGTGCTCCGCTACCACAGCCATCAGTAACCTGCCCTGTCTGTGAAACGACAAGCGGGGACAAATGAATTGAATGGTGCGCCTCCCAAATGAACGCTGCGTGTGAAACCAGAGACACACTGTGCTTTAATACAGCCCTCAACCCTTGTGAAACTGCTCCCATTTCCAGTGGTGCGCATTTGGCATTCATCAAAATCGATATCAGCTTTCATGTTCACTGTGGCCTCTGTGTCTGTTCTCAGTCATAACAATCCACTCTGGATTACACACAACACAATATGATATTATGTACTGTACTGTATGTGCTGTAGGCTCAGTGTTTTGTTTTGCTAGAATGGTCCAGATGCACGATTTCATTACTTCCTTTTTCTCTTGGGTGAGTAATGATATTGTCCTTTTTTACAGGTGCAACTTGGATAAGATATGAATCACCACACAAATGGTGCTTCAAAGGTCAGTCTAACATATTTATATATA
>JAUYWH010000015.1:9812597-9853936 GCA_034779795.1 Ctenopoma multispine | reverse complement strand
TGGAGCTGGAGGAGGTGGCCGGGGAGAGGGAGGTCTGGGCTTCCCTACTTAGGCTGCTGCCCCCGCGACCCGACCTCAGATAAGCGGTTGATAATGGATAATGGATAGCAAAAACAGATAAAAAACATCTAAACTATATTTAGCATTTAGGTAATTATTCTTTATTTCCCCCGTTTTTGCAAATGCACCTGCAGTTTGTGTACAGATTACTTTGTCTCTTTGGACTGCAGTTGCTTGTCATGTTCCTTTGAAGTCTAAATGCTAACTGACATTCAACCTAATCTGTCCCACCTTTGTAAAAGTTTCTAGAATCAAAGTCTTTCAACAGACGGTTGACAGTGTTTTGTCAGTGGCTTCAGGCATGTCTGGAGAGCTACCATGGCCAAACAAAAACCCAGTGCTTGGACACTAATGTAATCCTAGTCTTGTCTTGTCTCCCTGATCTCATTGGAGAGGTGGTTTCCACCACCATACAAACACAATCAAGGAGTGTTACACTGAACAGAAAATGTGACACATAAGTCCTTTCCCACACATCTATTATGTTAAGTCATGGCAGCACTCGATCACCGCGGCTGAGGACTTACATTTTCTAAATTAAACACAGGTGCACTTATTGAGACAATAGCTGTTTTGTGCCAGAATACATTTTATGAGAGCTCAACAAATGCCTTATGGACATTGAAAATCCATAACTCTAGTATGTAACTGCATGCTTACATGCAAAGGGACCATACAGAACTAAATGCATGGATTTAGAACTCAGACAACATATTTCGCTTTTGCTCATTTTTGGCATGCTTAGCTCTCCTTTCAGTAAATCTGCAGATATTCATGTGTCTTATCGATGCACATGCAAACAACTGCTCACGGTTGACAGACTAATGCTACTTCAACATGTGTTCTAAGGTACATTCTTGTGCTGACCCATAGAAATATCATCCCTGCAGCTATGATGTGATGAGGATTGAGGGTGTAAGTAATGTGTGTGGCTTCTGATGCAAAGAAGCCTCAACACATGAGAGCGGTGGATCTCCAGCTGTCCCCAATTCTCCCCCATGAGTTCCTTCTGGCAAATGGTGTAAACCGTATGCTAATGTACAGCGTGTGAGTGTTTCTTATATTGTCAGTATCAGTGTGCAGTGTGACATCTGCAGGAAATGAGAGCCATCCTGCTCAAGCTGATGAAGACTCTATAGGCTCACTAAAGCCAAAATGTTGGCGAACATCCAAAGTCTTAAAACGTTGTTCCCCTTTTCCTAAATGGGTGACAATGATACATCGCTCTGAACCAACACGGTGGCTTGTACTGTAAGTAATCTAGAGGAAAAGGAAAACAAAAGAAAATAGGAAGGTTGTGCTTCAAAGACAAATAGTTAGGTCATATGGTAACAATACCACACAAACAATAATACAAAAGAAGTCTATGTGCATTACAAAGGGTTGGACTTTCCCTCAGCAATACAACACAAAACTGCTTGTGAATAAATGTTTGAAAATAATAGGAATAGAAATAAATGATTTTCCAATATGGAATTGTGGGAGGCCCCACACATAAGCATATTTTCATTGAAGAAAACATAATAATGTGATGTTTGTAAAGATTCTTAGTCATCCATGTCATTATTATCCCCCAAAAAATGGCAACTGGACTTGTTTTTAAGCTCTTGAAGGCGTTTCGCCTTCCATCCAGAAGCCTTCATCAATGCTGAACCGAAACTCTTTTTAGATAATAATATGAGATTACCAAAGAATATTTTGATAATAATAGTATAAGATAGAAGACTTGTATAAGATTACAGAAAATACAGATTTGAAAAGATCTACAGAGCATGGTTTGTATCACACCGGACATGAAATGTGAGAGATCAATCAGCAGTTACAGGTCATGAGAAATGGGTCATTTTCAACATCATTCAATCAGCGCCTTTAACACACACACCACCACTTTGATCAAAACAAGTCAAAACCATGTTTGCAAGCTTAACAATACCAAATTGTCATGTGAGAGTATAATTAGCTAGGTCATATCTAGAAAAACAACAGAAATCTTGAACTGCAATTGGATTTTGGACTTTGTCTTTGTCTCCCTCTAGTGGTTTACTACTCACAGCTGTCAAATATGTGGAGTTAATTAAGAGATGCCAAATGCTCTATTTGATATAAACATTAAACAGAGACAAACTAGTCATTATGGGCTATATAAATAAACTGACTTCATTTGGCATAACGCCCCCATATTCATAATCTTGTCAACTGGCAGCTGCCAAACAGCAATCACAGAATCATAGCTGCCTGTCTAAACTAATGGTAAATGTTTACCTTTCACACAGAGAAGTTTTTGATTGCAACAGATTTGAATATTTATTTAGACTTTCATATTAGTATTTTGAACAGCAAAGTCAGTAGTAGGAGCAAATGCCAATGTTATATCATTATCTCATCACCCATCCACCCATCAGCACTGTTCATTTGGAAGTGTATCAGGAAAATTACATAAATACAAAGTTCTTAGCGGTCCCATTATGAACTGCTGAATCATGGCAACTGTGAGATATTCCATGTTACAACAGGCAGGACGCCATATTTCACATTCCGGTTCCTGAATCAAAAACAATTATATCCAGTTATATTTACTCTTATAATCCATAACCACACACCTTGGGGCATATCAGCATTGTTGATACATAATAACAATGAGCAAAAGAAAGTTAGTCATAAATCAGATGGTAACAACAACAGACCTTAATTTCTTTGGCTAAAGGAAAGGTCTGCTGCTCTTTGTTATATCATCACAAAGACCAGCATTTATTATAACAGTACAGTATGTGACAAGCACCAACCACTAGGTGGAGTTATACATTCAAGTCTTTAGCAACTATTTAAGAAAATGACTTCCACTTTTTCCCTTAGTTGTCAGACTGGAAATAACTTTTACAGCCACTTAGTTTAAGTAAAGCATATCTACATTTCCTGCTACAGTCAGTAGAAGGTGCGTAACTACAATAATAAGCATAGTCATCCATGTGTACAGTCATGGCCAGAAGCTCACAAACTGTGATAAACTTTGAGCACTGATATGGCACAAATACATCGCACTGGCAATTTTCTAATTTATGAAACTTGATAACTTGATAATAAAACTTGATAATAGCCTCTGGGTCAAATCCTGACTGATGGCAATCCATTGATACCCTGCCAGTGCTTGAAGTTGAAACTTTTAGCCATGACTATAAATTATCACAGTGCAATGTCAGCTCCCTTTAATATATTATCATTATCCAGGACAAGAATGAAAGAGGCACATTGTGTTTACAAGATCCATACCATAAACTACTAAGGACCATATGTTACCCTTCTTCATTAAAAGTGACACCAGTGTATATAAAACCGGTTCTATACACCTGGACAGTGAAAACAAGATAAATTATCATTAGTTGATTACAGTGCAACATGTCTATAGATTCCCTTTCTTTAGTCCTGCTCGAACTAAAGCATGCATTGAAGCTAAGGAAATAATGCAACCACAAATGACGATCCAAGAAACCTTAAATGATGGTCAGAAAACGATAGGAGGTCATCTATCCTTACACTTTGAACTGAAACAAAAATCTAGCCTATTTGGTAAATGGAACTATTTGTTTCTGTGATGTTGGTGACCATGTATTTAAACTTGGTTTGGAATCATCAGGCAAGTTTAAGATTCAGAAGTTGGAGGTAGGTGTCAGCAGGTCATTGTTCCATCTCCCTGTTGAAGGTGGTGTGTTGGTGTTCTGGTGTGCTCAGTAAGGGTCCATCTTGATCCTTCTGTACAAGCAGCAGGTGAACACCATCCCACAGATCTGAAAACAGGAAGTGTTAGGTCAAAGAATGCTGCTCAGTCACCATAGAGGACTGCAGGAAGCTTGAATGCTATTGACAGTGGGCATAGAGAGGTTAAAGGTGATGGGTTTACAGATTGCTAGAAAGTATCTAGCTATTAACTAGGGAGACGTCAAGCAGGTATTATTGCGGCAATATCTGCGTGCACAGGCTTGCATGAGTAGAAAAGAAATGAAGGTGATGCACAAGTATTCATCATTCATTTTTCAGTTTTCTTTGCAGAAAAAGGCCTCAAAACTAAACTTCTGAATACATCTGATGACTACTAAACACAAGAAGAACAAGAAAAGTTGTTATGTCACTGGAAAACATATATAAACATTTTACTGCATGATACAGAGTTAAAGGGTTTTAAACACCTATTTCAATATCATATCCCATTATAACAAACTGCATTGTACACAACTTATGAACACGCATTATCTGGAACTATAGACTTTTGGTTGAGTGTGAACATCCAACCATTATCCTAACCGCTTGTCCCCTTAAAGGTTGCAGGAGTGCTATCACAACCTGTCCCAGCTGTCATTGGGTATTCACACAGAACCTAAATCAATGAATGATTAACAGAATTACTACACTATCCAGAACTACAGAAAAAGCCAAAATAGAGAGCATCAGGAACAAATATTGACCTGGACCACTTGGGCTGCCAGGAATCATTGATCGACAGGCAAGTGCTTAGATTCAATTTTTGAGTCTCTAAAACCCTTTTGAGAAAGCCTTGACAAACAAGTGAGCATTGTCTATTGACTCATCACAATCTCTCTTCAGCCAAGTTTCCGATTTGTTTTTTCTTTCTCCCCCAGTGACTGCCATGTAAAAGCAACGCAGATGACTGGCATTTTGGAACAAAATGATGAAGTCTAATCTGAGAAGAAGAGGATAAAGTATACCTAAGAGCTTCCCTGGCATAATGAGGAAACATTTTACTTATTTCTGGTTGGATTGGCAGGTGTCTATTAAGAAACATAAGTCTGGCAAACATTTGAAGCACTCAAAAAAGCTCAATATTCATGATAGCCTAGTCTATTTTAGATTCCAAGTAACTATAGCAACAACACCAATGGCGTTTCTTGCATAATTATATACTTGGGGATTTATATAAAATAAAACAGAAAACAATATTTTTAAAGTCATGTAGTGTGAGGTGCATTCCCACTGTCAAAGTCAGCGATTTATAAAAGCATCCAAATGTTATGATAATAGCACAAATCAATATGAGAATAAAACAAAAATATGGAAAAATTGAATACCAAATCAAAATTAAAATAAATCTACCTTTAAGAATATACAGTAGAATTGTGGTGCATACTGTCAAAAATACATAATACTGTAGCCAAAAGTATTTCATAAAATGAGGTACAACTGTAAAAGGTACAGAACATGACACACACTGAGATTAAGCAGTAACAGTTTGATTAATCAAGCCATTCTCAAGATGTGTTTGACCTTTCTCAGGCTATCACATTCTTATCATTCATTACAGCCCATTATCACAACATGCAGAGCAGCAATCTGCAATATACAGACAAAGCCAGCCAGTCGCATGCTTCACAAAAATCACATAAGAACATAAATATGTTCATTTAGTATACATGTAGCGTAATGTTTCCATTTATCACAGAGTAGACCAGCACACAAGGACAAACATGCAGACAATTTTCCACAATGCCCTCCAACCTTGTCTCTTCAGTTGATTAAACCACAAAGATGCTCTAGAGCTAAATCACAATGTACTGAAGTCCTCTTCCTCTTCTTTATAGAGCAGATAGATAAAACAGGCTGTCAAGGCTGCCCCGGCCAGCTACAGTGACACAACACACATAAAGACATACAGTACAATGCACCATAGACAGGTTATTGTGATACACAACACATAAAAGCAAAGAGATTATGACCACCGCTAGTATGCTTTAACTTAAATTGCAACCTTATTCGGTTAGTTACTTAAGATTGGAAAACACACCAACGTTAAGGCAGAATGGGACATTTAACAAAGACGAGCCATACGATAAACCTACAGCACAAAAAAGAAAAACAAAACATACAACCTTTGATTTGAAAAGTTTTAAATCACATCCCACAGGTTCACATTTCATTCGGATTTTACAGGTATGTTCTATTATACAAGCTTTATATCACAGCAACAGATAATGTTAAGCCACATTTTTAAATTCCCTTGTCAGTGTTACGAGTTACAGATTAAATGATTGATAATGTAATTTTCCCCATCGAGCATTGGCTACTATGCCAAGGAACCTCTGGCCTTATGCCAGCTCAATCTCCTCATATTCCTCAGATCCATCATTGAAACTGTTCAGCATGAGCATTATGAAACATGGTCTTAAAGTCACTATTGGAAACAAGCAGTATCTTTGTTGTCTTAGCATTCCCTCAAGGTCATTTACAAGAAGCACATCTGTAACAATTATAAAAAAGCACACCTATTACACTGGGTTGAGTAAGGTTTAAAAGCTTTGGTCTGTCTCAGACTAAGGCAAATCAAATGACAAAACAACAATCTCAACATAATTTTTGTTGTGGTTGACCTGTAGGTGTACAACTGGAAAGATTAAGACCCATTTGTCTGGGTTTTATTCATATAATATAATATTTATATAAGTACAGCAGTATCTAATTTTGATTAAATAATAAGTGCACAGCAGTATTCTGCTTTTTCAACAACTTTCTGAACTGCGTATCATAATTTACTTACCTGCAAACAGGCCACTCCAATCCCCACAGCACCAATGACCAACAGGTGGTCTGCAAGAAACTGCTCCAGCTTAGTGATGCAACCACCCTGCAGAGTCAAAGACTAAAAGTCAAACATTGTCTACTAGATAGTACACACACTTGCTTTAGCTGACATCCAAACTGCAGTGACAAACAAGAAGGCATCCTGCAGGAAATATGTACTGTAAACCTACAATAACAGCACATCGTCAATTATCGATGATTTGTGACACATTTTTTCATTAATTCTGAGGATTTATCTTCATCTTTACACATAGAGCAGGTAGTGTATCACAGTTGATAAAGAGAAACAACTGAAGAGTTTGACACAAGAAGGTGGAGAAATGTCACCTGTGTTCCAGGGATAAGCATTTGAAACCTCATCTTTTATTCATTTGCAGAAAACTCAATTCTATCAGGGAAAAGTTATAATGAGCATTTCTTTCCATTTTATATCAAGAAGTGAAATATCAGGAAATGGCAAAATCTTTAATGCTATTTATGAGAGCAAGCATTTCATCATTTTGTCAATTAACAGAAATCAATAAATATAAATTTTCATAAATAATGTTTACTGAATATTGTGCTTGCCATTCTGTTTTTTTTATTTCACAGAAGGCTATAGTTCACTGACCTCCACCTTGTAGATGTTGGAAGGGTGGTCTCTTTTGCCACACTGAGGAATGATGGTCTTACAGCAACTATCAGGCACCACTCTGCCCTCTGCATACTTTGAAATGTACACACTCGCTCTCCAATCATGGGAGTTGTTGCTACCACAGCATTTGAACTAGAGAAGCAGAAAGAGAAAAGAGAAGGGTTTGATTTAAAAAAAAAAAAAAAAAAATCACAAATCCATCTATTTTTCATAGTAACTGTATTCTTGGACAGTTCTTGTAATGGGAGTGGTGTTATCTTTCTCTGAAGAACTTGGATACAATTATTTAAGTTAAGCTAGAACAATACTTGGAAGCCCCAATGGATATAAGCTACAAGAAAGTACTTCAGCAAGTCATGAAAAAGTATTTTGTAACAAAGAGCAGCTATTATTTGCCATGATTCCTGAGTAGAAGCTAAACATATAGCCCAATATTATGTAATCTAAACACAACCTGTAAATACAGTTCATACATCCTGCTGTAGTCTGTCCACAGCTAATGTAATGGACTCCTTCCCTGGCAGGGCATAGTTTTCGGTCATGGTCTGGTTGAGATGCTGCTTCAGTTCCTCGCTCAGCTAGAAATGAAGGAAAAAAGAAACAACAGAAATACTGTTTAGATAAATAGAATGTGTCAAAGAAGATGGGTTGCATTGTTAAAGAAGAGGGCAACATTTATTTAGCAACTCCCATGCATCTATGTCTGCTGTGATTGAAAAGTCAGATAAAGGCAGAATATTGGAAAAAAATACTTAAAAAAAAGCTTTTGATGTGTGTTTATGATTGAACACAAGATAAAACAAGAAACGGAAGAAAGGAAAGAGAGTAAGACTCCTAATCTTTAAAGTGACTGCCTATCCTGTGGTGAGTCATTTTCCATTATAACAAATCTGAGCTTGCCTGCAGATAGCATGGTGCTCCAGCAGTCCTTGCTGAATGAAAGGTCGGTTTTGGTGAGATAACAAAATCCTATTAATTGTGTGTTAGATAAACTCCAGACACTGAACATAACGCAGGTGCAGGTGGCAAAAATGACAATTCACATACAGGTATAAAAGGGAACAAGAGAAAAGAGCAAGGCTTAAAGATCTACTGTATATTGTATATAAGATCCATCTTCACCCATGTCCTATTAAGAACCACTGGAAAACCTTTTTATGTAAGTTAAAACAAGAAAACAGTAACAAAACTAGACTCTGTACTAAAGGTGAAATAACAGGAACAAAGAGGAAACAAGAATATGCCTAAAGAGTCTGTCAACAGCAGGATTACCAAGGTACAAACTGAACTGTGTCCCTGAATTTTTTTCACTACAGAGATATGGCTCTTCAAAGCATTACAGCACTTCCAATGGTATATAGGATGTTCATGTTAGAGCAACACTCAACCAATACGCAGAAGAGAAAACAATAAGTAATAAACAGTGATCACTTACCCTCTGGTAGTACACGTAAGCCAGTACTCCTGCCACCAGTTCAATCAAGAAGATCAACAGCAGGCAGAGGAAATACTGTGGAAAAGAAAAGGGGACAGAAAGAGAGAAAGACAAAGAGAGAGAGAGAAGACTTCAATTAATCAAGATATTTCGGCTTCAGCACAGTTCACCTGATCTAATTTGAGAAAGTTGTTCACACTTGTTCAGCCTCAATAAAAACTTCCATCAACTGTCATTATGCTGCATCTGTCACTTCTCACACAGATGGCAACGCTGCATGAAGGAATACAACTAGAAAGCAATTTGACAGGCTGACAGGCAGGCAAGAATCTGATTTCTCTTGGGCATCTTTTGACTCCAGAAACACGACAAAATTTCAATTACTATAAAATTTTAATATTACAGCTTGAGCATGGAATATAAATAATCAGACATCAGATTAGTGTATTTCATTAAAAATCAGCACCTCTGCTAAAAATGACAATAAAAGATAAACACTAGCTTGAGTCTTCATAAAAAGCATAACTGTATGTACACAAGTGCAGTGTATAGTTATGTAAGCTGTGTAGTGTGTAGCTAAGAGATCACCCACACATTTAGAGTGATCTGACAGGCTGTTGCAGATTGAGGAGGCCAACGCACCAGTTTTCAGGCTTGGAAAACAAGCAACAACTTTTTACAATTGAGAACATGGTTCATAAAGCGTACACAAACACAGGCTATGCCACACATTGCAAACACACACGTAGAGCTTATTAGGTCCACCTGACACAGAGCGGGATACAGTAGTTCGACAGCAGCAACAGAGCTGCTTCACCGATGACGATTAAAGGAAAAGATGCTAATGGCAATACTGGTCAAACAAACAAATGCAAGGGAGCAATCATCTTATTGAATTAATATTTAGGATGCTTAAGCAAATATATTTGCTTAAAACTCTTCTGTTTTGCAGTTACCACAGTAATGATGCAGAAACACAGCCTGTTCTGTATCTCTTGGTTACAAGATTTCAAAAAACACACCATTCTCCGTATGTCTGCTCCACACCCACACACTCACATTTTGGTATCACTCACTAATCTTCCTAAACTAATCTATAAATAACAACACAGTTTGTATTCAACCAAAATGCACCACAGCTTCCAAATTCTCTACACATCCACCTCTTCGCTCCTGCAAGCCCCTTTTTCTCTTCTTTTGCTCCATCCATCAACAGTGGATAGATAAACCTATAAATAGTCCTGCTGCAGTGAACGTTCACCTCCTGCCTGCTTCTCTCCCACTGGGCCTTGTCTCTGTAAAATAATGAGGACGGTAAGGGCCCTGTCAGAGTCATTTGTCAGTATCCAGTGAAAGAAGTTAGACCAAGTAAAGGATGTACAGGTTCCATGCCATCATGTTGTTCAGTTGTTGTGTAGGTGCAAGCACTGGCATTAATGTGGGCGAGTATCAAGCTTCTCAGTGTATAAACAACAACATGGGACCACTAACCTGCATCACAGACCACCAGCACTCTTGCTCCTATGTCCATATTGATGTGCAGTTTTTATGCAGTGTATGGAAGTGACAGCATATACATACACGTTTGACAAATGCATTGAAGTCCACGTTTGTCTTGTTTTAATACTTTACACAAGTGGCATTTGGAGAGCCCTTCAATCCATGAATTAGTTTGTCTTATATCACAACTACAGTCTACATAGTAATTCTACCCTGCAATCAAGCATGCAGGACATTCACACAGAAGTCCCACTGCTGCTACAAGGATGGAAGCTAAATTGGCCAGACTTTTGAATGTGCTGTTAACAGACAATGAAGACTGAAAGCGTATAAACATACATTTTCCTTGAATGTCAACTAAACAGCACCTTTTTATGGCAGTATTACAACGTTGCATCTTAACTGCACATCTGTATCATTTCAGTAAAGGAAATTACATAATTTCTTATAATCCAGCTACAGTACAAACATCCATGTATAGAACACACTGTGTGCGAGCGCTGGCAGCTCTAGTTACATTATAGTGGGAGGATGATCCAATCCTCAGTATAAATTTATTTTGAATTTTTCCATAATTGAGCTGATGTAGTCACAGTTAAGAAACACACCGACATCTAATAACTAAGATTAAGTGTATGCCCTCTAAAACGACTTAGCATGTGTACTGTCCCATACATCCAAATCTGCACATTGACTATGGGTCCCTTGTCTCACCATGGACAGACAGCTCCTCTGCTCCCGGATGACAGCAAAACAGCCCAAGAAGCCTGTAACCACAACAAGGCTGCCGGCCAGGATGAGAATATAAGCTGAGACAGCAAATGTGCTGGAGGCCAGCAGACTCAAGTAGTTGCTCTTTTCCACTATGGTCCAGATTCCTACACCCAAAACAGCAGCTCCACCCACCTGAAAGAGAAGGGTAGAGACAAAGAGGAGTGTGCAAAGAGTATTATTTTATGAGATATTATAAAACTGGTGTCATTGCTCATATGCCGTTTTATTTCGGTCATGTTTGTTTCCCAGTTATTTCCTGCTCCTCCTACACACTAATACAGACTCCCCTTGTCATGCCCATACTCAGTTACACCCTGGTCCTTGGTGACACAGACAAACTCTCTCTCTCACCAATGCCATCCCCAGCTGCAACCCATCAGTCAATCATGCACCACACCATGAAAAACCCTGCCCTCTCAGTCTACTACTGCCAGATCATACTGTTTTCTGTTTGGACATTCATGTTTACATGCTTGTGATACCTTTCTGTTTCCCTGCCCTTGTTGTCTTAGTTTTTGTTCATATTTATGGTTTTCCCTCTGTCAAAGTAGTTTTCTCATTCATGCCATGTCCCCATGCTTTGTTTCTCTTCTTGCTTCATTCATGCCTTAGTTTGTCAAGCCCCTCATGTTCCTTTCCTTAGTCAACTTCCTCATGCTCTGTAGTGTTTAGTTTTCCTTATGTTACATCCTCCCGACCCCTGTTACCCTTCCCCATATTCTTTAGCTTTGTTCTAGCCTTCTGTTAGTTGTTTGTCAGTTAGTTTTTTTACCTCTCTTAGGAGTAATTTTCAGTTTCCTTGGTTGTGCACATATATTTTAATTAAGATCCCTTTATACCAACCTTCTTGTTTGCATTTCAGTCTGTCATTTTGAGACACCCATGTCAACTGGTATGTGTGTAGCAAAGAACAAAAAGATGAGAAGACATGATAAAAGCACAATAAAAGCAGAGTGAGAAGGTCATAAAATTGGGAAAGAGGAGATTAAGATGACATGCAGAGAGAAACTAAATCAATCTTAAAGACAAAACTATAACACTTCACAGAGCAGGAAGTGAGAGGAAGTAAAAGTAATGCTGTTAGATGTGTTACAGATACTAAATAAAAACAAAGTTAAAAGATGTTCATAAAAGAAGGTAAAGGAGGAAATGTAAAAACAGAGGTAAGTGGCCAGACATGTAGAATAATGACCCTAGGAGAAATGAGACTTCAGAGGTCAAGTGAGAGCTTAATGACCACTTCCTGACAAACAATCCTTGCATTTCATCAGTTTCACAGGCAGATGGATAGGAAATGCCTCTGAATGTCACTTATTCATCCTCCCATCCGTTTCCCTCAAACGCTAGATCCTCTTATTCACAAAAACACAGGCCAAGGGCATGACCCTTGAATACACACAAGGACTAGTAAAAAACAACTCTTCCTAAACTATGGTATATTCAGGTTTGGCTATGGAGCTTCGGTGTGTGTTTCTCGCCTCGCCTCACGACCTCGCCTCTTCTACAAAGCTCTAATGTTAAGCCAGTGAATACCTAAGGTTCGCAAATCAATAAAACTAAATATTGTTTAAAGAACAATATTAGTTAAGTGTTGAAAACCTACTATACTCAACCTAACCAGTAAAGTTGCACTAGATACTGTTGAAAAATGCTGAAAACTCATTGGAATTATGAATGGGGTTTTCGTGAGCTCCAGGTTCACTTCAGTTCAGTGGCTCCAGTGTGTCAGTGTGCTTCATTTCTGCCTTGCCCACAAAATCCTGACCACAGAAATGATGAAAAACTGTTTAACAGTCTAACTCCACAATTTCCACATTCAACTCAGGTTTGGTCAGAGATCAAATATGTAATAGTCAGCAGGATGTGTAGCTTAATGTTACAATTATTGCTTTTTGTTAATAAAAAAAGATACTGACTATAAGAAAGATGTACTGCTTCAAAGACTAATGTTGTGATGGTACAATAGCGGCCTAAAGATGTGAAGTGAGGAAAAACATAGAAGAGAGCCTAGAAGAGGAGGGAGACAGTGTTTCCTCAAGAGATAAGTTATTACCTGGTGACAGAGTACTACCCAAAGTCTGAAGATAAATCTTGATTCCTTTATCCTGTTTAACCTCCCCCAAAACCAATCTGTTTTTATACTCAGATTTTTCTCTGTATCGGAAAATGTTTCAAAGTGAAACACACTCTGAACACTAGCTATAAGAGCATACGGTTTTAGCAGTGAACTGCAGTATCACAAAGTGTGGTGCCAGAGAGCAGGTTTGATGCACTGTTCCCCATTGTACACTGACAAGCTGTAAATAGTCTATGACTCACTTTGGGCCAAGTCCATAGCTCAGCTTTTTCACAATCAGAACTGCTTCATCCTCTCCCTGTTTCTATACAGCTCCTGTCTTAGGTTTATGTTTTACCACAAAAATATAATTTCCCATTCACTAAACAGCTCTAGAATACATTTACAGAAATAAAACTTGCTAATTTAATTGTCTTTTAATCCTCATTTATCTTTATTACACATTAGTATGCATTATTGCAATGCATGTGCTGCTGAATGAGGTTATATATAAAATGTTTTTAATGTTGTTTTAGCCATGTTGACAACAGACAACCAACAGACATCCAAGCATACCCACTGCAAGGGTTTATGCAAGGAGTTTTTGTAAGATCAGGTACCTAAAAAACGTAATTATTACTTTCTACCACTTACCCAGAAGAGAAAGTTGAAAACAAAAAGCAAGTACTTGAGACACACTGTCAGCCAGTCGTCTTGGTCATCTTTATAGATCGCTGACATCTTCCTTCCTCCAATTCAATACTGAAAGTGCAGCTTTCTTTCTGAATACAAAGAATAACAGGAGATATATGTTATGTATATATATTGTTATTATGTTCATCTGCCTTTGTCTGTCAAAAAATAATCTCTCAGTACTGACTGTAGGTGAAAAATGAGTCTGACATCTGACTGAATTTATTACCCCTTTAAAGCAAAATATTACGATCTGTGTAAAACATTAAATACATGACAATAACTGTGCTTCCCATACAAACTGATAACTGGCTGGTTTCATAGCAATTTAACAATTTATAAGAGTGTGACAAAGAAATAAGTCACAACTTTGTACTGTTTGTATGATTATAAGTGAGAACATAAAAATTCTTGTATTTAGCATAATTGTCTCTCTAATAATATTCAGGTTTTGCAGCTACAGCCTAAATACCCATCGTTTAATTGATGAAATTACAGATACTGACACTAGCAAATATCTGACATTAGACAGAGAAAAAATGCAAGTGTGAGTAATCATAATAATTTATCTATCCATTTTGTCTCTAATGAGTCAAAAAAGCTACTAAATAAAATGGTTCAACTATTCTTGTTCTGTTCTCACAGTTTTATTCACCATCTATTCGCAACATCCGTCTGACCACACAGTACTGTAGTATCAAGTTGTAGTTGCATATAACAAAAAATGATCTTAATAAGCTATGGTTACAATTTTGCTACTAAACTATCACTTCAAATTTTACATTTTGACAATTATATAACTTAATGCCCTGCTATACTTTTATTATCAAGAGCTCCAAAGAAGTACATCTTGCTGGTACTTAATTAATTTGTGTTGCAGTATTCAAGTTCACAATTTCAACTCTTTATGTTATGTCCACAAACTACATCTATAAATTATTCATGCACTGAACAGACCATAAACCTCTGAATCATTAATTGTGTGCACAGTTTCAGGGTTGGGAAGCACTTAGAACAATAAAACTGATCTACACAGTTTCCTTCAGTAGATAGCACCAAAGGAAACAGTGCATACATCTGGTGTAGCTTAATTTAATGTTTTGTTTTGTAATGATACGTGGTATACGAGACAAATTTCAAAAGTGAAATCAAAATCAAATGTTTTGTGTTTGTGGTCCGGGGAGACATACGTACCTAAAATAATTAGAATAGGTAGTACTGTGTGAGGAAAAGTGTGTGATTAATCATTTGCTTTGGAGGAAATGTTTTCGGATTGCGTAACCAAGCCTTAACTTAAACAAGCTGCTGATGTTTCACAATTTAGTTTATATTTTCCCAAATGTCACTTATCAATTTAGAATGAAAGAAAATTACAATTGGAAAACATATTTTAGCATCGTATCTTTCCATTTCTCTGGAAAATTGATTGATTGATTGATTATTTCTTTGAGAAAAATTTTTTTATTTTTATTATCGTTATCGTTAACTATTCCACACATATCATCTCAAAGCATTAAAATTAACTGTACCGTTTTCCTTAACATTTTGACCTAAGAGAACGAGTGTTATACAGGATTTTACACTAATGCACTGTTGAGGTGGACTAACTAATGAACGACTGTAAATCACCTGTGACCGCACTGAACCCTCCTTTAAAGTTTAATGCGCCAAAACAAAAGTCACCACTAGCTAAACATTTAAATATGACACTTACACTTTATACCAATGTGAGAGACATTGGTGGAGACATTTCATGCGGTGTAAATGTATTTTAGTCTTTATAACAAGTATCTCCGGTGAACGTGGTGATCTAGCTGCACTTCACTTAAGCTAGCTGTTACTCGTCGTTCCACGGCCTGAAGGCAGCAGCCGCCGGCGGGGACAGTTACCTTACGTTACTCCTAACATGGTTTCTTAATACCTGCTTCACATATTTCGGACTTTGACCACTGCAGTTGTTCGTCGGCGTCACAAGCTGCGCGTAAATCAACCCAACACGCTTCTTTTGCGATTTAAGACAAACTTTCTTCCCTACCTTTTTTTTTTTTTTTTTAACGTTAAACGTAACGGTCGAGCATCACGAAGAAACATCCCCTCCACCTGTGTCGTCGATGCGCAAGGCAAACTTCCATAGCATTATCTTACCGTTACATCGATAAACTAACGTTTTGGACTCATAGTGGACAACATACTCACCAGACCAACGTTTAGTTAGTAGAAATGACCTCGCTTTGCTGCTCACTGCTGCCGAATCGGAGTGCACTGTGCGGCCGCAGTGAGCATTTGGTCCAGGCAGCCAAGCTTGTTGCTTTCAGGTCGCCCGAGAACGGGTTGGTGCGGATGCTGCCTTTAGGCACAGCTCGTATTTTGGAAGTTCATGAGCGTTATGGGACTTTTGCACTCTGAAAATAAATAACCAGTGATCTCATACAAACAGTCGCTAAATTCCATCATTAGTTCTTAAATGAATTACAAATACTGAGAAATACAGTTGATACAAATATACATTAAAATAATAGTACATATTTCGACTGCCCTTGAAGGCAGCACCTGTGTAAACCTGTAGGAGTCACAATGGGGAGTTACAGGGAGGGACATGGAGCTGCTACCCTGATCCACCACCCCACAGGCTGAATACCAGCGCTATTGACAGCACAACCTTGGTTACAGTGTAACTACATACCTCCTTGACAATGTCTCGCTGAGGTCTCTGTAAATAAACTGAGATAAAAAGAGAAGAATGCACATAACTTGAAAGCTTTCTGGTCAGTTTCTACCTAAGTGATTGTCTATTAACTCATGTACACAGAAAGCTTTTATTGTTAACTTGGACAGATCTCATCATGAATTCCAGTCAAGCCAGTAAGACTAACAATTAGTTTTCTGTTCTTCATTATGTGAAGTAGAATAGGAAATTACTGAACAGAGTGCCTCTGTGACCCCAACAGAGGAGATGGTGGTAATTTGGTATTTCAGCACTGAGCTGATCAGAGTTGATTCGTCTAGACTTGTCTTTTTATTTTTTATTATTATTCAGGAGCCATGCAATGCCAAAAGAAAACAACTACACACAAAAGCCACATTAAATCTGCGAAGCATAAGAAAATGTCATGAAAAATAAATAATACGATAATTCAAATAATAAATAATGATTGTATTTCTTGTGACAGCATGTTCATGACATAAAGTCTTATAAATAAAGAATTTAAAAGCCCTGGTGCCTGTTGCTTTGATGCTTCACCTCTCTCCCCAGCCAAAACACTGAGTGAATTTTATGTCATGACAGCAAGGGATCTACTTTGACCAATACAGAATCTTCACTACATCTGTGCCACTTTTTCTGCCTCTGTAATGCAATAAGCCTGAAAGCTATTAGGAGTAGATGATGACTGTAAAGTGGTCACCTGCACTGGCGACAATCGGTCTACCAAAACAACATTACTCCGAGGATGTCATCCATCAGGTCAGGTTTTCCCCAGTAAATATCATCCAACCAGAACATGACACTATAATATATATTGTTTTGTTGTTGTTGAACATTTCTGTTTTCCACTTTATATGTTATACATGTTAGAACAAACAGAAATATGGTTTCTCCTAAAGCAAGGTCATTTCTATGCTTAGCCAGTGTCGGTGTGTCCAGTCTCATTCTGCTGCAGGTAGCTTATCTCCACCCATGCCCTGTATCCCACTAAACCCTCCAAATGCTTTTTCCCCACAGTAGAGTGGTGCTTAACTGACCGTGCATGTCAAGTACAAACTGGTTACAGGCTAGGCAAACATAATATGCACTAGTGTGTGTGTGTGTGTTTGAGTAACAAAGAGAAAGAGGTCTATGTGTAAAACAGAGACAGAAAATAACAGAAAGACAGAAGATAACAGAAACAAAATGCACATCCACTGCTGCACTATTAAATTTTATTTTAAATTTTAGCATTTGTTTTTTCGGATGTACGTCTAGCTTGAGTCATTTCCTTTTAATTAAAATTCTAAAGGAGACAAAATTACAGAGGAAATAATAAAAAAGTACTTATTGCACAGTTCAACTTCAAGTGAAAGTACAATAGAGCCAGTTTAAGCCATTCAGCTTCTGCTTGTTGTGCCTGACCTCTTGTGGTCAAACCCACCTGGAAGCCACATGACAGACTGGCCTGGTAGAGTTAGCAAAAACTTAATTAACTGAAAATAAGCTTATAAGAAAGACAGGTAATATATTGGGAAAACCACAATTTCAGCCAAACCATTTGGTCCACAAAAAACAACTGTGCATTGCTTTGAAATCCTCATCTTCCCCTGAAGATGAATATTTAAACATTTTAAACTTAAAGTAAAAAGTCTCACAGACCTGCCAGTATAACTTTATTCTTGTGACAAATCCTTCTCTTCTCCAATTTAAATGATATGTGATTTAAGGTAAATGATACTTGTACATAACGTATTAGTCTGTAACTGCAAAAATAAGTCAAAAATCAATATACAACATCAAGAAAAAGAAAGAAGAAAAACATTTTTAAGTTTGGAAACCTCAACACTGTTGCAAGTAGTGAAAAGGGTTAAACAGGACCAGGAGGTGTATTGTAGCAGAACATGGGTGGAGTTGTTACCAGCTGCAATATGCTGAAATGAAACTGAAAGAGGAGACTTAAAACTCCAAGTAAAAAAAGTGAGGCGTGCTCGTCATTTTTAACACGTTGAGTTTCAAAACCAACCAATTTACAGGCGAGTTGAACTCTTTCATTATCTATTTAATTAATTTCTTGTCACGTGTTATAAAGTAAAAGTAAGTAAAAAGTCATGGTTAATTTTGTTACGTTACAATTGTATTTTAACTTGGTTCAGATATGGCGACGGCCAGCAGTCTGCTATCAGAGGAGAAGTTCCTTTGTTCCATCTGTCTGGATGTGTTCGCTGAACCAGTGTCAACACCATGTGGACACAACTTCTGCAGCTCATGTATCCACAAGTACTGGGACAGCAGGGACATTTGTCAGTGTCCGTTCTGCAAAAGGACCTTTTCTACAAGACCTGAACTCCAGGTGAACACTATTATGTCTGAGTTAGCTGCTGAGTTTAAGAAGATAGTTCAAGTCACAGAACCAGCTCCAAACCCACAACTTCCTGAAACGGCAGACATTCTGTGTGATATCTGTTCTGGGATAAAAAACAAGGCTGTTAAATCTTGCCTGTTGTGTCTAGCATCTTTTTGTAAAGTACACCTTGAGCCTCATCAGAGAGTTGCTGGTCTCAGGGGTCACACGCTATTAGACCCTGTACATGATCTTGTTGATAGGATGTGCAAGATGCACAACAAAGTAACAGAACTGTACTGTAGGACTGATGAGACTTGTATTCGTGTGTTGTGTTTCAAAACCGATCACAAGAATCATAATGTTGTCCCACTTGAGGAAGAATACGAAGCAGTAATGGCAAAAAAAAATGATGCAATGGCAAATATCCAGAAGATGATACAATCACGGTCCAAGAAAATAGCAGAGATCAAAAATTCACTTGGTGTTAGTAAGCAGAAAGCTGAGAAAGAGAAAGAAGCCAGCGTGCAGGTGTTCACTGACTTTATCCACTCCACTCAGAGGAGTCAGACTGAGCTTGTTGAGGTGATTGAGGAAAAGTACAGAGACACGAAGGAGAAGGGTGAAGGTTTTCTCAAAGAACTGAGGATGGAAGTCGCTAAACTTCAAAGCAGAAGTAGCCTGCTGAAGCAGCTGTCACTGTCTGAAGATCATCACTGTTCTCTCCAGAGCTTCCCAACCTTGTCCTCTCCTTTAAACAAAGACTGGACCTACACTGCTGTTCACAGTGACCTGACGTTTGATGCAGTGAGAGCAGCTGTGACTCTGGTGCAACAGAAAGTAGATAAAATAATGGATAAGGTTCCTGAGATCAAAATGAAAAGAATGAGAGAACATGCAGTGGACTTGACCTTTGACCCCGACACAGCACATTGCTCACTTGTTATTAGTCAGAATGGAAAACAAGTTGCAACTGTTGCCACAAAACAAAATGTTGCATACAATCCAAAGCGATTTAAGATGTATCCAGAGGTTTTGGCAAAGGAGGGTTTCACAACAGGGCAGTTTTATTTTGAGGTGCAGGTAAAAAACAAGACTAAGTGGGCTGTTGGTGTGGCTAAGGAGTCTGTTGATAGAAAGGGAGAAAAATACCTGTCAATTTTAGATGGCTACTGGACCATTGGTTTAGACAAGGGTGTGTATGAAGTTTATAAAGGTCCAGTTGTTATTATCCCAATAAAAACCAAACTTCAGAAAGTGGGCATCTTTGTGGACTACGGTAAGGGAGTGGTTTCTTTCTGCGACGTGGATTCTAAGTCCCACATTTATTCTTTCAGTGGCTGCTGCTTCACAGAGAAACTTTATCCATATTTCTGTCCTCGAAACAACAGGAGTGGAACAAACTCTGCCCCTATCATCATAACACCTGTACCTCAAACTGAATAGTTTTGTTCCTTTTTGGTCCTTTACAGATCACAGAGATAATAGATCTCACATACTTCTAACAATAACTCTCGAATGTTAGATATGTAATGAAATTAGCTTGTTCTTCTATGCTCAAACAGAGAATAAGACATAAGTGTGTACTTATAAAGGAATTAAAAGAGCATGAACTTACTTTCTTATGTTTCCAAATGTTATATTGGTGATCAGAATAAACCTTTTAATGTTTCTATCCATGCATGGATATAGAAAAGTAGCATTATATTCCTTCCTCGATTTTTTTCACAACATGAACAACTCTTGAATGTGTACTTCAGGTGTAATGTATACAAATGAGCTGCAGAACAAGAGGACAACACCTTTCTCCATGTATTTCTCCAAGGTTGAATACCTAGTTCCCATAGGCATACTGCCATAAACATACCTGAACTACAAAACCTTTGTTATATTTAAGAGCAACATGCACTGAAGAATAGCTGGTATCTCACTACTAGAGGGACTGCAGAGCCAGAGCAGCCATGATCATGATCAGTGTTTCGTTTTGTCATTTGATCATGTCCTCGTTGTCCCGTTTTGATTTCCCTGATTTAGCTACATCTGGTTGTATATCTAACTACAAGGCCATTGCCAGAACAGAGTCTGACTGAACACTGGCTCCTTGCAGTTACAATAAAAGCTTAAACAACAGAACAGCTTCTCGTGTCTTTGTCATGTTATCAGCTCTGCAGGGCTTGTAAATCTATCAATAGTAGTCTTCCCACTCCTTTCACTCCTGACTTATGTGCGCCTGCTCCCACACCACACTGATTTGTATGTGTGCATGTGTTAGAGTGGTACACACAGTATCCTCGAGTGTGATGTGTGGGTCGATGTTCTTAAGCACCACGAATGGAGCTCATCCATAATTGTGACTAAAACCTGGTGTTTTTTTCTTCCATTAATGGACCACCGGCCCATTGTTTAATAGTGACAAATACCTTGCAGTATTTTTCAGGTTACTATTGAATCATTTGACACAGTGTGAAGAAGTACTGATATAGATATCAACTGTACACTAGTAACCATGGCATTCAAACATTATGGAGCAACTTTTATTGTGAAGGAAGAAGGCAATAATGGATGAACTGCGCACTGAATTTAAACTGTAAACATAACTTGATTATTTTGTAAGAAAAGACACTCCTCACTTACACTTCTTCACTACCAGTTGTGAAATCATGTAGAAAATGGAAACACAATTATTTTGGAGTGCATCTAACAGTACATCAGATAAAAATAAGTTCATTTTGTAAATAAAAAGGATAATTTGTGATTTGAAAAAGCACCAGGAGAGTGCAGGGAATAAAGGCAGGCTCTTAGAAAAAGTGGCCAATCATGGTGTTCTGTACAGATTTAAAGTTCAAGCATGTTGTACTTACAGCCACATGACAATCAGCAATGACACAGGAGGCGTTCTGTATTTAGCAGCCAATGAAAAGCACCTGCTGTGACTTCACTGATTAAAATGAGCCAAAAGGGAAACATGACTGAAAGTTTCAACCTACAGAGAAATGTACAGGAGGTGTTTTTTTTTCTCAGGATACAGTTTCTACAAAATGTTATTCAAAGTGTAGATTATGATTATTGATTATTCATTATACTATTTAGAATTTGAGCTGTGATTAGGGTACAGCAATAACAACCAGACATAACCAGACATGTTAATCAAGAAATCACTTAAATAGAAGTTAAGATCAGGGTTCATGATTCAACAGTAAGGAAAAGTCTGGGCAAAAATGGCATCCAATGAAGAGTTACAAGGGGAAAGCCACTGCTCACCAAAAATAATACAAAGGCACATCTAACATATGACATCTAACACATGACAAAAAACATTATGATTATCTCCAAGACGTTCAGGCAAATATTTTGGGGTATATAAGGTATGCGTTCTGTTACATTTTGCGTAAAACGAACACAGCATTTCATAAAAAGGACATCATACTAACAGTTAAACATGGTGGTGGTAGTGTGGTGGTCTGGGGCTGCTTTGCAGCTTCTGGGAATAAAAATTTAAAATAATAATAAAAAGAAGAATAAGGAACACGACAAATACTTTTTCACAGTACTGTGATTTCAGAGCAATGACCCTTGATGTTGACAGGTTGAGTTAGATTCTGAATTGCTATATACTAGCTGGAGCAAAATTGAACCACCTGATATGTACATTTAATTTAAAAATCAGTGTATCGCCGGAAATGCTCATTATTTGGCTACTGGGACTTTATTTAGCTGTCGTTCGAGAAAGTATAAACAAGTATGGATAAAATTTAAATATTATAATCTATGTTATATATTTTGACAGCACATTTAAACACCCGTGTAATATAAGCGAGCGACTGAGAGGTTTGTTGCCAGAGGCGATGTTCCTGTTCGTGTGGGGTAAAAGCTGTCGTGAGGAGACATAAACCAGAAATATATTACCTTTTTTTGTTGCTGTTATCAGGCTAGAGTATTTTTCTCTTTTCATGTCGAGAGCTTGTAGCAGCAGCGCACACCCACAGTTGGAACACCCTGTAACTTTCTCTCCGGGAAACCCCATCGGGATTACGCAGAGGACTTTCCACAGCGCGCAAGAGGAGATAGATTGCGCGACTTAAGGGTCTGCGACCAGCGTAGTGAAGGAAAAAGAAACATTTGCTGCGCGTTTTCTGTCGTGGGTGACACTTTTTTTTCTCGGACATGCTTAACCAACGACTTGAGATGAGCGAGCAGTAGGGTTTCAGTGTCTTGCACCGGGACTGAACGAGGCGCACGGGTGTTAAAGGCTCCACTGACTCGTGCTGGGATCAAACATGTAACCTTTCTGTCGCAACACGGTCTCTTCTCCAGCCAATAGACTGCTTTGCATTCCTGAGTCCTCCCACTAAAACAACCTGTATCACATTTACACTATGGAATACTGGACGTTTCACCTCGCGCAAATTCATTTAACAACTTTTCTGGGGAAATGGATTTAATTTGATCCAAACTATCATATACACGTTTCTTTTTTTATGACTTTAACCTTTACATGTATTCAAGCTACATAATCGGTGGCTTGGTGATATTTTCGACACGTTTCTATCAAGAATTTAGACCGTTCGTACACTTAAAAGAGTTGTAGCCTAAATCTCGTCGGCTCTCATGGGACTGAGGCATTCGTCGCGTTGTTTGCTGCTACGGCGGAAGATGGCGGAGGCGGACAGCTCGGAGGTAGGGACCTTGTGGTGTCCTGCACCCGGCAATAGCGGGACCGGGACATTTTCAATCTGATTATTGCTATGGTGACAACGCATTTGATTTTGGATAGTGTCTGGATGTGTGTTTTGCATAATCGCAAACCAAATTGTGTGTCAGTATTGTAAGGGCGCCGTGCACGCAAAGAAAAGTCCATTTCCCCGTGTCCTGCAGATTCTGTGGATGATCTGTGTAGACACATGTACGACCCGTGCCAGTAACAGTGAGCATGCATGCAGAAGATTTGCAGTTAGCGTAACACGATCAGCTCTGGATGCATCAATGTATTGAACGTGGCTTTGTCCGCTGTCCTTGGTGCTGAAACGGAACCTTCATCTTACGCCGGCTCTTCTTTGAGTGTACCATCAGTATCGCAAGCCTCCCGTCTTTATTATCACAAAGACCGCATGTTTTAATGGCTGATTATCATGTGCTTCCCATTCTTATTTCATTTAATACTCCCCTTATGCGACCCATATTTACGTGAAGGTAAATCATTTCACTCAAAGTCAGCCTTGCAGTTCAGTAGTTACCTAACATGGAGCACGGTGCTCTCGAAGTGATTGCTGTTGGATTCATACTTGTCATAATGGTGTCATTTCTTATTCTGATGAAAACTCTTACTTTCTTTTTCTTCCATATCAGCGGCAACAGTCGGTCACATCCCCTCTCTCTCAGTCTGCCCAGCCCTCCCCACTGCCTAAACCAGTGCCTACTACCCACCATGTGCCCTGCGTCCCCCATACGCCTCATGTAGCAGCCCTGGCCACCTGCCCAGGTCGAGGCAAGATTTCCAAGTTCATCAGCCCGGAGGAAATGACATCTCGGGACTACTACTTTGACTCTTATGCTCATTTTGGCATCCACGAGGTAGGCAGATCAGGTTGATAAGCAACATCCCTCCTGTGGTTATAGTAAAGAAATCACATCAGATGCTACCTGCTCTGTCTAACCTGATGCTCCTTAACTTGCCAAGAAGTTTCAACACTGTTAGCCTGATTTTCTCTCAGCAGGAAATGTCAAAAACCTCAGCTGATTTACCACCAACAGATTTCCATGAACAGATAGACTTTGATATTGGCTGTCATCCAAACCTTCTGTCTGGCATTGATATTTTTACTCAGAACTGAGAACTTGTGGTGTTTAGACTTTTGATTTGAAAGCTTCAGTTCTTTGGATCTAACAAACTCATTTGCAACCTGACAGTATGAAAGCCAAATTTAATCCCTAACACAAGTGCCAAAAACAACGAAATAATGATCTAGGAAAATAAAAATAAAAATAAGGCTTAGAAGTGTCCTAAGTTCTCCAGCGCTTTAAAAACTTGTGTCCAAATAAGAGTTTTTACAAAGTATGAAGCCAAACACCATCAAAAACATGCTAATTCAAACATCTCTCAGAAGCATGCATTTAAAGCCTGCTTACTGCACATATAGTAAAAGAAATACACATTATTTTTTTTGTATTACCAAGCTAGCTTTATGGGCATCAGTTGCACTGTAATTGTCTCCATAGTTCTCCATAATCCTTGATGATTGTCTGTTATAGTCATCTACAACGAACCACTAAGGAAAACTGTAGAGCTATACCCTTGTTAATGACCTTGATCTGTGAAGGGGTAGCGGTGGAGAAGTTTGGGGACATATAGACCATTTTAAATAGTGTCCATATTTAGCATGTGGGTCAGGTTTTTGTCTGCTTGCAGACAAAGAGAGTGTCCTGATTAGAGGAGTGCAAAGCAAGAAAAAAGAAAGTGGGATATGTGAATGGGCTCAGGGAGATGGATATCAGGCAGTCCCCATAGGTTTTGTGTTGTACTCCTGTCTATTTCAAGGAGCTCCACTGCTGTCACAGAGGTTTTTGGCCTAAATACCAAATATTGCTTCTTTTGCTTTATTATGAATATGTATTCACATGCTGAGTAAGATATTGTACAATGTATAGACATGAATGTTTGTTCATTAGGTGTAATGTGCATTCCTCTGAGCAGTTCTGTGAATCCTTTGGTATATAACAGTTCAGTATAGAATATGTAGTGCTTTGCATGTGATTCAAGACTGAATAAATAATTACATACCACAGCTGTGAAATCTCACTTTTGTCTCCAATTCGAACAGGAGATGCTGAAAGACGAGGTGCGGACACTGACGTACCGGAACGCCATGTACCACAACAAGCATGTATTCAAGGATAAAATCGTCCTAGATGTCGGTAGTGGCACGGGGATCCTCTCTATGTTCGCTGCCAACGCTGGTGCCAAACATGTGTATGGGGTAAGACAGATGGATGCACTCTTTCAACACAAACAAATATATTATTAGTCTATGTTTTTTTTTAAATCATTATGAGAGAAAAGTCACACACCTATTCAGTGTCTGCTTAAGATAGCATATCTGGCTCTGCTGTCACATTATCTCTCATCCGTGGGCTTCCCTTCCACATACCATACACATACATGGACATACACATTCCCTGCCTTTTTAAAATTCTTCTGAAGGGCCAGTCAGTAGACCATAAAGTGGTAATCCGTCTCAGACAATCTAACACGCACAGGCAATAAGAGACATCTGGCTCCCCTTAGAGCAGGGCTGCATATCACAGGTTATACATTACCTGCAGTGTCTTCCACAGTTATGTATGATTCATTTACCGCATTACACTTATAGATGGGAGAGCAAAATGATATATTCATTTTCATGCAGCACAGGGTTTGAGATGAGTGAACAGGGGACATGTGATTTCAGATGGATTAGCATGGTTTGATTAAATGTGTCCTTCCGTTATCACCCCGAAGGTGAACCTACTTCATACAGTGGATAAAGCTCACCATACTGGTCATGTGCATTGACCATTAAATCAGTCTTTGTATTTTGCCAACAAAATTTTTTTCGTATAAATAATGTAGACGTTGCTACAAATGCTACAGACACTTTAACCAGATCTGCTGTTTGATCCTTGTGCCTGCAGATAGAATGTTCAAGTATATCCGAATATTCAGAGAAGATTATCAAGTCGAATCACTTACACAACGGTAAGTTGAAGTGGTTTTCCATTACTATTACACTTCTTATATCCATCTGTCTGCATGCAGAGCAGTGCAATGACACCTGGATTAGAAGTAGCATGAGAAATCTGCATATTTCCATCATCACTATCACACCCAACAACATTAGTCACACTTCTGATGGTTAACTGGCAGCTCGTCTCTCATGTCAAGTAACTATAATCTCCACCATCAATCAGACTTCTTTAGTGGGGGTGATTGACATTGTAAAATGCCACCCTGAACTTTACTGATGGAGAACTGGCAACATTTGAGCTAGTACGTATATGCTTTAGTAGTATAAAACATGTAACATACTGCTAATTTATAATTTGCTTTTAGTTTTTCTGTAAGTTCCTCAATTTCCACATTTTGCATTTAATTACAAATACAAATAGCATTTATTTTAATGTATTACTGTGTAATTACTGAATGCGATAGTATAGAAAGACTTCAGCAGATTTCATGTGTTTTAGTTTGGGGGTATGTAAGCTGTCTCCTTGTATCTCCATGGGCCAAAAAAGAACAGAAAACAAGACATGCATAAAAAAATTGATGCACAAGACGAGCACAGTAATTAACCTGTACTAATTTACTGCAATCCCAAGGCATGAAAACAGTGACGTCTGAGAATAGAGTCATTGTCCAATTTGCATTAATGTGTTAAAGATGCCGTGAAGTAATTTGGTGCCTGCTGTTTTGTGGTTCCCCACACTGCAGTCATTACCATCTTCAAGGGCAAGGTGGAGGAGGTGGAGCTGCCTGTGGAGAAAGTGGACATTATCATCTCAGAATGGATGGGCTATTGTCTCTTCTATGAGTCCATGCTCAACACCGTCATCTTTGCCAGGGACAAATGGCTGGTATGTTGGTGCTGCTGGAGTCTTGGCTAGAGGGTGTTGAGCTTTCAATGTGTGTGTGTGTGTGGCTGAGTGGACAAGTAAGGCTTGGACACATAAACATACCAGACAGTGAAGGAGTAGAGGATTTACTGTACTTGTGTGCTTGCGTGAATGCCTCTGCTGCCCAGATGCTGAAGTCATACATGAATGATCAGCTTTTTAAGCTTAGTAGCTGCCTGCAGACTTTAAACTTGGCACATCTTATATTACATGCCAGGTGTGTGAACAATAAAGAAGACGGATGGCCATTCTAACACGTGTATTGATATCTGAAGCTTTTCTTGTGTTATAGAAACCTGGAGGCCTGATGTTCCCTGACAGAGCTGCTCTCTACGTGGTAGCCATCGAAGATAGGCAGTACAAGGACTTCAAGATTCATTGTGAGTAGTTAAGCATAATTTGTTGCCATTCATGTTGTTGTTGAGTCACTCCTTCTGCCTCTGTCTCCCTGTTTGCTGTGAAATCAATGCATACAGAATTATGGCTCCATTTTCTAATTAGTTTAAATGTCTGACTCTTTCTCTGCACTAAATGTTCCACCAATAGTTTGGCAGGAAGTGCACACTGGGTCTACCAGATTTTGCTGTAAACAGCTGCCTGCAGCTGAAAAAAAACCACAATAAATTTTTATACATTTGTAAATGTACAGAACATGCTGATAAATGGATTTGGATCTGTACTTGGTGTAGCAGTGGTTGTAAAAGTATAGGTAAGCTATTTGAATTAGTATTAATTAACAGGCAAACTGACTTTTCAGATATTATATACAAGCACAAAGTATTTATTAATGCAGTGCAAACTTATGTCTTTTGGAAAAGTCTACGTGTAAGTACTTAAACCAGTGACGTACGTTCATAGTAAAGTGCATTGTCTACTCTAAAATCACTCTATGTGTTCAAATAGCTGTCACAGCAGGAGCACTGAGCTTAACTTTGTGTTCCAGATCCAAGCAGGAGAATTAAAAGTTCCACTCATACTTGTGCATATAACTTCTACTGATTTTCTTTTTAATGCACAGGTGGCCTTCTCTGTTCTGTTATTTCTAAATGTGCACATGAAAGTGCTTCCACACAAATCCCAAAAGAACGAAGTCCACCCAAACCCTCATGCTCTTATTTTTAGTTTCTCTCTGCGTTGGTGGCATATTGCACCTTCTCATCATACAGACTTGTATGTGGCTCTCTGAAAAAGCAAGGTTGAGTGGAGGGACAGAGGAAACGAGGCAGGGAAGGCTTGCTTGGTGTGTGCAGCCCAAATTATAATAAAAAAGCCTGCCAGACATGGTAGAGGACGTGGAGGAGGCTGGAGTCTATTTTCAGGAGGGCCTGTCTTTCTCCACATAGAGCCTGGATAGACAGAAAGACAGCATGAGTGCAGGAGAGTTCTTCCTGGCAGGGTTAAGCGCTCTGTTTTATTTTTTCCTGCTACCCTTTTTGTGCTGACAGCTTGGCAGGAACAGAGAGAAACAAGCCTTAAAAGTGCACGAAAAAAAAAGTAAAAAAAATCCAGGAAACATATACTGTGTGCGTATATATTCACATGGGTAATGTTCTCGTTTGTGTAAACGCAGGGTGGGAAAACGTGTATGGTTTCGACATGAGCTGCATTCGGAACGTGGCCATCAAAGAACCTCTGGTGGATGTGGTGGATCCCAAGCAGGTGGTCACTAACGCCTGCCTCCTAAAGGTTAGTCTGTATGTCCATGCCTAGAAGTGCATCCATGATGGAAAAGTGTGAACATACTGTACCTCAAGCATTTGTCTTTCATGCTGTATTTTTCTGTGCCTTTATTTTTAGTAACCTACATCCAAACTTGTTTCTCTTCTTCTTGTATTCTGCCACACATACTGAATTAAAAAAAAAAAAAGTCAGACACAGCTATCAATCCCAGAGTCTCTAAACAGTTTCTGTCTGCTGAGACTATTCTCTAGTACATAATAGTGTTTTCTGGAGAGCTGTAATAGACTGCAGCTCTGTTTCCATGCTTGAAGATACAACAGTGGCTTGTCTTTCATCTCACAAATGAATGGCGGATAAGAGCATTCAGGGAAGTGATAGCTTCTTTGTTTGTCCCCTCTACCTTTACCTGCTCTTTCACTGTTCCTTCTTCTGCCTTATATCACGTTGTTTTCTATTTTGAGTATACCGTCATCGCTCTTTCTCCTTATCCCTTTCTCATAGCATTTTGTGGTCTCTTTTCTCACAGCGATCGCTCACGTCTTCTCAGCTTCATCTTCTGTCACATCTTCTGATCTAAACAATGTCAGGCCTCGCTAGTCTCAGTGAATAGGAAGGTCTCACTGTCTCACCCTCTGTGTGATGGCGAAATGTCAAATAAGAGCAGGCGTTGAATCACCAGCAGAAAGAAAATAGGCGATTCATGACTGGGATATAGCACTAACCGTTGTTTTGTGTTCGAAAAAGTGATTTATTTGTTAGGTTAAAGGGTGGTTACTTGCTAGTTAGAGATATGCTGCTCTGAAAATGAATTTTCATTGCCTGTATCTCGTTCACATGTATGTAATCAGGGTTTATTCACCCTTTCTCCCCACTGCCGGCAATCTCGCCACGTCTTAATTCAAACTGCCATTCATTCCTTACATGCTAAAATTACAAAGCTCCCAGAGACTTTTTTTTCCTCCCCTTCTACAAGTTGCTGTATATGATACAGGCCTGGTATCATTGGAAAGGACAGAGGTGTTAAATCACAATCTGTCATGCTGACGCCACATGGCAATAGCAATTCGTAGCCCAAGAGGACGGGCAAGATGAACAGGTTGCAGTGGAAAATCTCCCCCGGTCTTCTTAAATACGACATCATCTACATGCAAAGCAGAGACACACCTGCTGCCCTCTCATTTGGACCCACTGTGAAGCCTGGTGGGTAACAAAATGTGAGAACTTAAATTTGTGGCCATATTCATAAGGCAGTGCTCAATATAGACACGAGCAAACGCACGAACACCACGTTCACTCGCTCACACACATACAAAAGCGCCCTCCCTTGTAGACTCGAGGGAGGACTCCCACACAGCATGTGTACTGTGAGCAGGCTTCGTTCGCCAGCCATGATTCAACCTGTGGGCTTTCACACACATACACTCACACATGCACAAAAATCATGGTGAATAATCAAGGCGGATTGACATAGACATGTACTGCATGTGTGTGAGAGAGAGCACAACTTGCGTGTGTATGTGTGTTTGCGATTGTACATGACTGTGCTGCTTTTCCAAAATTAAAGGGTAAATTCGTTCTTTTTACAAAATAAAACAAAACCACAAAAATCTTTTGCATTTTTCCAGGAAGTGGACATCTACACTGTGAAGCCAGAGGACCTGTCCTTCACCTCAGCCTTCTGTCTGCAGATTCAACGCAATGATTATGTCCATGCCCTGGTCACCTATTTTAACATTGAGTTTACCAAGTGTCACAAGAAGACTGGCTTTTCCACAGGTTAAGAAAATCATATCTTAATTATATACACAGTTTTTTTTATGCCACCCTTAAAAGTTTTGTTCTCCCCAATTAAAAAATCATATTGTCTCCGTCTCCCCCTCTATTAGTAGTATTTAGGTAAACCATGGTGTTCAAATTATACAGTAAGTGTAGCTCTGCGTTGTGTCCTTAAATGGACAATAACACTTCCCAGGTTTTGTCATTCATCAGACGTGGTGACAGTATAACCTCTGTGCAACAGCTGAGAAATAAAAACATTCACAGCGTCTCTCTTGCATAAATACTCTCTTTAGCTCCTGGATCAAAATATGAAGCAAATGTAACAGTACCAACACGTTCAGGTTAGTTCATTAAAGAAAGCAGGAGCCATATATGATACAAAATATAGTACAAAAAGGTCACTTGGGGGTCACGTGGGGATATTGTACCAAGCAAGATTACACAGATATCCAGGTAATTTAAAAAAAAAAGCAACATTTGTTTAAAAAGCATACAAAATATAGAGTAACTATCAATTTTAGTCAAAGTCTATTTTAATTGCTTACTGTCAAACAAATTGTGTCTGAAAACTGTAAATGTAAATGTTTTCAGAAATGGCAGAAATATTCAAACCTGAACGTATAAAAAAAAAAAAAAAAGCTACCACCATGGGCAACTGGTAAATTTATTTTCCACATTGTGGCCCAACCTGCAGTCACTTGTCCAGCGAGCTTCCAAATTGCTTGAGCATTTAACACGTATCTATTATGAGCTCCCGCACTTCAGGATCTAAACTCTTGGCTACACTCTGCTGGTGTTACATGAGCCAGTCTGGATTTTGCACCAGCAGAATCACCGAGCACTCCTGATAACGTGGTGTTGAGCACGACTATAATAAAGAGAGTAGCTAAGCAGTTATGTAAGCTTAAGTTAATACATTCATGTATCCAGTGCTTACATAATATTATGTAGAGGAGGTTCTATGTTTGGCTGAGTCTGTTGGGTCTGAGGCTGAGCATCAGTGAAGGAGTTATCTCCTATCAGCCTCTGTATTTCTCCCGCCGGGTGAGTGAATTGTAGCTGCTTTGTGTTTAAATTTCATCCATGTTAATAAGTCTAACGCACCTTAGTGACTTTTGGAACTGTTTTGTAAATTTCCCATGCTCCCCGTTTTCCCTCCTTTTCTCTCCTCTCTGTTTTATTCATCTCCTCTTTAACCTGCCCTTAACCTCCCCCACACACTTTCACTCTCTTGTATTCATTTTCATGTCTCCCTCATGCTATTATGCATATTGATGCCATTCTCTCCTCTCCTTCTCTCGCCCTATCCTCAGCTCCAGATGCTCCCAGCACACACTGGAAGCAGACAGTGTTTTATTTAGAGGACTATCTAACTGTCAAGAAGGGAGAAGAGATCTTTGGCAGTATTACCGTCAGGCCCAATGAGAAAAATGTGGTAAGATTCATCACATAAATGCACAGAATTATCAGTAGATTCAATTTAAACAGTAAAAAAGACATTTTTACTAATATGAACTATTCCTTAAAAATAGAAGTAATGCAGAAAATGACAATATGATACAGTTACACGTGATATTATTGTTTGTATTATTGCATTATTACCATTGTATCAATTTGTAAATTCCCTGTTAGTGTTGCCCTTGTAGTGGGTTAAAATGGAGCACATTTACGTACTCTACAGTTTAAAATAAGAAAATGTAAATAGTTGTACTGCTCCATTCCTTCATGTTTTGTGTGTAAATTATTTAACTTTCAATCTTAATATAGGAGGTGTAAAAAGGTACAGTATTTCTCTTTTAAAAACACAGCATGAAGTAGTACAAACATGAAGCACAAGCACCTTTCATTCATTGTTCATTCATTCAGTCTCCCAGTAAATGTATTTCATTATTTTTGTAATTGCTGGTTTTAAATATCTATTAAATGCATTTCCTGTTGTGTGTTATGGTTTTGTTTGACTACTTTTACACAAATTATATAGTTCTGCAATAATTGTTGGTAATTGTTTTGCCCCTGGCAGCGTGACCTGGAGTTCACCCTGGAGCTGGACTTCAAAGGACAACTATGTGAGGCCGCCATCTCCCATGACTACAAAATGCGTTAGGAACAACAACATGGCCCTGGTGCGGACCTACCCTCAGCCCCTTTGGTCACACATGGAGAGGGGCAGGGCACATGCTCTCCAACAAGCATTACAGTTGGCCAACAGTGGCAAACGGATGCATCTGATTGGATGCCATCATGCCAGCACCTAAGGGATGCCATCAGAATAGGCAAATACCTAACAGCAATAGTGCCATCACGTGTACCAACTTGATCAACTCGGACACATTGCTGAATGTAAGATCCTAAATGAACTTGATTTTTTTTCTCTCACTAGTTTCCACAAATGTATTATTTTGAGTATAAAATGAGAAGAATTTATGAGTCTTTATATTGTTAGTGCAGCTAATTGAAAAGCATTGATCTGTGTGATGTCAGGAGGGTCACAGCACAGTCATTAACCGTTTTTCTTTCCTCTTGTTGTCATTTATTGTGCACTGTATAATTGCATAGAGGGTACAGTAATCAATTGTGTTTTATTTCATTATATATTTTCCTGTGTAAGTGTTTTTGTCATTGATTGCAGAAAGGTGAAATATGATTTATTTATTTGTTTAATTGATGATAATTCAGAAGAACTGTATGTTGTTGCCAGACTAAACCTCAGAACAGTAACAAACACTGATGCAATATGTCATGAACAACTTTGTTTTTGGAGATCAAATGAACGAAGACTATGAAAAAAGTTGAGCATATGAATAATGAATGATGATTAAAAATATCAAAGAATCAAGCCAGATTTGTCTCACAATTTTCATTTAAAGCTGAAAAATACAAAGAAATGATGATTTGAAAGCTAATATTCATATGTATATAGAAAAGTTACAGTATATTTATGATTTTTAACTGAATGTAGCTTTTACAGAATACGTTTTTAATTTAAATCTTATCACTACTGTGATTCGACAACAACGCTTTATATACAGGAAGTTGTGGAACACCTCATTTTTACAAGCTCTACCTCTGAGCTTCATCATGTAAGCTAAAGGATATTACATGAGTCTAACGCCAATTTAGCAGTACTTTCAAACTATATAAACTCAATGTCCAAAGATGATTTAGAAGAGATAAACTGAGTATATGAGTAAATTTCTTCTTGTTTTTCTTTTTCGGTCTATCAATGAGTCTTCACTTGCAGCAGGCTTTCTTCTTCATGGACTGAAAACTAAGGATGACTGTTGTGTCTCTCACGCTGTCCTCCTGCTCCATCAAAGTCCTAATTAAACACAGGTAGAGCAAAATATAAACACTGGGTAATACAATTACCTCAGTAATTATAGCAGGTGTATGATGGCATGGTAGTGTGCAGATGCATAGATATTCTCACCTGGCCAGGTGTGTCAGAGCTTCTGTTACATTCTTGCCTGTGTAGGCACTGACCTCAAAGAACATCACCTTATTTTCCTGCACAGAATATGCATCCAAAGATGAGTGAATGTGCAAAAAATTGCATCTTAGTGTCTGCTTAAAACAGATCTTAAAAGTATCCTGACTCAACACATTAGTAATTAGAGTATTAAATTTTTAATAGATAACATGGGGCCAAACTATAAAAAGGAAAACTATAATGCAATAAAACCATTATAAAGTTATCTGCTAGCTTTAAAATCAACTTACATAAGCAAGTTGCTCAGCTTCTTTAAATGACACCTCCCTGTCTTCATTCATGTCCATCTTGTTTCCCAGCAGGAGGATGGGTATTCCGTCTCCTGCAGCTTCCTGAAAAGGGTAGTCAGGGTTATTTTAGTATAGTATTTTCATCAAGCAGGGGATCGCGAGAGAAATAGTTCAAATTAGAAAACTGTCTAAACTCACGCAGGTGAGTTGATATGTCCTGAAAAAGTGTACTACCCTTCCCAAAATGTAAATCAACGGCATCATTGCAGGATATAAAATTGCTAGATCACCCCTTTAAGTTTAGAAAAAAATACAAAAAATCTAGTTTATAGGCTTATCAGACCTGGACGTTGGCAAACCAAGGCTGCACGGCCTTGAAGCTCTCCTCCACTGTGACGTCATAGATCACCACCACGCCATCTGCCTTGCGAAAGAACTGCTTGGTTATGCTGCGGTACCTGTGTCAAATGATAACAGCACAAAAACCTACTGAATACAACCGTGTGCAACTATTAGTAAACTTGCAATAAATATTCTACTACATTTTTTTGTAAAATATTTTTAAAAATATTCTATTATTCTCTCTGTGGGTATGTATCAATTGATCATTTTCTTATTTCATTATTGTACACTTTACAGTATATTTCCATTTAAAGTATCTAGTTATTCTATTTTACTCATTTAAAACAGAAACAGAAATTCACCTCTCTTGACCTGCTGTGTCCCAAAGCTGCATCGCCACTTGCATATTGTCCAGGGTTAATGTCTTCACACTGTAGTCAATTCCTGAATCCACAATTGACACACATTGTCTGGATGTTGTAACTCTTCTCAAATTCAATTTACATTTAATCATATTATTTTACTTTCTTTTTAGCAACAGTGACATAAAAAATGGCCACTAGAGGGTCTAGCGAGGTATGATACCGACTGTGTGAGGAGAACCGGGGGAACAAAGTAGAGGAAACAAGTGAGTCTAATGAGGATTGAGAAAGATGAAAGCAACAAGAACAATTCATCAGAAGTGACATAATCTGCAGAACAATGTGTGCCAGGGCTCTTAGACAGGCAGTGTGACTTCACAAGCCCTTTCATGTGATGCTGCGTCTCCCTGCTATATTCTCTTAGCATCAACAAACACACACATGCACACATGCCATTCAGCTTTGCTCTAACACTAGAACTCCCAGGTTTTTCTGACCCCCTCAGTCCTACCAGAGGTAGGCCATATGGTTTGAAATTTACAACTCAATCACAGACAATTGGCTTCCATTCATTTGTAAATGGATGGCGTATTGGAATGTGTCACTCCCCTTCCCCCCAAGATGTGTACTCTAAAGTACCCAGAGTTCGGTAGAGTAGCCAGAAATTGTACTCAAGTAAGAGTAGCAAACAAAGGGGTTAAGTTAAAGAAAACTCTGATTATATTTAACTCATTATAATTTAAATATGGTCCTATATGGTTTTAATTTGTTCTCTTGTCCTCTAGACGGCATCTCTCAGGTAGAATAAATGATAAATGATGATAAAGTAACAAGCTGTGTCATCAAATGTAGCGGAGTAAGAGTCGCATTTCTTCTTCACAAATCTAAGTAAAAGTATGGTGCTGTAAAACTACTGTTAGAAGTACAATGTTTTCAAAAAGTTACTTAAGTAAAGGTAACGGAGTAAATGTAATGTAAATGTAACCCGGATGTGTTCCGGGTTAGAGAGTAGAACTCCTCCAAAGAAAAAAGGTCGCCTGGAGCCACAGACCACACAGCAATATTCCAACTATGAGACAGCAAAAGATGGCACAGTGTGGGTTGAAGAAGAAGTGGGGAGGCCGCTCCCTCATGGCCAGCTAGAAACATATACATGTGATGGAGAAGAAGACAGAAGAACCGTGAAAAATCGCTTGCAGAGCTTCTTGTTTTTGATGGGACATCCTTCACACTATAAGAAATTGTACAGTTATGCATGGCCACATGATGGAAGCAGATTGGGACATGTCTGTCTATGAACTGATGGCGTTCATCTCCATCCTTCTATGGAGGGGGGTGATTAGAATTCCATCGCTGGCTGATGCATGGTCTGCAACGTTGGGGATCTCGCACATCAATAGCACGATGGCTCGAAACCGCTTCCAGGACATCATGAGACACCTACGCTTTGATGACACGGAAACACGCACTTAACGGGTAGCGACAGACAAGTTCGCAGCAGTCTTAAATGTTTGTTACCAATTGCATCAAGTCTTACAACCCGGGCCAGCACATCGCTGTCGACGAGCAACTTTTTCTAATCAAGTCTCGCTGTCCTTTCCAGCAGTACATTGCCTCAAAACCAGACAAGTTTGGAATCAAGTTCTGGGTTGCATGTAACTTGAAGTCAAATAACATGTGCAACGCTATCCCTTATCTTGGCAAGGACCTCAACCGTTCCTCTGGGGAGAGACAGTCCGAGAATGTGGTCGTGAAGCTGATGGAGCCTTTCATGGACAAGGGAAGAACTGTTACCACTGACAATTACGCGTGCTCAGCCGGAAAACTACCCTTGTTGGCACCATAAACAAGATTCAAATCATGCAACTTAACATTGTGTAGACTGCTACAAGTACACATGTGGAAATTGCAGAAAGGAGACTCCGTGGCAGTGCCAGATATTCTAACTCCTAAAATACTGGCCACTCCCACACACGCACATACACAAACACCAGATGTTGCACATTTATGTAGATGTATATTTTTCTTTTAGTGGTAGTAGTTTTTATGTTGTATGTTTTAAAAAAATTTTTCAGAAAATAAACGGTTTGAACTTTGGAATCTTTGAGTCAATTTTTCCTACACTGATTGTACCCTTGGTATCCTTGGTACCCTTGTAGCAAGTAATTGCTACATTTACAGAACAAAGACAACCGTTCACACGTGATTAGGGATATTATGTAAAAACAACCGGGCCTCTCTGGTAGAGCTAGGGGGATAGGGCCAAATGGCCCCTCTCTGGGAGTTCTGGTGCTAAGCAGCCTCACAACTTAACTGTGCATAAAAAGAATGCAATAGTGTTATAATGTGTTTCTTCTCACCCACAGTAGCAGTTGTAAAAGGGTGGAAACGGCCCTCACAGAAGGATCGCAGCAGGGATGTCTTGCCTACACTGGAGTTGCCCACCAGAACCACCTTAAACAGGCGGTCTGGAGCAAACAGTGCTTCTTCTTTTGTCTTCTGAAGCAGAAAGATAGAGACAGAGCATCATTACATTACAACCAAATCCATTTTTGTTTTATTACAGCTTCAAATACGTGCACATACTTGCTGGGACTCCTTCCCTACAGGCTGCCCTCTAGAAGAAGTGGGCATCTTCTTCGTTCTGGTAAAGCGAAATTTTCTTGCTGGTGGAGCTTTTGCTGACACTGGGAGGTGAGTAGATGGTTGGATGGCAGAGAGGTCAGGTGCTGTGACAATATTAGATTCAGTGTCACTCTGGGCTCCGTCTTCTTCGGCATCCTCCTCATCTTCCTCCTCGCTGAGCTGGTGCAGCAGAGGCTGGGGACCACCTTGGAGCAGGTGGGGCAGGTGGTCCTCCTCAATGGAGATAACCCGACGGAGGGGCCACCCATCTGGAGGGGTGTCTAACACCTCCTCTTCCACCCCTGTCTTCTTCCCAATCTCACCTTTCTTTGCTCTTTCTCTGTCTTTCCCCGTCACCCTCTTAGCATTAGCCACCTTGCTGGTTGGTTTCTTGACCTTTGCCTTCAAATCCTGCACTTTAGTTGGAGTGAAGCTAGTGTAGCCGTTGGCTAAGCTGGAGTTCTTCTTTGCTGCAGGCCGTTGTTGACACGTGGGGGCACTAACAGCCGTGTTCGTAGAGGAGGTGGCGGTGTCTTCCTCACTACAGGAGGAGGAACCAACAAACACGATTTGAAGGTGCTCTATAGGCAAGGCCTCCAGAGACTGGTAGGACCCATCCACTGACAATGGGGCTCTTTGGAAACAGAGGTGAAACAGAGGATATACTGGATCAATTCATTTGACTGAAATGCTAATGGGGAGGGCAAAGTACTCATATTTTAATGATTTCAAAACTAAAATGTTAATTTAGTTGAACTTTGGAAGTGCATAGAATCAAGTATCCTCTGTTTTTCCTCCTTTGATTTCCAAATTACACTGAAGAAGAAATCCTGGCAGTGATGATTTCTGTTAAAAGAGTCTGGGCATGCTAAATAAATCACCTTTTTGCTGGCTGGCTGGTGTCATCGAATATGTTGGCAAAACCCGCTCTCTGCTTCTGCTTCTTTCTGAGTGAGTTTCGAGGCTTGTTAAGACAAAGGGGATGTGTTACACAGCTATTTTATCAGTCAGGTGATACTATGGCAGATGTTGCTGCAATGCAGATAGATAAAATGTACACTTACCACACCACAGTACATGTCTCGCTCATCTTTTAAATGTTTGTTCATCTCTCTGGGTAGATTGGAATCAGTAGTTAAAGAGAGGCGAGAAAAGTGGAATGGTTTTAATGGAAAATGCATTGGACACATGAAAAGGGTTTAATATCTGGCCCATCTGAGTCCTTGCAAATCCTTTTACTGACTTTGGAATCACATTTCTGAATTGGCCAATTAGGGCTTAACCAAAAGCCAAAAAAGATTATTTGTCGTACCTGAGGAGGTCAAGCTGCTTCATCAGACTTTGCTTCTCTCTCTGCAGTCCCTCAGTTATTCTGTACATTTCCCTGAAAGGAGGCAGATATAAACTCTCAATTCTCAGCAGAAGAATAAGTGAGTATAACGTCCTGGTGTTTATTTAAAGTTCAGGCTTTATTTAGGGATAAGGTAAAGACTAAGTAAGGATTAGTGATATCTTAGCCATAGCTGGGAGTTAACACTGTTAGATAACTGTTAAGTGTACACCCACATCTCTTTCTCTTGCTGCAGCTGGGCAGCTTGCTCCTGCAGCATGGCCAGCTGCTCCTGGGCCAAGTTGAGCTCCTGGCTGGTGCTCTCAAGCGCTTGGGACAGCTCGTTGTTGGTCATCTTCAGCTTGACGTTCTCCATGTGGCTCTCGTGCCTCTCGCTGTTCAGCTCCGAGCACTGGAGCTCTAACTGGAGAGCGATAAAAATACTGTGTGAGTTTACTGTTAATCAGTAGAAGAGTCCAGTTTAAATCTCTACTACATATGTAAAGGACATTTCCATAGTTTAACGCATTCTGACTTCATGGACAATGTGTGTGATTATTCATAATGGATCTATCTAATGTTTTCACTCGTTTCTGCTTCTGGAATAGATGTTCCAACTCTCTCTCTTTTGAAAACAGCTGGTGTTCCAGGTCGTGGCTGCGCAACTGAAGGCGCTCAGAGTCCTGTGAGAGAAGAAAAAAAAAAAGGTAAAGACCACAAGCTTAAATTATTTAGTTAAACAACCCCCCCAGACACGATAAAAGGTATATAAAATACTGCTTTGAATCTGATATATGTTTTACATTAAAACATTTTTTAATTACATTGTAGTGCTGGACACAACATGTCTCCTAGTTCACCGAAAATGGCATTATAAGTGGTTGTGTGTACTTTCTTCATACTAAAACTGGCTTACACACACCAGTTCTTATTTCACAAGGTTAGAAAGTTTGAATTTTGAACATTTTCCTGTGTGAAGCTCTGCATGCTGTATCCATTGCTACGATCTCTTAGCACTGAAGTGAAATAAAAAAGGTCTTTTTTGTACCTTTAGAAGCAGTCTGTCTTTCTCGTTCTTGATCTGTGCCTCCATCTCCTCATATAAATGACGGATCTCATTGTCATGTGTTGCAGCCTTCCTGTGAAGAGAGCAGTACAGTTATTAAAATTAATTGTGAATAGATGGAATAGATACAATAGGACACTGTACAATATGTAGGACCATAAGGGCATTGTTGTCTGGGTTCTACTTTAGGTTGTAATATTCCCTCTGCTTCTGTAATTACATGTAAAAGGTTGAATACGCATTCACACACTAAGCTTCGTTTTTCAAAAGAATACTGTGCGGTATTTACATTCCCTCTGACAATTGTTAAAACCCCACAGCCAATTAGTAAAGTCTAGAGGACTAATAAGCTGTTACAGCGTTCTGTGAAAAAAATACCAAAGTATACTTTGCAAAAAGTCCACACTCGTATTGTGTTTACACACATCTGCAATCTGCACATCACGAGGACATACTAACAGAGATATATTGTTCTTCCTAGTTCTTTTTCAAGTCCCCACAGATGTTTCTTAATGGAATTCCACACCAGCAGAAGGCAGTCAGACTTCAGAGCATGCCTCCAGATTAGTGGTCATTTGACATGGATAGAGGACAAATGTTCTATAGAGAATTACAGGCAAATCCATGCAAACACTCTCTGGGGCAGTAAACACAATATTATAACTAATGAGCAGTGAACTGTCACAGTGAATAAACTGCATATATGCTACTATATGTGTCCTTCTACCTCTGGAGGGCGCTCTCCATTTCCTTCTTCTCCTGGTGGGCTTCTTTGATTTGATGGGTGACCCTGGCAAGGAACTCCTCAAAGTTAGACAGGAGGTGAGGCTCGTCTCGCCTGAGCTGGGCCCAAAGACCGCGCACCTCACCTGGACTGGAAAAAAAAAAAAGAAAATATTTTTACTTTGTGTGTTTTCACATTGACAGAATAAAATGTGTATAAAGTTTTTAAGATAAGATAAGATAAGATAAGATAAGATAAGATAAGATAAGATAAGATAAGATAAGATAAGATAAGATAAGAT
>JAUYWH010000015.1:9769818-9812497 GCA_034779795.1 Ctenopoma multispine | reverse complement strand
ATAAGATAAGATAAGATAAGATAAGATAAGATAGGACTTTATTGATCCCACAGCGGGGAAATTTGTGTGTTACCACAACTAAGGACATAAAGCACAGAAAAGGTATATAACAAGACTATAAAAAGAAGAGCACAAAAAATTTGAATTAAAAATAGAATTAAAATAAAATAAGATAGAATATACAATAAACACACAATATATACACCGGTAGTTTCTATGTACTTTCTGTGATTACACTCACTCCTCAAACACATTACTGGCCCCCAGGCTTTCCAGCAGCATACAGAAGTGCCTCTCCTCCTCATCTTCCTCTCCTGACAGCTTGGCTTCCCATTGGCTCTGGTAAAGAGCTTCCTTGGCCCTCAACACAGGCTCGGGAGCCAGATTTTGGTCATCAGTGACAGAGATTCTGCGGCCATGCAGGAACTGACCTGAGATACATCAAAACATAGTGAAAGCATGGGTGAACTTACGGGTGGAGCCATGTACATCTAAAAGTCTCTGACTGCGGCAAACCTACTGAATCTAGAGGAGAATGCATCCAGCGTGAGGTGACCAGCGTGATCTGTATCCAGAGAGTCAAACACATCTTCCAGCTCCTCTGCAGACAAAGGTAGTTCTCTGTGGAGCCTCTGCCAAAGAAACAAAAATGCACACGATATCTAAGTACTGTTGTACTAAGGTGAATGTCACATTATTGATCAACAATACAAAAGACAATTGACTATGAACATGGTTAGGAATTAGCTTCTAAAACGTGTAGTTACTTTTTTGACAGCATCAAAGTAACTATAATTTTATGTAAATAAATGAATAACAAACATTTTGCATTAAATCTGTCACATATGTTTGTCAGAGCTCAAATACATTTTTTCATAGAATGAACACTAGCACAAAGACGCTGTTTTATATGTCACTGTGCAGTACTTTTCTTGGACACCCTCCACTCAAACAATAGCAACAAAAGACATGCAGATCAAAAGAGCCCTGTCGTAATTACCAGAGAACACAGCTCGGACATTGTTAATGCTTTGAAGAGGCCTGCGTGTATTGTTCCTGTCTGTGTTCTTCACTTCAGCCAGTGAAAAGGTGTGTGTGTGTGTGTGTAAGAGAGACAGTGAGCTGAACTTATAAACATTTCCATCAATGGTGCTAATCCACCACTTCTACAGCTGCTGAAGTGTGTTGAGTGGGAGAAAAGCTTCTTTAACAGTGATGATATAACATGAAAAAAAAAAATCTCAGAATTGAGTGAAAACAGCAACTATGACACTAAGCATTTCACACTTGCCATTCACTCCCATTACAGCACCACAGGACACTAAATTATGCCACAGGTAATAGCGTGTCCTCTAGACCTATTGTTCTTCTTAGTGGAGGCTTAATGTATTTGTGGAACATCCATTATAAGAGAAAGAACGAGAGACATTGAAGAATGAGTGTGTCTAGGAAAAACAAATCTCTCTGAAATATGTTTTTTATACTTTAGATGGTTGTTTTATTTTTGCTAGTTCTATATAACTGCAAAGCTATTTGACTTTTGTTTTGACAAAAAGTAAATTACCTTCATCTCCCAGAAGATGTGATGTGTATGTTTTTTCTATTTTTTATTTTTACAAATTTCTGACTGTGTATGTGTGTGCGTATATATAAAAACTAAGATTAAAATCTCAGTGGTCTTGGCTTCTCGGTTGTGTCGAGTGGGTGAGGGCTCAAATTTAGCGCATTGATGCCTCCCACCGACGTAGCAATGTCCTTGCTTCCTTTGTTGCTACATATTTTAAAATAGCATAAAATGGTAAATCAATGTTTATCTTTAAACCCAGCAGTTTAGGGTAACTAATTTATGTAAGTTACGACATCTATTAATATTGTGTCTGGAAGAAGTTGTACAAAGTCTTCTGTGACTTAAGAAATTGTTGTTAACCAGAACTCTGCTGCCTGCTCATCATATATCTAATTGAACCATTGGTTGTCAAGTTGCTTAGTGAATAATGTTTGACAAGGTATTAAATTATCATTAATTGCAACCTAAAAATCATCAAAACAACACATCTCTCCTTAAAAGTAGAGTGGTGTGTGGACCTTACAAATATCCTTTTAGCCTTAGTCACTCCATCTCCTGTCAAACAACACTATTGTTTTCTAACCCTCATATCGGTGCGAGTGATGAAGCCGTTGCCCTCTACATCACAGGTCTGAAAGAACTCCTTGGTCTTGTCCAGGAGGGCAATGTAACCCCAGTCTGAGCCTTTCCTCTCTAGACTCATTCCATAGCCATTCACTCTGGCATCCTCCTCCATGTTTGATACTCTTTATAATGAAGCCTGAGTCGTACTGTGCAGGCAGCATGTACATCATCCACAGTCAGACATTGGGCCTCCTCATTGGCCCCGTATCCAGCACTCTGGAGCTCTCACAGTCAGCATGACCACGAAGACAGGAAGTATCATCAAATGATGAGATCACTGATACTTGTGCGCTCAAAAATTGGTTGCAGGTTCCTGTGAGACAGAAAAATAGGACAGAAACATTGATCAACTCTAACAGATCTTACTACAGCAGTGGGAAAGGTGACTTGATGGAAGAATGTTGGGTTACACAATTAGAACATTAATGCAACAATGCCAGGATTGTTACAGCTATTTTACTTCCCCTTTCTAATAAGCCAGGAACAAGCAACTCACAGAGGTATGTAAACACAGTGTAAAGGATTATCTTAATACTCCGCCATACACAACACATGACTGCATTATGCACGCAGGAGTAATTAGCAAGAGGCAAAGATGAATTGAAAACTGCATATTGCATCCCCTCTGCGCTCTTAAAACGGCTTCTTGCTTTCATCTCAGCTTCATGAGTCAGATGAAGTATTGTCTTGCTTGTTCTGTCCTGGTCTTGCATGGGTGCAGTTTGTCATGTCAGACAAACTGAACGTATTGCAAACAGAGCGATAAAAAAAAAAAAAAAAGATAAAAAAAACTGTCTGGCTTATGTAACTCAACATATAAAGTTAAAACCTTGCTGTGAAGCATTAGTAATACTGTTCTAAAGAAAAGGAGCAATTAAGAAACGTTTTGGCTCTTCATGTAATGACATAGCAAATTGCTGCTTAAACTAAAACAAAAAACACAAGGAAAGTTCTTACCTTTTATAAATGACATGCACAAGAAAGCGCAGCCAGTTTCTGCTCTCAGTATCAACAGATCAGTGACCGCGCGCGCTGTGTTTAGGAAGTCTTGCCTCACAGATGAATGTTAAACAAGTCACTCTGAAACCATGTGATGTCATGAGGAAGCGGCCTGGGGCTTTTCAGCCTGGGTCCGCGTGCTGCTCCCACACTGAGAGACAGAGGGCTGCAGACTGAACTCTTTATACAGGCTGCACATATGCAACATGTTTACATCGCCTGTAACTATGACAACAGAAGACGCAAGGTACTAGTATCTTAAATGCTAATTAACAGTAGTTTAAATAAGACATTTACAACAGTGGTTGAGCCAGAACATCAGATATTTTAGTATTTTACTTTACTGGTTACTGAATGAATATTTGATGAAACTTTAATCCATTGCTCATTTCAAATTAACAACACTTTACAGGATACTCAAGCATTTATTAAAAAAAAAAAGTCTTCACCATCTGTTTTTCATCTCTTCATATCTTACAATGCCATCTTGTGGTCTGAGATTACAATGAGTCGCAGCATTGAGTTTTATGAATACTGCTAAATCACAATAAAATAGTAAAACGCTGATCAAATTACCAGTCTATATACAGAGTGTCACTGCCAAACGTAAGGACACAACCCAAATGCACCTCAGGTATACCCTCATAGCCAGTTCAAATGCACACTCATTCCTCGGGATCAGCTGTGTCTCGGGAGTCATTTCTCAGTTCCTTGAATTTTCTGCAGCAAATACTCCATCTGGAGGTTCAGATTTGGCTGTCCTTTCTTGGTCTTTTTGCTCAGCATGTTGTATGTCTCCATCTTTTTCTGTTTGTACCTTTGGATGGCTTCTTCTCTCTGCTGCTTGTCTTTCAGGTACTCCTGGAATTAACCCCCCCCCCCCAAAGAAAATACAAAAGAACAAAAGATAACCTGTCAGCAACAAGTCAGACAAAAAAATTGTGACAAAAAAGAAGAAGGTTTATTTTTCCCCATGGGTAATAGTTAACAGGAGAAACCGTTCACCTCTTTCTTTTTTTTCCGTTTTTCTTTTATTCTCTCAAATTCTTCTCTTGTCTTCTGATAGGATGTTTTCTTCAGCATTTTTTTCCTCATGCGGTTGCTAATTGGTAGACTGGAGGGCAACATTAGAGGAGCAGTGTTACTCCTTATTCTCTAACTTCTTGAATGTTGACAGCAGAAGAATAAAATGAGCAATAACATCACGCTGCAGTTTTTGTGTCTCTTGTGAGGTTGTCTGTAGATTGCAAAGACTTTGTTGAACATCTTATTTTTAGGATGAGTTGTGGATATATTTCTCTATTTCTTTACAAATTAATTCAAATCAGTCTCACAAATTCAAGGAAAACACACGGCAATGGAAACAGTGCCTAAAATTACTTTTTTTTTCTGTTTTAGCAATTTGTGCCAACAAATCTTTCTTACCTCTCGTTCTCCAGTGCTGCTGTTGGCTCAGGATTCCCAGTCACGGAATCCGCCACCTCCGATCCAACAGTAACTTCTGGATCAGCATCACCAATTTCAGTCTGTTGTGCAGCAGCATCATTTTCAACTGCTGTTTCTCTTTTCTCCTGACCTTTAACTCTCAGCTTGGTCCTGTTCACTCTGTTCGTCCAGGCCTCGTGTTTCAGTTTCTCTGCTTCTGCCACGTAAAGATGTCTGAGGTGTTCTGGATACTCCTCCTTGTACAACACTTTGGACACAGGATTCTCCTTCTTTTCCTTCCTCAGCAGTTTGTTGTACTCGTGTTTGACCTTCTGCTTCCTCTTGAAAGCAAACCCTTGACCTGAAGAGTAAAGAATGCAAATGGTATTATTACTCTATTTAAACAAAGCGTATTTTGGCTTTTTTCAAATCACAACACATAGAAATATCTGATTAATACTGGGTTGGGTTCATATAGATTTTGTAGTGTATCTGGAGAGAAAACTATATTTATGGCTGTTGCTAACTTTTGACTGTTTTCTCTGCAAATGAGAAAGTTAGCTTACCTTCCTTAACGCTACCCTCGAATATTTTGTTCTCTGGTATCCATTTCTTCTTGTTTTTGCCATCCTGCACATTATGATTTGATTTCTTCCAGTTGCCACCTTTCCCTTTAAACTCTTTACTCCTCGTTTTCTTCTCGGTCGGTGCCATTTCACTTCTTGCTAGGAAACGTTTAATGTTTACAACTCTCGTGCGGGTTCGTGCTGCATGCCATTACTTTACGGACGCATGTTGATGACGTGTACAGGGCAGCCATGACAAATCGACTACGGAGTATCTAAACTCAAAAACATTATATCTTTTAATATTTCACTTGGACCATTTAGCGCAAGGAATTTCCTAATTCAATTGCATATCGAAAAAAACTGTACACACTAGCTTCCTTTAAAAAAGCAGATGGAATTTAAAAAAATGCTACTTATATTGTTAAATCATCGAACAATATTTTCGACTGCTACTGCCTAGGCGTATAGAAGGGAACACTTATTACATGTTTTCCTCAGGTCTGCTTTATACAGCCTTTAAACATGTTATCCTCCTCTTACAGTCTTACAGAGATTCAACGACGGATAGATGAAGTGAAGCAGTTTCTGTCTGTAACTCTGAGCATCGCTAATGCTCACACAGTGGAGTTTTACACTCGCGACGTGTGGAAACGCTTCGTAGCCGTGTCACAGGATGAAGTCTTATCGGCTGTTAGCTCCTGTAGTGACCAGCAGGGGGAGCCAGAACACAAAGGGAAAGGTAAACGCGTCTCATACCGCATGAGAACTGGCATAAATGTGAAGGTTTGTCAAATAAATATAATGTATTAAATATTTATAGATTTATGAGCTTTACCTAGTGTTTTTTTTAAATTTGCAAATGCTTTATAGATTACTAATGAGCCTTTAATTAGAACACCTTGGGACAGATTGGATCTTACTGGAAGAACAATTGGCTGATCAATTGATTAGCTGATCAAATTAACTGCTTTTCTTATTGTAGTAAATAATTTGACTTTTTTTCATGCACCAAACAAAACATACTGATTATGTAGTAGTAGTATGATTTTTGGCATTATTGGCAGATCAATGGTAATTTAAATAATTTCTAGCAGCCATACTGTACATCTGTCTCCCTAAACAGAACAAACCAGCACCACATATGGGTTTTGCAGTGATTCAAACCGGTTGGTTGACATCCATGAGTTTTTGCACATGGCCAAAGCTCACTCTCTGCCTGGTCTCGGAGTCTGTGTGAGTAGAGATGAGCTACTGCAGGCCTTCAGAGAGAACATGACAGAGTCTGGCGCTCCACCAGCGGAGACAGGTAGGAAAGAATGAACTGTCTGACCAAAGTGTTTCACAGTAAGAAACCACCTGAAATTGTAACCGATAACCTGGACTTTTTTCTAACCCAGGTGCTGAGCTTGAGCCAGATGATTTTATGAACTCTAAGAAATCACATGAAGTCCAGTGCATGTCTGAGGTGGTGGCCTGTTTGGCTAAGTGTTGTCGAGTCAAACAGGTGAACTAACATGTATCAAGTTGCTTTGAATGTCTTAAAGGTTCTGTCTAGGAGAAGCTTGATTTTTGTCTTTCATCGTTTTGACCCCACCCAGGTGATAGATGTAGGCTCTGGAAAGGGTTACCTGAGCTCCTTTCTGTCCCTGCGGTACGGCCTCGGAGTTTATGGCATCGACTCCTCCAGCACCAACACTCATGGAGCCCAGGAGAGGAACAGGAAGCTCAAGAAATTCTCTAGGGCATACCAGAAACACAGCAAGACAGTGAAGGCTCAGGCAGAAGCCACACGCTCGCCTCAGGAGGATTTCATACAAATAAAGACGGGCGCTAATGGAGATGGCGATGTTAAATGTGGTGGCGGAGCAGGAATTGTGCCACAGGGGGAGGAGAAGGTGGTAATTAGTTTGTCAGATTTGAACCTTGCAGTGGAGCAGCATTCAGAGCCAAACCCCGAAACAGAGGAGCTCTTCTTCAGTGCCCTAGCAGCGGATGTGATGCAGACGACACCCCCCAGAATTTCCCCCAGTCAACTGAGTGCTGACGAGAGGGAGAGGAGGAAGAGGGAGAACCTGGAGAGGAAAGCGCTGAACAGGAGCGAGGGTGCCAGCGCTGTGTTTTCACCCCTCACATCTTATGTTACTGCAGAAACAGAGCTCAGAGAGCTCATCAACGAGCTGGAGGTGAGCAGGTCAAAAAAGCCAAGAGTAAATGTTGAAAATAGATTTATTGCGTGTCAGGTGGTGGCGGAGATAGGAGGCCAGTCGTGTAGTAGCAAAGCACGATTCCCACAGCAGCTCCTAAAGTTACAAGTCTTTCACAGAGGCTGGAGTTTACATTACTGTGGTGAGCGGAGAGCCAAATGTGTAGCACGTCATCATCAATAAATTTCACCATCGATCTCCCCCCTTCCCCCCTTTTTCTCCTCCGCCTCTGGTCTCTACTTTCTCCGCATGCTTTCTTCAAACTACAGGATGCAGTCATGGTCGGCCTGCACACATGTGGGGACTTGGCTCCCAGCACCCTGAGGATGTTTGTGGCTAAGCCGGAGCTGGCTGCAGTCTGCAGCGTGGGCTGCTGCTATCACCTGCTGTCTGAGGAGTTTGATCCTGCCGAACAGGGTAACCACACGCATGCGGTACTGACCGTGACGCCCTGAGAGACCCACAAGGGCAGATTACTGTGTTTGTGTCTGTCTCGTCCATCTGCTCTCTGAAAAACATGGTTTCTTTTCTTAAGAGAGTTTTATTTCAGTTTCTGCCTTTACTTGTGTTTTTTCACTCACACGCTACTATAATGCAACTCCAGACACCTGCAGCGTCCACTTTCCACCACTGCTCCTATCTGAAATAAAGTAAAATAAATCTTCCCACATAAAAGCACAAATACTCATATTCATATTTTATAGTAAACAAGTCAAATGTTCCACTGGGAGGAGATGCAGCCAAATTACCCTTCTGGTGATTGAGCTGAGCTCTGAAACCATCTCTAAGAGCTTTTAGGGGGGATTTATGGATTTAGGATGGCTGTTTAAGGCAACTGTAAATTAGATTTATTTTTTTTTACCTTTTAATTTAGACGGGAATCAGATGTACGTGATGGAAGTCATTCTGCTGCTAGTATGTAGTACAGTATTTTATATCCACTGTGAGCCTTGGTTTCCACACTGAGGCAGTTTCTGGTCATTCTCTACAGTTCACTCAGGTGCCAAAATGCAGGTTAACAGACTGATATCATCCTTATTTCATGGTCCTACACTCCACAGTTTACGAGGTATGAAATGCTCTACATGTGTCATCATTCTGTGACCGTGTAGCCCATGCTGCAGTCGATACAATGTGGCGTCATCCATGTTAACAGTGTGACATTTAACCCTCCCGTCATCAGGGCCCATCGCAGCTTCAGCCAAGAGCAGTAAATGATATCATGACAGCTGATTGAAAACACTCTTTTCTATGGTTGTTTCTCGAACTGCAGCTTGAAGTGAACAGCGGCATCCACACACAGACACACAGACACGTCCTCTCCCCTGTTGGCTTTGCATTGCAGTCTGGGACGCAGGCCAGCTCCTGCGGTGGCCTAACTCACCCTCGTTATAGAAGGCAGCTCGCAGTTGATGTGAGGAGATCACATCAAAATGTTTCCTTCTCACATTTATGGGATGTGATCATGGATGAATAAATTAATTCCTCCAGTGCATCGGATTATGTGGAATTAAGAGTTCAGTCTCATGTTATTTACTCACAAAAAAACAGTCATAGATGAGGCGTCTAAGGTCTGGAGACGGTGTAGATGCTCCGTTTCAGAAATATTTGTCTTTCTGAATTGCAGTGCATGTACACGGCCACTTCAGATGTGAACTATGTTGTCAACAAGAGGCTAATTGCTATAAACATCTCTGTGTATATGCTGTAATCTGTCGATGAGGTAGAGGAAAGGTTTGTCCACTCCAAAGGATTCACTGCACATTAACCTGCAGTATTATTATTTAAGAGTTATATGACTTAATAAATCATTAAAATTCTTTCTTCTGCTACTTTCAAGTCCATGTCCACTGATCATAACCAGCATTTTCACTGTGTGTTTCCTCACAGAGTGTTCCCACAGCGTGTGTGGTTTCCCTCTGAGTCAGCACCTCCGCAGCGGGTCCTGGTTCTGCGGCAGAAACGCGAGGATGTCGGCGTGTTTGGTGAGTTCGGGTGATGTCACAGAAAGATGAGTGCAGCAGCATCTTTTCTTAGACAAACACAATATTGAGGCTTTAATGGCTGTTGTCAGCGAAGGCCTCGAGCCATTTGTTACATCCAATGAATTGATGGTGAACAGTCCTTTTATTTACTGTTGTACGTGTAAACGAAATAGTTTTTTAATGAGTTTTTAATGAGATGAGTGTCAGGAGTTGTTTTTATCTTTGCGACTGCAGCTACAGCTAATGTTTGACCTTTTGTCTAAAAAAAAAACAGGCTCTGGAGAGAGTTTCGCTTGGCCAGGGGGTAAGTAAAACGTCCATACTATTTGTAATCAATATCATTAACTAATAGTCATCATCATGGAAGCATGGCAGTTCTAAAGTGCTGGTAACCACACACTCAGAACAAATCTGGGTGTTCATAGTCACTCCAGACTGCTTTATCTTCACTGTAGATCTTCTACTTGCATTCAAAACGTCAGCTGGTTAATTTTGCTATTGTTTTAAGTCTGTGATTGACTACAGCGTATTTATTTGAAATGCAGAGCGCGGAGCTCCAGGCCAAAGCTGATACACGATACTAACGGGCATTAATATGGAATGTTTATAAATATTAATGCAATCACGGCTAGATTGATTACTTGTTGGAACCGGGGGTCTGAATCTAAAAACAGACCTGATTGCTTGCCTGTGTTGCATCGGGCTTGGAAGTGTCAGAAATATTCATCACACTTACTGGATAAAGAATAAAGTTTTAATTAGAAAAATACAGTAAACTGCCTCATGTCAGATGTAGTTAACTTTGACCTTTTCTGTAGATTCAGATGGAGTCTCTGTTCTACCGGGCAGTTCTTCATGTTATTCTGAGAGACCACTACAGCTCCTACAAAACGTAAGCTACAGGAATGAACATCTGGAGTTACATAAGTTTGATGAATTATAGCCCAAAGTTAAAAACACATTCAGTTTTTAAGGACATTTCATATTAAAACTATTTATATTATTTTTACAGAGTCCACATACGTTAACAATAAGCTTAGGTAGCAGCACAAAGTGTGCAAAAGATTTAATTTCTGGTTTATTTGGGTTACAAGTGAACTAAGACCGGATCGATGAAATGTGCATTCAGTTAAGACAAAAATGATAATTGACATGAATATGTTAAATCTGTCATTTCAGTTGTTTACTTTGCACAAACACAACTGTTGTCATGCTAATGCGACTGTGCTAACATGATTCTTTTTATAGATATAGATATTTCTTGTGCTTGTGTAGGTAAATATGTTGGTCCCAGGTTCTCAAATGTGATTATTTACTTGGGCTCTTTATTTAACAAATTTCTGATGAACTTTAACAGTAATATTTAGCATATTTGATAGACAAAGCTTCCAGCACAAAAAAATACATTTAATGATAACGATAATCAAAATAACTTCCCTGACAGGAAGATAATGCAGAATATGTGAACATGTTTTTCAAGCATGAATAACTACTGGCTCTCAAAACTCAAAAAACCTGCTGCTTTTACACCTATTCTGGAGTCACTTGCTGTTGCATTCCTAATGACTGAGACTTTTCAGGCATTTCTGTCCAAGCATTTTGTTGGATGACCGTCAGCGCTCTCTTCTACTTAATTAAAATGAAGAATCGATTCCTCTGTTAGCCTTTGCTCTGTGCAAAAATGATCAAAGATTCTTAAAAGATTGAACACTACCTGGTCCCTGCTGCAGTGTGACCTTCAGCTTTAATGACTAACATCACATCAGGGTCGAATATCCATTAGTGTCCTCTAAGCAGCAGCTATTTATCATTGTTTGGTTCTTGCAAACCACAACATTCAGCTAAGGAAGTGAGTCTTGTTTGTTTGTGTTTTTGTTCCACAGTGAAAAGCGAGTTGGGAACGTTTACTCCAAGGCTAAATCGTTCGTCGACTACGTTCGTCGAGCTCTGCGCAGGCTGGAACTGGATGAAACGAAGGTCAGAAGCAGAATATTAGAGAGGAAAGTAACTGTGGAAAGTGAGAAAACTGAACACTGTAGAAGAAATGCTCAGTGTTTTTCCTCAGTGAGAGGGGAAAATGATTCCTTTCGTGTTTATTCAGAGAAAATTAAAATTCATGTCAGGTATAGTAAACAATACAGGTCCTATGGGATACTTCCAGGTATCAGTGTTTTTAGGAGTTTGTGATCTGGTTGCCCTGAGCAATCGTGGTTAAGAACTTTCAGTCTGTCTTTATGTCTCACTTCTCCCACTTCAGCTCGTCACATTCTCCTTCCTCTCTCACTTGTGTTCCCCCTGCATTGCCACTCATTTTGTGACTAAGAAGGTCGACACCTTTCTCTTTTTCCTTCAGCTTTCTGACAGTGACATCCAGGATTATCACGACACATACGCAGCACGAATGGGGGAGATGCGTGCCTTTAATATGGTGAGTACTGCAAACACTAGAAATGAGCATCATCCAGGTCCTTACAGCATCTTACGTCACAGCAACCTGTTTCAACTCGGATTGGTTTGAAACGCCTTCACTTTTACAGTATTCATTCATCCTCTTTCATGTCATCTAGTTGAAGGTGACCCTGGCTCCCTGCATTGAAGGTCTCATTCTCCTCGATCGCCTCTGCTACCTGAAAGAACAGGTAAAATCATTTGTGTGACACCGGCAAGGTTTCAGACTGAGGGGGTGAAGATACTGAAGGGGAAAATGTGTCTTGATCTAAACTCAACCAAGCAATCAGTGAATATAAAGGTAAAAAACGAAGCATAAAAACCAGCTGCCTACTTAAAAAAAGAACAAATTGAACAATTAGTGGACACGCATTGAAGAAATGTATGATTTATCTAGTTATTCTGCTTTTTTTGCAGCTGGGCTCATCTTTCTAATTAGCTTGTACATTTTGTTGATTGCGGTTTAAAATGTATGCCCCAGATAAACGAAAGTGAGAATGCAGAAATCTGGAAACCGTTTTTCGATTCAGATCATTAACAATAATGTAGGTGTCACCTAAATTAAAGCCAGCCCGCAATTTACCATTTTATGCTCCTGCAGCCAAACACAACACGCTAATCTTGGGTCTGACGTTGTGACATATGTATATATGTTGGAACCTTTGAAGTCCTGATTGCATGTGAGATTGTGTGTCAGATGCGCTTCCTTAATAGTCGTGTAATCAAACTATATAACATTAGGAGTGGTGATCAGCTCTAAGTGGTCTCCTAAAGGAGGAGCAAAGGAAGGAAAAGAAGAGGTGAGGAATGATTTACCAGAAATGTCATATGAACATTCACTGTCTCCAGAGGATAAACTGTAACTACTTTGGTGATCTCTTAATTTTTCATATATCACTATCATTCAGGTATTCATCTTTCCCATCAGCCCCATCTGTAAGGAGTGTTTAGTGCTTATTAGGTGGGAGCGTCTACAGCTAAACATCCAGCCATCATGCAGACAAACTTGTTTTACACATGAACACCTGACACAATATTTGTACAGATGTTTCTTCTGTGGGGATTCAATAGAGAAATCTTTATTAGCAAGTACATCTTACAGCAGAGGATGCCACGGGTCACAAAACCCAAAAAAGGGAGGAGAGGCTAAATTCATGTGTTCTTTATTCAGCTCTTATTGTGTCTTATTGTTTTCTGGGTGTGTGCTTTTGTGTGTTTTTGACTGCAGGAGGATGTATCGTTCTCTGCACTGGTGCAGCTCTTTGATCCCCTACTGTCACCGAGATGTTACGCCGTCGTCGGACTCAAGAGTTATGGAAACAAAATTACAAGCTGATGAACTTATACATATTCTCATGAGGATTGTGGTGTTTTGATTATACATGAGCAACAGTTGTGCTTTAAAAGCGATCGTGTTCTCTATGTGATCTCTCCTGCTTGTTTTAATTATTTGCATGACTTCATCTAAATTGTTTAATTTACTTGGGCAGTTTTTGAATCCCTTTCAGTAACGTACTTTTTACTGTTTTTTGCGTCACTTTCTTACTGTTTTTGATGAAAAATAAATCTCAGACGTTTTAGCTGCTCAGTCCTTCACGAAAAAACAAGACACCTGGGAAGACTGTCAGTCTAGATTCAGTTGTGTGCATCACAACCTTTTATCTTTATGTTCAAGCGATTCTAGAGAAAACATTTGTTTTTAAGTACCCTTCAGGGAGCCATGGGGCATCGTGGGATTAAGGGAAACTTAATCCTGTATGTTGACAAGATCTGGAAAGCTAATTTCTAGGCTCCTAAACCAGAGGAAGTGGAGAAATGACAGGGGAAGTGGTACCCTTGACCCCTTTTTTATCTTTACTTCTGGTTTCCTCTGTCTTTGGTGATTTCATAAATCATGCACGTTTGATGACAAATGTTAAAGGTTCGCGAATTCAGTACTTTCTAAGAATTTGAGGTCACATTTAAAATAGTAAGTATTAGAAATGATTGGTATTCATGCAAACTTTGCTTTAGTAACATTAATAGTTAACACATTCATTATATATTTCTCTATGGAACAGCAGCATCCTGCACATCTGTAGGCCATTGTTAGGCCGGTCAACACGATGAAACTGTCAGAGCTTTATTTTTATCTCATGAAGTGTCTCTGCTGCATCTGGACCATGTTCGCAGCGGACAAAGCAGAATGACATGAATCCAAGCATTTCGAGATGTGAATGATGCTTGTTTTGGAAAATGCTGATGCGTTTTGTTGTGGTCGAGTGAGTCATGTCCTGTTGACCTGTCTCATCATCGACGCTTGCACGCATGTTTAGACACGTGTACGTATGTATAAACACGCACGCTGGCACAGACTCTTTCAAGTGTTCAGTCAGAAGACAAGAAAAATGACACGATGTGATGACGTGACGTGACAAACATACAAGTGAAAGAAATGAGCAAAATGCTATCAAGGCAACACATCACTATAGACAAATTACAATTTCCTGACTTTACACTTAACAGAAGACAGGAAAAAGGCTGCAGGATGTGATGACGCCTGGGAGAAGTGATCAGCATGGGTAATAACACAAGGCGGCTCTACCTCGGATGACTTTTCACTGGAAGGTAGGAATGAGAGGAAGTGAGCAAAGTGCGTCAAACACTTGGGCCCTTAGCTATGATCCCGGTTTCTCACAGTGGTTTTTGGACATGGTACAAGTCCCTGCTACCCTCCTATATGTGAAAAATCACCTCACGGCTCCTCTAATGTCACAAACAGGAAGGGAGCTACATATTATGCACCATTCAGTAATATTTAAATAGTTAATTTTTTTTTGCTGGTGAATGGTTTGTTGTGTGCTGAAATAACAGTCTCTATTGTGAATGAGGAAACTTTTAATGAATGAACCCAAAATAATCAAAGCGAAAGAATTTGCAAGGGAAGCAGCAGATTGTATCAAGTGACTAATTGAAGTGATAATTTATTAAATGTCAGGACGATGTTACACATCATATACACACACTCACTTTACTAATCCACCTTTACTTTTACACCCACTATCATTTTTACTACCCTTTTGTCTTCCATCCTGTTGTCCACTTTTAACTGTCCCAAGATAGACAGGGACTTTTTTCTTTTCGACATGGGTGGACCGCCATCAGAGAGAAGGATGCCCTAGCTGCCGTCATCCTGTCCCATCAGTCACGAACAGACTGCATTTCCCTACCAGATGCCCGAGAAAGAGGGGATTAACTTGCACCTTGTTCCTGGCACACACCGCTTGTTTTAGATTTAAACTCTTATGTTACCGCGTTAAATCACTGCAGATCCGGGCAAAAACAAGCATTTTACACTTGTCAGTGATATATCTGTGAAAGCTGTGGAAGTGTAAACATGTGAGTTATGCCATGTAAATGTTTGTCTCAAACAGTGTCACAGTGAAGAAACACTCCACTGAGAATGAACTGCTGCTTTCGATGTGAAACAAAGTCATCGCATATTTTGAAAAAACAACTCTCTAAATCCCCCTGATTCACATTTTCCATTAATCTTGCCCATTCTGTTGTAATGTTATCCATCTTAATATCAAATTAGATCAATCTAAACCATCTGCCAAGGCACTGCAAACAGCCAGAGAAAACTAAAAACATTGTTATGTGTGGCTCATAGAAAGTCTTCTCATGTATTTGGGAAAAACAGTAATGCTTTATTTCTCTTTATATTATTTTGTTGAAGTAGCAACAGTATTGCTGAAAGATACCACAACCTGATGGTTAAAGCATCCAAACGATCCAATTTGTATGTCATATGGCATTTTCTGGCATTTATTTATTTTGTTATATTCATTATTAAAGTGAGACCTCTGACCCTGATATGACATCTTTAACATAAAATAACAAACGCTCATTAACTTATGCTTTCAAACCCAAACAATCACTAAGCTCCCCTCCCCTTCTCCCGGATAAAGTTGTATTTCTGATTTTCCTGTGCAGAATGAGGAGGTAGTGCCCCTGCACGGGACCTGGGTGGATTTGATTTGATTCTTGATTTTAGCTTGTTGAACTTCAGTGTTGATATTAATACCATCAGTGTGCTATTTCTGTGAAGGCAGGACCCAAGCGTGGTCCTTCCAGCTGTGATTATCTGTTTCCTGTGAGATGGTATCTGCTGGGCTGAAGAGGCAGTGGTTCCGGAGTAAATAGCACAGGGAAATGACCATTACTCGCTTTGAATAGCTTAAAAGAGACTGGAAATAACAGCATCAGTGGAAACAGGAGATTTCTTTTTGTAAAAGACTTTTAAAGTCTTTTTAGTCGGTATGAATGTTATATGATATGTTAAAGGGTTGTGATATTTCCTACAACCATGCCTTTAGACATTTGCGTACAGTAAAGAGCTCCCCAGTCTTTGTGCTTTGTGACCCCTTACACAATTCCTACTAATGGCCACTGTAGACCCCACACTGAAAGCCTCAACAAACATGAGTTCGCTCAAAGACGCGCGTCAAAATATCCAAGAGCAAAACAAAATGTGGATTAAATAACTGTCAGATCATGAAATAAAAGAAACCAAACAGGAAATGAAAGACGTAAATACGGGCTTTAATTTTGAAAGCTAGAGATAAAAACTGAATGCGTGTCTAATGACTCCTCATCATCCATTTAACAGAACCCTCAATTTCCACTTACAACACCGAAAAAGGATATTTTTAGGAATGTTGCCTGTTTACACCTGAGGAGCATGAAATTGATTCACCACGCTGCTCCACGGTGAGGACGTGTAAGAGTAAACACTTTTTCTCCTGTAATGTGTTTGTTTTGCCCTGAGCCTGTTTATACTCTTTGCAGGAATATTTTTTTCCTGCTTTTCTTGAGCTAATCCCTTAATCACTTACACTGGCTGCTGCAAGACAGAGCACCCTTTGTCCCCATGGGGCAGAGCATGGCACAGTGTTCACCTTATTACAGCATTCGTGCTGTGACTATGGGTGTGTTTGGGTGAATTTTGGCAACATACGACTACCATGATTCAATAAAACCAACAAGAAGATGGTTGTATTTTGAGGTTGTCTTAGAGATTAATTGTCAAATGAACAGAGTCTCTTCTTCCAACCCAAACACAGACTATCATCTGTTATGTCTAGACGCTGATAAATAGTACAGAAGAGAGAGCAGTTCAACATCTCACGTACACATCTCATATACAAAAACACAGCAGCCTATGTTCCTAAATAGCCCAACAGGTTTCATAAGGGCAAGGTTAACTCAGAATTAAAGTCACTGTTACAAATGACTCTCTAACCTCGACCCACGATTCTCCGTCTCTGTCTTACGCGTCGGTGGCTGATGCCCTTACGCTCTACACATCCTTCTCCGACCATCTGTTTTTTGTTTCTTCACTGCTCTGCACTAGATTCATGCTTATGGAGCACCGACTGCGAGACAGGAGTTGGTCCAGCTGGTAGTCAGCGGGACCAGGCCGCGTGTTTCCAAACTGTGACGTCCATATGCATGCTCGCCATAGGGTGAGGAGCAGGAGTTCATCAATCATACCTACTCTCCCAGGTTAGCCTCTCCGTGGAGACGAGCGGCTGTATAGCAAATGAATCAATTGTTTTAATTTGTGGTTAGAAAGTAATACCTACCGTGCAGCAGCACGGGAAACCTCAGCATGAATAATAAAGGTTTTTTTTTTTGTTGTTTTTCTTATGTGGTCTACACAGTCACTGTTACTGCTAAACCACATGAGATCAAAACATACATCAAATCCAGTCAAACTGTTATTGTGCACTTTTGAGTTACTTTGATACCACATATTTTAAACAAAGTCATCACAAACAAGTTCATGGTTTTTTTAAAATGCAACCCAGTCACAACCCTGCACCTCAATAGCTCTTTTATTTTAGAAAGTTTAGTTTTCAACTTATAATACGATTGATGATTATGATAATTTCTTTTCTTAATACGTGATGTTATAAGGAAGATGAGAAAAATGACATTTTATTTCAGATTATATTTTCACACTAATTCACATATTAATTGTTGCTATGCTCAGTCCTTGCATATTTATCTTACCAGCAGTAGCTATTTATATATTAAACTTATATATTAAAAAACTCAAATGTTGCCATGGTGTCATAGATATGATTTTATTCATGACTTCCTGCTTTCTTATCCTGCTTCATCAGGGTGCGTAAACCATTAGCAGCAGCTTACTTGCAACACTCCACCTCATTCTCCAGTGCGGAGCCCAATGCGCATGCTCAGCCTCCTTGAAAACCACATGCGTCTCTCCGCTCTGCTCTCTCAGTGCCAAAGCGGAGAGATGCGCACACCGAGGACACCGCAGCACAGAAATGCGCCCAGCTCCGAGTCAGACCCAGCGATAGCTCCTTATCCCAACACCCCTGACCCGTCTCTCAGTACGATGGGTTAGAGGGAATATGGCAAACTTTGACACACTTTGCATGCCATGCGAAATGCCCTACGTTGTCTGGAGAGCTGTGTTGCCGAGCGGCTGAATAGAGAGCACAAAAACATAGAGACTAGAGACACGAGGGGACCCGAATCCAGTCATTTCTGTCCCATCTCCTCTCCCACTTTCGCTTTGAGAGATGATCATGGAGCTGCTGTGCACCGCCGTGGCTGTGGGTCTCTATCTGAACACGCTGGACGCAGATTTCTGCTACGATGACAGGTAGGTTTCGCCCACAGAGCGCAGCAGCAGCGCTGCTGCCAACGCCGTCACCATCCGGTCCTCCACTTGTCTTCTCGTCTCGTTACCTCTGCGCGGAAGCGGAGGGAGCGATTGGTCGCGGCTGGCCGCTCGTTTGGTAGTAAATCACGTCTTAGAGAGGGGGCATAGCCTTCTGCAACCTGAGCGGTGAAATCACAGTTTCCTGCAATCACCTATTAGTATAACTCGTACAGCTTAGTCATTTGAGTTTACATTGGTGATTTGTCTTCTCTCTAACATCATGCATATGAAATTTGAAACAGTCTGGACGAAGACTCGTATTTAAAGCCACACTAACACTTGGTCCATTAGCACAGAAAGTGACCGAGGTGAAGTTGAGCACGTCGTGAAGCGGGAGCAGCTCTGGTCTCATCGCCTGCCGCGCACATGCAGAGGCTCATGCGCTCCTGGCGTTGATGTAGATCTCCTGCCTGTTATAACAATACCCGGCTCCCACGAGGGAATCACGCTAATTTCATTCTGCACACAGCTGAATAAACATGCGCAGGAACATTCAGACAGAAACCTCTGATGGACAGTTCTGTAGAGATAAAGTAAGAGGTAGACAAAACAGACCGTAACCTTACATCCGAAAGATTCATATGCTTCCAAGTCTGGGGGGTCAGGACCCTACAAGAGGTCCCTAGACAAATCTATGGGGTGAAGGATTAAAGGGATAATTCTTTATTTAATGTGATCTTTTTAGATGTTTTGTCCAACCAGCACATGCAACACAAAGAGATTTTATTTCACAAAATTCAGACATTGGAGAAACTGCAATCTACAGAATCTTTCACATTTTTGGCATCAATTAAGATGATGAATCTGACATCACAGTAGCTGCTGGGTGTTTGTCGTGCTCTAAAATGAGTTTGTTTTTCAGGATTTCTTTCTAAGTTGCGCCTTGTGCTGTCTGGGCCTGCTTGCAACTAGTGTTTATACTGAGGCCGTAACCTGGGATAAGGGAACACAAGCTGGTACATTTGACATCACTTCATTGTTAGAGTCCTTTGCATTATGAGCACGTTGGGTTTCCCATACACAAAAAAGAGAAACGTTCAGTGGTTGCATCAGGTCGTTCGTCATTGACTCTAAAATACTGTATATGGGCATGGGGGGGGGTTTCGCTCTGTCAAAACTTATATTAATTATTCCATTATCAGGTATTAAATCATAGGGTGGAAACGCCTGAAATGCATGGTATGCGGTAGATTTTTCTGCAAATTAAAAGTATGAACAGACAGTGAACAGACCGCCTCCCTTTCGTCCATAGTTTTGTCTGGTAAGCATCTCCAGACACCCTTTAAAGGTCAAAGATCCCTCCGCTTTACTTTTCAGCACCATCAGTGATCCCTATGCATTGTGTGTGAGTAAGACAGAGTGTGTGTGGAAGCGGAGGAGGAGATGTAGAAATGAGCTCCGTATGTCGTCTCCAGTTACATCACACCTCGCAGAGTGTCCCTGTGAAGCAGCTATTCATCCATCAGCCTCGTCTGGACGTGCGACCGTGACACCGCGAGGTTGTCAGAAAGCCCTCCGGTGACAGATTACCCGTGGCGCTGCCCTGCCCGCTTCAGCCTGCATTCGCACTTCATCCCTTTAGTGAAAGTTCACTATGTGCCAAGGCTGTGTATCTATCAGTGTCACCGTGGCAATTTACACTAGGGGATGGACACTGGCATTTTGGTTCAGTGCTCTCAGATGGAGCAGGTTGAATACCAATCAAAGGTCTGAGCTTCCACCGGTCGTTCATCAAACAGCATCCTCTGTCGGGTCAAGAATCATGTGCTCCCGGTCGCTTCCCTTGGGGATTAGAAGAGAGTTAAGAGCAGAAGCTTAAGACGAGAGGAAAAATGAAGTGAAAACTTTAACAACTATTTAACAAAGATGCATACTTCTTCCATTATTACATCACCAACAGTGAGAACCTGGACCTAGCTACAGTAGGCATTTTAAAGGAAGAGTACGTGGTTTTCTATATTTTTGTTATTGTCAGCAAATACCATAAAAAGACTAACCGCAACAATGAAGAGCATCTACTCACTGTAACGTCTGTGAATACAGAGCCTGATTTTAGCCGTAGACCTCTATTGTTTTTCAAAAACACATCAATAAACCACACCACTGCACAAGGTGACATGTTTCCTACTCATGAAAAATGTGACTCTGGTATTGTACATAGTAAAAGAGCTCCAGAGGCTGAGAACGACCATCACTTTCTTGCTTGTGGAAATCCATTTCACAGACATTCTTCTTTGCCTTTGAAGCTCTTTATAAAAAAATATAAGGGTCACAACGTACGGTGACGGGTAAAGATGGCTACTGCTTTTTTAGCAGTTACAGATTGGTCAGAAAAAAAGCCATTCGCCATTTTGACTCACTGAAAATATAATGCCAGAGAGAGAAAAAGTGAGTGTGTGGTAGCTTGTCGTTAAGGAAGACGGCCTGTGGCTACTAAATTGCTGGGAATGAAACGACAAACCTGAAGAGATAGATCAAGGTGCACCACACAGAAACTGAGTGAACGTAACTATAAGACATGAAATATTGTTACTTTAAAGCCAATTTTAAGTCAGTTACTGAAAGAAAATGGTGTTTTGTATAAATATTTCCTTTGTATAATGCAGTGTAGTATTACCTGCACAAACACTATGACTGAATAATAAATGACAGGTTTGGTTTATAGGGTTGTGTGGTGCGCTTTCAAAAAACAGGTTAACATCACTGTTAAGCATTGATTGATGTATTGACTGTATGGCATTTACTAATCGTTCATATTTCGACACTGTATTGTTTTATCTCCTTCTGTGTCTGGATTTACTGCTTAAAATAACATCAGACCAGACACCATCTGTGCAAAGCTTCATTCACAATCAAACGACCTTTGATTATGTGACTCACTTTCATTTTTGAGCCTAAAATCGTCTCAATAACAGACTGAAAACAAATAGGATGAGGTTGACTAAATATGAAAATACTGACTTGTTATCTCACTACTAAGACTAAACCTAAAAATAGCAGAAAAAAATTACCGTACTGTAGCCTTGACAACTGGCAGATTTCGTTTTCTACATTTCTTCTGTAAAGTGATCCTATTTGACTTTTCATCCTGTAATGAAATTCTCGATTGATGCCGTCTAGAAGAGATGGCTATGCAGATAATTCCTCACTGTCCATGCACTCCAACTCGTGGAGATGTTCTGGTCGGTTTCTGCTTTTTCAATCATGTCAAGTGTTTTTCCTGGGCACTGCTCAGAGCCCAATCAAGCACTCTCTAGGCCAGTAGTAATCCCAATGAAAAGCCAATGCGTGTGAAATGACTAAGTTTTACTGGAGCTGGGAGAGAGCTTGAGCGAATTCTTTTTTTTTTTTTTTTTTTTTTAAATTCAAGACCTGGTCTGCTGGTTTACATTCAGGCTTTTCATGGGTTTTGCCAAAGGCAGATATTTTAAAATCATATTTTAAACAACCTGCTCATGGTGCTGATATGTTCATGTTTGTGCAGACTGTTAGATAGATTGCTCTGGCGCTGTGGTTATAGATTGGAAAATATATTTACCATAACCTCTGACCTCTCCTTTGGAGATCCATCATCAAGGCTTTTGACAGGTTAACAAATGAGGCTCTGTGTGATACAGACATTTCAATTATATTGTTTTTTAACATCTTTTGATAAATCGATCCAGTAATGGATGTCTTTATGAAGAACACTTTTTGGTGCTTTTTTAAGTGGGCACCCCCAAAATAATTAAGGACGTAGATAAAGGAGGTGACATCGTGAAATGATCTGCATCTCAAGTGGCTTTCAGCATTCAGCATGTATCCTGAAACATCTGTGACCTCAATCACGTCACTGTCATTATGTGCAACTCAGAAACGCATAATGGTCCCTGTGGGGATTGAAGTGAAAACATCTTCCCACTTTGTTTCAGAAAAGCAAAACTATTTAATTTGGGTGAAAGGCTGGATTTAGAGTATGTGGAGGGTTGGATTTCACTGACTGGCACATTCCTCTTACAAGCGCCATGAAATTTAGTTAGTTAATTTATATCATTTATTTGTTGTTAAAACTGAACATGTTTGCCCCAGTCAAGGATTCAAACAATTAAATATGGCAGAGTAGTGACTAGTGAGAAGGACCACGTTGAGGACAGATTATTACAGTGTATTGGTTGCAACATCTGTTACTTCTCTAGCTTGGTTTCTGAGGTTAACCGATAAATGCATCAATATGGGATTGTCTTTAAGACGTGCGCTTTCATCATAGTTTATAGTATTGGAGCTTTGAATTGGAGCTCTGTTGAATTGCCTGTATGTCTGTTAATGGTGCACACATTATTCAACCCCCATGGAACCCCTAGAAAAAGAAAACTAGAAACAACAATATAGAATGAACTAAAATCCAAGAAAATGAAAATTTTGTCCTTGATGCAAGCTTCAGTTATCCCACATATAAATCTAGAGAACATGTAGCAAGAGTGTGGAAGTATGGAGCATTGTTGTGCAGAGAAGGAGCAACTCAATGTGTAAGGAAGGCCATTTTTATTATGTTGTTAGATTTTCCCTAACAGCCCCAACTTTACTGTTTGGGTTCAGTCTCCCCTCTCTGCTCATCTAAAAAGCTCTGATAAACCCACACTACCGGCCCAGCATCCCGACTCGGAGAGACAACCTTGGCAGCTTGCTGGTTAACATTATGGAGCATTTAGCAGCTAGAGAGACATATTTCCTTAGGGAATTGACTTAATATCGCTAAAAGCAGTATGAATATTGTATCATTTCACAATATGCAAATTAATGCTATGTTGCTCTATGTCAGCTGGCATAAGTGAGGAACTAGTTTTTTCAAATAATCTTGTTTTGCAAGTGGCCAATAATGTACTTAATGCAGATTTCACATGTACAAATACAGGTACTGTGCTTTAATTCGGCACACCAACTGGTTTCCTGTGCCAGAAATCAGAAATAAAATCAATAAAATCTATCCAACTCATGATAAGACAACACGCCGACCCCCCTAAAATGTCAAAGTTACTCAGGAATTAAAATTGATAACTTTTTACACACATCACTGTAACATATCCTTAATTATTAATAATGTGCTACTATATAACGCTGACCATTACAGGAGCATTGATTTAATTGAAAATATTAAGAAATACTTGGTGGACAGCGATAAAATAACAAGAATCTAACCACAACATGTTTGTAATATTACATTTGTTGGCTGAGCAAACATCACTTGAAACATTTGATGCTTGTATTTAATCATGTTCCAACAAAAGGACACGTCATCTCTGAATCATCTCTGAATCATCTCTCCTATTGATAACAGCTAATAACTGCTATCTCTTACGGGCTGACACTCCTAAGACTCGTTATGATAGATTTTGGCTTACACTGGTAACTGTGCCAGGAATCCCTGGAATAATTACCTAAGACATGTGCCCTAGTTGTGTTGAGGCTGTTTAAATTACACTGTGTGCTCAGGGGAGATAAATATTGGGGAAAAATTAGGCTAATGAAATGGGTGAGCAAAATGTCTGGGTTGTACGGCAAGTAATATGGTTAAGGTGAAAAAGCTTGTGTCTGTCAGAAGGAATTTTCATCGTAAGCGTTTTAGAAAGGAGTAATGTTGCCTGAAGATACATAGAAAGTTAAAGTGAAAAATGTGGTGAGGATAAATAATGAAAAAGTGTTTGAGGATAGTAATTCGAGATGGTTTTGAGGCAAAAGGGTTTTTAACCAAATTTGTGTACATAAAGGATTATGTGTTTTGCAAGGGGAAATAGTCAAACCTCATGAAGTGTGGTTTGGTGGTGATGTGTCACCATACTATGCACATTCCCGGTATATTTAAGTGTGAACATATGTTTTTACTCCTTGGCGATAAAAAGGGTGTTGCTATTGATGTCTTGTTTTTACAGTTCGTAGCCTCCTCAGATTTTGTGGTGAGGGTGTGGCCTCTCATTCAGACAATAGGAAGGCAGGAGCAAAGAGTCTAATCTTGATTCCTAGCAGATTTAATTCACATAGGCACTTAGTGGTCACCTCTGCAGATGCTGTGGGTTTGAAACGGCTTTAAAACCATAAGCAAAAACTTGAGGAACCCAGTGTATTGAATGGGGTGAATTAGAATTTCTCTTTGGGTTCGTGATGATGTCCGGTTCAGTGTTTGCGGTGAGAAATTGGCAATAGTTGTGGCGAAGACAGAGGATGAAATTTTAAAGCCCATCTTTTTTATCATTTCATGAAAAACTTTAAAAAATTTTTTTATATTTTCATGTACCATTTTACAAGTCAGCGTGCTTTAATGTCTGTCTTTAAAAAGTGCTGAAGACTTAATGTTTTTTAGCCACACAATGTTAATTAGTCAAACTATTATTAAAATGAACTAATTCTTAGTGTTAATGCCAGACAGTTCATATCAGTGCTAATACAGCGTTTCGGGATCTTGTCCAAGGACAGCTCAAAGGTAGCCTGACTGAGAATCAGTCTACCAGTTCTACCTACTGAACTATCATCTTGCCCCAACTGCCGGGATTCAAATTCCGGATCTCCTGTTTACTAGACAGGCGCTTTTACCAACTAAGCAACAGCGTATTATCCGTAGTATGTATGTACATGGAGAAGAGATGAGTTTGTTTTTTTGGATTATAGGTACCCCTTCTTTGGTGCACTGGGTCCCAGTGATGCATGAGGCTGGTTGAGGCTGCTGCTAAACCTTGGCTGGCCCTCATGCTGTGTAGGCCGCAGTCGACCCACCCATCGGCCAAGACTTGACCACCAAACCACTGTCTCATGACCCTCCCTGTATATACACACCACATGTGGATCCTAAAATACTGATACCCACGGACAGCTAGATCTAGATGTTTTTCTGTGCCCTGCATGTAGAGATGCCAAAACTGTAGATTCGCTTGCCAGATTTGGGAGCATGAAGTCCTTGAAACCTCAGATACAGTGGTGAAAACATGGCCAACCGCATGTGTGTTCATCATGCAACTGATACTCTTCATAACTGTGTTCAGCAGCATGGGGTTAAATTTCTACCACAGTGCTCTAAACTCACATTGTAAGCAAAGCTCCTTTTTGTGGCATTAGATTACACGTAGAAGCTGGCATTCACTTTCCTTCTTTAAACAACAAGACGGACTTCCAAAACAACTTATAGCAGTTGAGGCGTAATACAAAACCGAACCCATGCTGGGGATCACACAAATCGCGAGCAGTTGCCCTTTCTAACTTTTGTAATCAATAACCATTTAGTATCATCTTTCAGTCACAGTGGGTTTTTTTTGTCTGTAGCCCAGAACAGCTGTCAGAGCAGAAAATCAAACACATTTTTTTTGCTACACTTGACAAAGCGTTCATATTTCACTACAGCCGGCGTCAGTTCTCAGTGTGAAAACCACTCTAGAGCGAGTTCTGACATTTATCAGCCAGTTCCTCGAATCTGAAAGAGTCAGTGCATGTGGAGGTGTGTTTGTGCTTTAATGTGCACTCACAGTCTCTCTTGGCTGATGGTGAAGCTGTCAGTAGTTGATGGTGTAAATGATTGGGTTAATGGAGCAGGCCTGTCTCTGGCTTGTGGTTAGTCAGTCTGTGAACTGCGTGTTGGTAGCTGGTAGCTGGCTGAGGTAGCACAGGCAACATCTAACATGACTAGGTTACCATTGTGTTTGCTGAGGTTGAACTTAAAGAATTACATGAACATTTTAGGAAGTATGCTTATTTAGGCTTTTGCACCATGCACTGTGTTCAAAATGGCTGTCGCCATCATCTGAAGCAGTAACTCTTCCCACAGGCTTTATGCATTTAGTTTATATGGGTTAAATTGCCCCTGAAAATAAAGTGGGAAATACAGCTTGTCTGACTTTCTTGCCAAATATTTATAATATGATGAGGTAAAAATTGTTGCAGCTATAGAAGCCGCGGTGATACTCCCATACATCACAGCATGGGTTACTGAAGCTGTGCCTTAATTATAATTCTAAGTGCCAGGCACTTCAGAAAACCACTAGAGATTCATTAGCTCAGCAACCTTGGCACTGATCGGCCGCTGAGCACTGCACACACTGTTTCCATCTTCGCGCATGTTGTAAAATATACTAATATGCATAAGGCTTTCTGGGTCAGAACGGGGCCAACTGCAGAGCATCCGATGTGTGGGGGAAAATCAGTTTGTGCTTCTCACCTCATAAAAACCTGAGGGAGGGAGATTGAGAGAGTTGGTGTGAGAGCTCGAAGGATTTAAGGCCTCCACTACCTTTACTCAGTGGTGCAGTTATATTGTTTGGTATTGAGACATAGGATGAGTAAAGTGATTATACAGGGATACTGGAGCCAGTTCCAGTTGTACACCCTGCCAGTCCATATCGGGGCTAAAAGCAAATCTTTTTATAATATAAAGTCTTCATCATCTATCTGAATTAAATTCACACTTTAGAAGCCACAAATGTTCATATTTCCTTCCCATCCACATGATTTACTCTGCGGTGAGAGATAGCCTTTCTCTTTTTCCTCTTGATAAGCGCTTAAAAGCGGATATAAGGCATATAGAGGAAGTGTGGAAGTCTCAGAGCAGCTGTGTTGTGAGGTTTGCGTGTTGGAGCACAATGGAAGGCTATTTAGAGGAGTGATGACACAAGTTGTGTTATGAATGGAGAGGATAGCGATTGTTCCATAGATAGTTGAAATAGAAAGAATTGGTGACTGTGGTTGAATATGTGGCTGTTCCATGCTAATCTGTATTGAGCAGGGATGTACTGAAGTGGATTTTCATTTCCTGTTCTACCATATAGCCCCAGTTTTTCATTTTGTAGTACATCATCTCTGGCCCAGCCGAAACGCCAATTCATTCAGTTTTGGCTCAGTTGGAAGATTATTATTCTTTGTTTAAAGCACATCATCCTTCAAGTTAACTATCCTACTTAATTTCCTAGGCAGGATCAGGAAACATTTAAGCCAATTTTCCCATTTTGATGCATTCCTCTTTAATGCACTGTTCAATACCCTGTTTAGCTCATCTCACAGAGAGGAACTGAACTGATTCGTGCTCTGCTAGTTTAACAATGGACTCTGTAACTGGTTTTGCAGGTACGTGGAGTTTGCTGGAGATAAGGTGAATCGCTGTTAAAGTAAACATGGCAGTTTAGATTACAAGCAACCTGTACTTGAAGGCTGTCTTGATAAATGGGAGAAATCTGCATTTGATAATGACTGAGATAAACCAGCCAGTGCATTTATCTTTCTACAAAATGTAATTTGTTTCTCAACATCGTCTTGATATTCATGGATCAATGGCTATGGGAAAGGCTGTATGGTTATAGTGCTTCCATGATGAACTATGACAACACTAATTTATTTTATCTAACACACCAAATATGTTTTACCCGTCCAGTTTATTACTTACATCTTTTAATCTGTTGAACTGTACTGAAAGTAACTGAATTATTCATGTTTTGCTTTTGATAAGAACACAGTCTGTTTGTATGAGCTGTGTGGTGCATTTTCAGCTAGAATTTGATAAGAAACATGCGGCAAGAAAACTTGGACTATGTCAATAATGTAATTTGTTGCTCCATGCCTGAGAGAAATTCAGGCAGTCAATCATTCTTTTTCATGTGAATTTGAGGTAAGGAAACAACGGAGGGGACTGTCTTGTTGTAGGTTGTTGTAGATATGGTAAGCAGACAGATTGGAGGTCATCACAGAGTGCGACAGTGCCAGCTGATCCACCACACTGGGTGCATTTCATCAGAAAATCCACACAGACATTTCCCCCAAGGAAATACTCATTATCGTGAGACCACATCCAGTCAATCCATTACCAAGGTGGCTGACAACTACAATTTAATCTGCACTCTGTGACCTTGCTGTTTTTTCCTGCTATGACCAGCAGCATCTAATCACTGATAGTGTTATCAGCAGACGAAACTACCTTTTGCAGACAGGAAAGATGTTTGTCAAAGACATGAGATGACCTAGGCTACTGTATTATTTTGGCACTGTGACACACAGACAGACATAGAGATGCTGTTTTTTATTTTATGGTAGATGGTGTTATACAGCAGAAATCTTTGTAAATATATTTACTTACTTATTTATATGTTCATTTTTTAATTTGTACATAAACAAGACAAGTTACCCATGAAGTCTTACCTTGCCTGACTACTGGCAGGCAAGGTAAGACTTTATGCTAAGATAAGCTAACTGGCTGTCAGAAAATGCCTAAAGTAGCCTCATGTCAGTAATTCTTAACTGTGGAAACAAGGTGGAAGTATTCAGTTTCCTTCAGTCGGTGTCATAATTTTGAATTACTTGTATGCATTCAGTAACACAACAACTTGCCTACAGTCACTTGTAACCCAGTCCTCCAAACAAATGTCATGATGTTGTACCATGACATCATGTCTGCTTGATCCTCTAGTCTCAGAAGGGGATATGGTACTTTTATGATGTTATACGATGCCTTTTATGGTTTCATAATGGAGATTCTTGCAGCAGCGACATATATTTTGGAACTCCTGCTGAGAGTTTGACAAATGTGGATTACATTAAACCTGCAAGGAAATGCACTGATGTATTTTATTATTGCACTGGATTCCGTTGGTCTCTTAGTTCCTTTGGACTGTTGATTGAATTTGTATTGTAAAGGTGTATCAGAGATGAATGAAAACATGGCTGGAGTTAAAATACCTTTCAGCAACTTGTTTTAAGGGTCAATTAGATGGGGTTTGCACATAGGGAATGACTTCATTGCTTCCAGTGTAAAAGCAGAATTCAGGCAAATGGTTCAGTTGTACCAACTGTGTTTAACAGATCACAGATCGGAATTTGAATAGATCCTAGATAATTAGTGCAGATCCTTGAAAGGAAGACAGATCTGATTTGGGCTGGCCACTGTGGTACCCCTCTATAGATGCCGTTTTTCTGTGGCTAATGCTGGAATGTGACAACTGGTCACAGCAGAAGAAAGGAGGGCCTATTCTGGATTGGATACAGTTTTGTATGGTCTGTTAGTGTGGAGTACTTGGCCATTACATCTGACCACTAAAAGCTGTCAAAGCAGAAAGAAACCTTGGACTCTCCATGGTATGTGTTTTCTGTACGACTCTCAACCATAATTTACTTTCATCACAAAGGCACAAATCTTCTACATTCCCAAAATAGCTGCATTTTAAAGCGATCAGATTACAAACCACTTCTGGTGGAGAATTAAAGCGATTTTTTTTTTCTTTTTCTTTGTTTCTCCAGCTGCTCCCTTGGCAGAACTGCAGCGCCCAGATCCTTAAATGGCTCAGTGATTTGTCATCAGCAATTAAAGCTGTCTTCATTATAATCTCCACAGCAGATCAAAAGTGATCTGGTTTCACAAGGAAACTCCAAAAGTTGAGTGGAAGTTATGTCTCTATTGATCAGACCTGTACCACAAGTTATGGATTTTTCGTACCTGCATTCGTTTAGCCTGCAGCAAATGTTCTTGTGATATTTTATAGCACCGCAAGTGTCGAAGACTAGTGTAACAACCCAGTCCTTCAACTTTCAGCAGGGTCTGATAGTTAGATTTTTGGTCCAGACTAGAGAAAAGGTCCTTTTTTTCCCCTTGGCAACAAAGCAGTAGACTAAGCTGGACATTGCCAAGGTCTGACATGCTGTTGATTCCAGTGGATATAGTAGGCCTGCAACACCCTGGACAGTGTATTGGAGGGCATTGGGCATTGTGTCCACACCTGGTGCTCTGCACATAGTCATGTAAATTCAACATATTTGAATGCAAATTACACAGCTGGTCTGAAAAGTGAGCAGTGAAACAACAGGAATATCAGTACCAGACACCATATTTGTAGCCGATGTTAGCGCACCCCCTTTTTTCAATGTAGTTTTTATTTGAAGTGTTTAAGGGGGCACCTCCATAATTATGAGGTGCACATTTTTATACTGTAGGTCACTGTGCCAGCACCTGCAGCTTGTCTAGGAACTAGGCCAGTGGAATTGATTGTAGAAGCAAAAGGTGAAAATGAATTAGGGATGTAGGGGAAAGGGAAACATACCCAGTGCTAAAAAAAGACATGATCACATGCTGTATAGTGAAATATTCTTCCCGCGAGTTGTAATAGTAACCTTGGGAGAATATTTGGACAGAAAAATAATCAATCATTAGGACTGCACTTTTTGAAAAAAAGTTTGAATTAATGAGAACAAGCATGGAATTTGATTGACTTAATTTTACCCTGTGTAGTGTTACCCAAAACTATGACATGTCCGAAGTCCGTTTCCAGACCAGAATTTTAGGATTTAATATTAATTATAAGAGATACACTGAATATAATGTTTGAATAGAATATCAGAGCCCTGTTGTTCATTTTGTTAGGATTCCAGTGAAGCAACAATGTTGTGTCTACAGCAGAGAACTAAGATACATCAACATCTGTCTGGCATTTTAAATCATATCCCCAGCCTCTACGCAGCCATGATTTATGTATTGTTTGGCTTAGTCAAAGAACAGCACTCAGTCCGTTTTTAATCAAGCATCAGATTTATCACTGTGGATGCAGGCGACTCAGGGAGGCCACCCTAATTACCCGTCACAGTCAGACACTGTAATTAACTGCCAAGACCAAACTAGATGCAGAGTTTGGACAGACTGATTGGCTGCTCATTTGTTTTCTTGCAACATGCTGGAGGTGGTTTCTGGCTCGATCCCACTGGAGGGATGGAGGGTGTTAAAGTTGGCAACTGTTTCACTGATAAGAGCTGGGTGTGTGGGAAAGCCACATGGAGGATTTTGAAACACTATAAAACTCTAAGCATCCAGTGCTCCTGGACATGGGCTCATTTTAATGTGTTTCTCACTCTGAATTCTGTTGGTCACAGAAGCTTACTGTAGGCATCTGGCATATTTATTGAGTGAGACATTTTTAAAATACCTATAAATTTTAATGTATAAGAGAGAAACAAAACTGTATAAGAACTTTTTCCACAGGTGATCTGGTGGTCTTTGGGGTGTTCATGGAAGTGTGAAACTGTAATTTGTTTTTTTGCTTTCCAACTGTAGTGTCAGTTAGACAACATTAACACATTTAGCTTTTTTTCTACTATAAATATGCTACTTAATGTACCAGGCCTGCTGGGAAAATGGCTAAATATGTTCCACCAAGCTGCTGTCGTTCAAAGTACAAACAGCTACACAAGTTACTGTACCTGTGCAGTTGTCATGACCAGATAAAAGGTCAATTAATTCCACAGTGTAATTTTGACCCCCTGAAATTCCAACCCCGTCCTTCCCTTCACTGTCTGTTCTATTAATGCCCAAGAGAGAAAAAAAGCATTAGTTTTATTAGCCATTGATTTCCCATAACTTTCCCCCTCCGTGAGGCTGAAGATTCATCACAGTGTTTTATTGACACCATCACTCAGGGAACTGCTGCGGTGAGCTCAGTCTCCTTTTTTAGCTGAGGTGGCGTTGTTGTTGTGTCGCCTTAGTTTTGTGTGAGCAGCTAATGAGAGGTGATCAATCAGTCACTTAGATTTAAAAAAAAGACTCCTGTAATCTATGTACTGAAAAATAGATGAAGGAGTCACTCTTTCCATGATTAGGTTCATAATTACTTAGTCATTAGAATCTTATTGATGGTGGATGTGATTCCACATTTGGCAAAGACGGTGGTAATCTTAGCTTAGCATAAAAACAGGTAATGTATGTTCTAAGGGTTAGTTAGTGATTTCAAACTTCTCTTCAAGAAACCGTATTTATACATTTTCTAGACTTTCAGTATTAAATATAGCTTTGCTCAGCAGGTATACAAAGGTGTAAACACGTTTTAAATGTTGTGCATTTTGGCAGTGTTGTCAGTTCTGTATGCACGGTAGATGAATCATGTCTTATTTTATATCTGCAAAATCTAGCTGAAACAGTCAGGATATTTAGAAGGTTTAGAGAAGTGAGTCAGAGATCATCACAAATGCCAAATACAGCACTGCACATCTTTGAAACTACTCTTCATTCACTGATTGTTCCAGCTTCTCGGTGCCAAACTCCTGGCTCTCAGTTTACGCTTTCAGACTTTCATTTAAGGAGAAAAAAAAAGCTTGATATAATATGTTTATCTATTTGTATATATTGCAAGTCAGGCTCACACATTCACCTTAAAGCACAATGGCCTGACCTTCACTCATTTGTTGAGATATTTGTTCTGCTAATCAGGAAACTGGCTTCACAGTGGACATAAAAGCGAGTCCACGGCCTGACAAAAGAGAGACAGCCAACTTCCTGACGTTTAGCTCAGACTGTTTCAGCCTCTTTGAAGCTGAGAGCCTCCGGAAGAAATCAGGCTGTTCTGATTGGCTGCTTCAGCAGACTGAGGATGTGGAGGAGACTTTATCGTAATCAGCTAAGAGTGGACCTGTTAGGTCTGTGGATGATGGAACTACCACAGCTGGACTCTAGTGATGAGGATTAACTATCCTGAAGTGTATTCTTTTCATCACTGTAATTAAACGCATTAATATTTATAGTTTGTTGGACTTAGGCCAGATATTGATGTAAGTGGAACAAAACAATGTTTGTTGTTATGCTTAGTCTTTCGGCAACTCGAAGAGAGCAACGTCTGTCAACAATTGTCCAACATCTCCTTTTTATATACAATATAAAACTTTCTCATTGCATTTCCACTTTTCAAATTAGAAAATTATAATTAGCATTTTTCACTGACACAACTTAAAATACCAAAATCTATAAACACAATGACCATTTAGACTATGCATGACTAATAGAGTCATTATGTGCACCTGTTGTGTGAACTGATAGGAATATGCATGGGGTCACCTTAGATCATTGCATTAGTATTTCCACTAAATAAATGTAGTATTTCACAGGAGTCACATGGTCCTGTTCTTTAAAGCTTTGTATATTCATGCAGTAAACATACTTTTAATAAACACTACACCCACAAAGATTTCTTCAGTGTAAACATGAATCCATTATATGGACCTATAAGCATCCAACAAAAATGTAAATATGGACCTGTGTTTTATTAGCTGCAGTAGGAAAAAATACATAGTCTAATATAGACAGTTTGTGTAATCTGCAGTGTTGTCACACTAATCTCTGCATGGAAAAGTTAAAATAACATTTAACCAGTCTATTCATTTCCCCAAACTTCTCCCTGGTTATTCTGCATGTTTGGGAAAACTGCTGGGAGCTGCATGATGAGCTATTTTTAATCAATGAAAACACAGATCCAGTGAACTGAGCAGGAGAGGAAAAAAATTTAGGTTAGTGTCTTGAATACAAAGTAAGCTTCACCCTGTGTCTCATGTTTATTTTGAGTAATATATAAAAAAGATGAAACTTTTGGCCAGCTCCTTTCTTCTTCTTCTCATGTCCCCAGTGCCCAACGATATTGAACAGCATCCAACAGCAGTTTATCACCGTTCACACATTTCAAATGATGGAAAGAAACAAATAATTGCTGCTGACCCTGGCATGAAATCTGCCAAATTAATGTCAATTTTTATCTAACACACCAGGAAATGGACGAGCCTTTGCCCAGCTCAGCATAAATATTTCACTTTCACTAGTCCGCTGGCAGTATGACAAGTCTTTTTGTTTTTTTTTATTAATGCTATTTGGATGTTTATGCATTTTCCTCTCCTTCCATATTTATACCAGTGTTGCGTTGGACACACTGTGGGAAAGTAGCAGTGCCGCTTCTGGTCGGGTTATTGTTCTGCAAGTGGCGTTGTTGACATATGATGTGCGAACACACCCTCATATCTCACTTCCTGAACTTTCACACTTACACAGAAATACAAACTAATCAAATACAATGAGCCAATTAAAAAAAATATTTTATTACTTTATGTATTGTGTGTATCTGTGAGTGGTCTGCAGCATAACCTTAAAATGAGGAAGAAATGTGATTTCAATAGAAAAAGTATCTTTATTAAGGTAGGAAGCATAGTAATGAGGACATAGCCAGAGTTGTAGTGTCTTCCGCTCCCTCCTGTTCTTACCCTTTCATCTTCATCACCATCTCCTCATTGCCTGTCATCATACTGTTGCCACATACTGGCAGCTAATAATCAGCCAATGAATGACTCACTCAGCCCAGCCAGCCAGCATAAAGGCTTTACGCATGATTGTTAAAAATTCCACTAAGATAGATGGTTAGGTACCCCTAAGATTAACAAAAGAGAGAAACACACCAGATCGCCACGTGTTCACTTGCCTCATGTGGTGCAGTACAATACAGTCCCTGCTAAAGTTACCACTGAATGTGAAATTTATGGTTTTTTTTATCCTCAACCAGCTGTGGCGTTTGCAGGGAACAAAGCCCTGAACAGCGTTTTCCTGCCAACTGCAACACCACATTGAATAAGGACACGTATAGATTGTGATCATTCTACATGTGCAGTACAAGTGTGGAGCCGCAAACATACAACCTTCAGTCAGATTACTCGTTTACCCCCAACCTCTGTGCACGTCTCAGAAAGTCCATACTCACTTTCTAATCCTGTTAGCACTGGATTAACACAGAGGTGATCTGGACCCTGATACCTAGTCTCACATACACTTCACTTTATACCACTGCTAATCATTACGAGACCAAATTTTACTGAACATTAAATCAATAATTGGTAGTAGTCCTTTTTTAATTGTCTGAAGAGTCTGAAATCAATATTTACAGTCAGTGAATTGAAAAGTATGTGTTACTAAGTGTTGCAGAAAAAGTCATTGGAAGCAGTATCAAGGGTTTCTTACAGATAAGCAGACATAAAACACAAAGGAGCCAGAGAATACAGTTAAAATAGCATCTTTAAACATCTCATTGGGTTGTTGTGTGTATGTGTATTATCTTTTTGCAGTCACGTGGTTGCAGCTAACTTTTAGTGAAAATGTTTTCTCAAAGAAAAAAAACTCTAGAAACCCTAGAATATGTAGTAATATTTTGGGTTTTAAAAAGTTAAAATATGATCAGATCCTTTGGTCGTGTAAAACAGTGATCATACATCACACTATGATACATATTCTCCAAAACCTGATTCAGAGCTTTAGTGGCTGAACTGAACCTTTGTCAAAGTTCTGATTCTGTCATAAATTTAGGATCAAATTGTGATCTGACACAAATGATGCAACTGCTTTCTTTGTCATTTCAGAGCAAATGTATGGACAAACTAATGGTAATTAATGCAGTTTTTCTTTGTTGATAAAAAGGTGGGAGCTCTGTAATCACACTTCTTATAATTGTTTCCACCTCTACACATTTTTTACTGTTTAACAGATTCTGTTTTGCCCCTTCAGTTTGTATGCTTTATTCTTAATCATCTGTGTTCCTGTTACCCCTGCATGAAGCCAGCAGCATCAGTGATGTAGGGACGTGTTTACTTCAGTGGCGTGCCTGTGCAAAATGATCATTGTGTGAAGAGGCCTGTTTGCTGCAGCTCTCTGTCTGTCTGCTTAATTAGCAATCAGATTGCTCAGTAAGGAGATGGGAATTTAATTGGCCAGAGAAGGTGTTTTGTAAAGGGCTTGATAGTGAAGCATACTACAAGATCAGATGCAGTTTGTAATGGAGATAGTAGAGATAAAAATGATAAAGGGGCAGAAGTCAGGGAAGTGGAGTTGGCAAGTGAAGGGAATGAGATAGATATAAGACATAGAGGAGAAGAAAAAATGAGAAAAAGAATGTAAGTGGGTTAGTGGATGGCTAGAGGAAATGAAAGGAAAATGAACAAAGAGGTGATGATATCCATGAAATGATTTCCAGGCCAGTATCCATTAACAGGCTTGTTGTTATGATGATTGACTAATCCATCTCATTACTGGCATCGAGGAGCAGGAGAATGCACTTTCGCTACAAAAGGTTGTAATTCAGTGAGTCCTGATTATATTAGGCAATGACAGTTTATATTGCAGATGTTTATTAGAGTGGAGCAGGCTGTCCAGTGAGCATGCTGCAGACACACAGAATGGGCCAAAGCCCAAATATTTAAAACTGACTCGAGTGCAGTGTTTTGCAATGCTGTTAATATTTTTACTCTTTTTTAATAGAGCACACAAATCATTTGAACGGAAAGTAGGTTTATTCAGTGGAAGTGAAAGTAGTGTAGTTCAGTGTGTGTGTGTCTGGCTTATATTTAGAAAACAATTTTTTTTAAATGACTAAATAATATCTCTAAACTAATCACCACTGAAACTACAGTTGCAGGAGTGTTTCATGGTTTCTTGACTTGACTACATACAAAACTTACGGATGTGTTTAGTCCCCTATATTAGAAATTTAAAAAATAGATGAGGGTAGTTTAAAAATATGTAGTAATAACCTGCAGGCAGTTGCATTGTCTGCCCATATATCCTGCTCCGCCTTAGCTGCCGTAGGTGTGTTTTTGGGAGATTCAATGATTTCCATTCCTCCCATAGGAAGTCATAAAAGATTCCTTTTCTAACTCCCTTTCCTCCCTTTGTCCACATCAGCTTTATTGTAACCGATATAGGTAGAGACTGATTTATCAGTATCATGTCAAGCATGTCAAAACTTTCCCAAAAAGAGGAATTTAAGAACACGTGCATTTGTATGCCATTTTATTTTGATGGTTAGATTTAGTCTTAACATCTTTATATCTGGGCCAGAAACTGTCACTAGAAAATATATCACGAAGTAGTGGCAGTCTGTATTCATCATTCACAAAGGAAAAACAGAAAAAAGGACTGCAGATTTAATATTACTAATAATGGTAAATACACTGGTGTGTAAATCGACTAATATTTTTACACCCCTCTCACTCGCCACAAACGGTTTAAAGCTGATTTAAAGTGAGAATATGTCTGATAAGAAGCTGTGAGTGACATTGAGGCCCATTTCTTTTCTAATCTGAACAGCCAGTCAGAGTCTCTCACCGACGGGTCCACAGACAATTCAAAAAGCTCAATCACCTGAAAGGTTGCCAACACAAGTCTAATTAGTGCCAACGGTGCAGGACACTCTGCAAGAACTAGGCCAACAGATGCTCAATAGTGGTCTGACATTGGTCAGAAGCCAACCGTTGGCTTGGTGTGTCATGGCACTTATGCTTCCATCTCGGTGGCAGCTGTGATTTTGGGGCTGTCCATCTGTCTATGCCATTCCCGCTCCGTCTCCGGACCACTTTGTGGGAATTTCTTGAAGATTCTCAAGGATGATGTGATTAGATTTTGGTGGTCAGAGGTCAGGACCACTGTCACCTCATGTGTCCCATACTCATCAACACAATCTAAGAGAAAACCTCTGGAGGGATTTTGATTGCATCTGGCACAGATGTCCACTTGGACTCATGAATGAACTGATTAGAGTCTGGACAGACATGCATACAAACTGCAACTTGACTGAGTGGCAGAGGCATACAACTGCAAGGGGGTAATTGTAGTTCACCATCTACGTACTTCATTGTACAAAAATGTAAGTTGGTCCTTTATGTGTTACATTCAGTACATCTATATTAAACTATTGAAGAGCCTTTAGTGTGCTGTGGTACTGCCACATCTGCATATTGAAAGACACATTCCCAAAGAGTCCAATTTTCTCCTCACTAAAAGAAGTGGACAGGTGAAAGAAGATCTCACCACACTGCAAATGGACCTCTGGGGGGAAAAAAATCCCTACCTGCTAATGTCTCTTTTCAGCCTCTGATGAAAATCCCTCAGATTTTACCTCCTTCCACAAAAAAAAAAGAAAATTGAAAAGACCAAATCTTTCCTGTACTTGTGAATAGAGTGCCCCACAGCCCGCCTGCCTGCCCCACATACGGTGGCGGAATACAAAAGACCCCTTCTGTAAGAGCAATCACTCCGGGAGACCACTCTATCGGCACCGCTGCAGCGACAGGCCTCAATGAAGCCATCAGCGTAGGCTCTGTTGTCAACACATGTGCACACACTCACAAACACAAAGACAGTCACCTTGCATGTAGCTATTTATTCCTTTCGCCTGTATAGGCGCATGCACACGTGCACACACACACACACACACACACACACACAAACCCATTCCCAAATCCTCATGGCTAATGCATTCTTTTCATCCTCCAGTGCCAGGCAGGAACAGGGAGGGAGATGAGTGGTTGGAGCTGATTTGAATATTTAAATTATTTATCACAAGAGACTATTGAGACAAGGGACACGAGGGAGCTGGCTGAGGGTGTTTTTGGTTTTGACGGACACAATATTTATTCTGCTTCATAAGTTAATCAAAATCTTTTATGTGTAGTAACGTGAGACTGTCACAGTTTACATATTCTCAAGACATTTTACTCAGTGTAAACCAAGCGTTAATAAAACTTTCAGTGTCGACAATCATTACATTTCTGTATGTTTATTGCTCTCGTATCTCAAGTCCTCGAACCCTCGTATCATACTCCACTGTCTAGTTGGACCGTAAAACATTTTATAAATAATAGCTCGCTGTGAAAGTACAGTAGAAAAGGAAAGGGTTTATAAACCGAATGATGTAATGCACTAGGTCCTTAGAAATATAACACAAGAGAGAGTTCCACTTTGGCTTCAGAGCCTGAGAAACACACACTTGCCTTTCTCCAGTGGAGAACAATCCTGGGAAATGGAAAGATTTACTATAGCTCACATGATGACAGGGCTGTAGACTAAAGGGAAAAAACACTGGAATAAGCAATAATTCATTGGGAAATTTTCACCTTCACACTGGATCTGTAGGTTTAGATGCTGCCCTCTTTGTACGTCTTAATTTTACTCCTGTTTTAACTTCACTGACAATCTTGCTTTGCACCTTGTCTTGTCAGCTCAATCTCAGTCTCTCCCTCCCCTTATACTCTCCGCACTGAGTTACAATCTCTAGACAAAGGAAGTCCTCTGCTGGTTCCCCCCGTCGCTGTCCCTTTCCCTCGCTGGTGCGCCTTGCACAAACACAAACAGCACTAATGATATTCAAACCCTGGGAGAAGGAGGTCGCCACTGGGTCAATGTGAGAAAATCCTGGAAAGTTATTCTCATGTAACCTCAGTTTGCGCATAGCAACATGCAAGAATAGCAAAAAGGAGCTTGTGTTGTGTTGTATTCACTCTATGTTTCCCTCAGTTTTTTTTTTATTTTTATATCATAGGAATGATATAAATGGAACTTGGTTAAGATTTTCTTTGTTTGCTCCAGTATTTGAATCACCAGGTACTCGTTATGAGGGATTGTCTGCAGCTGGGTGTAGCTTTTATAAAGCTCTCACTGCTTCAGTGAAGCTGCTTGCAGCATCAAGTCTTTGTCAATTTGCTCTCATATTGCTCAATTAAGGGTTAGGAAGAGTTCTTTAATAAATGTAGCTGTGCAATTTGTTCAGAGTTTCAGCTTGATTCATTAATTGTGGCACTGAAAATAAACCACATGGCAGTTCTGTCTAAAACAGAAATAATCCTGACACATTCACTAGATGTTCTACTGTGTCCACAATGTGGTGTTGTGATGTTTTCAGTCCCCTTCATTCATTTAATCAAACTTAAGCATTGGTTATACAAAAACGCTTTGTCGTGAGAAAATCTTTTTATCTGACCTAGGTCAAAAACGTAGTTTGAGTTTCTCAGATTCTATGGCTGCTTGAACTTCTCGATCAAACAGAGCTATTGTCTGTAAAACAATGCTTTCATAAAGTAAATATTTTTCCCCCATTTCAGTAGTGTTCTAGCACGTGCAAAGCTTCAGGAAGTTATGTCATACATGTTATTTTACATTTTTGAATGTTTATTTTTTATGTAGTCATTTGATGTGATGTAGCTCACTTTAAGCTCTATGGCAATTTATTGTCAGACTGACTAGAGTCAAATCTTAAATTTACATTGATCTGACAAAAGAAAACTCATCTTTATTAGTTTTTATTGGAAAATAATTAGGTTAGGAGTGAAATTTACTTTTAAGCTTTCGTTTCAGTGCTGAAGACTAGTGCTCCCCCGTTAGGTGTCATTGTCTACAGCCGAGTAGTTTCTAAAAAGCCTTGTGCTCAGTGTTTTCCATTCAGCAGCTCAGAGACACATTAAACACTTAAACATGAACTGCAGGTAAAACCCAACACATGAACAATGCAGACTGTTTTCCTTTTGCCCCTATGACTCGTTCTCCTTTGTTTTGTTATTTGCCCGTTAGTCACCACCCTGGGACCAGCTTCTGACAGACTGCTTAGCTTCAGGATAATTAAATTAGCAAATATTTATATTTATATATCTATATTTGATCAAATGTCTCTCTCTCTTTAAAAAAAAAAATTACATTTTGTCTTGTGGGAAATTCTCCCATTCGACGAGTTGTTGTAGCTGCCATCCCATTCATCACTCTTAATCCCCGCGGTGAACCTCATTTGTTGCAGTCTGTGCATATACAGCAATGCAGTTCATGTCCTCAGTAATGATTCACTAATTATGAGCCTTCGCAGCAGCTTCGGGGGTGTGAAACCACCTGTCTGTGTGTGCCCGCTGGTACCTGTGACATATGTACATGCTGTGTGCGTGTGTGTGAGTGAGTGATAGCATGTCTGTGTATTTGATCACGCAACCTGTAGCCTGTTTATTATAATTAACATCCTTGTTGCATTTGTCTATTAAATCCCGCTTATGAGTGGATTATCAGGAGGGTAGAAAACATTATTTCATATGAGAACACCTTGTCAAGGAGGTCTTTTAAATAATTCAGAAAATACCAGATTTATTTATTTTCACATGTTAAAATATTTAAAGCTACTATAACTTTTTTTTTTAGTTAAAAGTGAAGACGAAGAAAAGTGATCTATTCATGTGAAATCGTCTTCTAACTGCAGTTCCCCCGAAAGCTTTATAGTGACTTTCAGTCCATTGGTTTAATTGCTTTAATTCGGTCTGCAGCAAGCAGCTGTTGTTAAAAATTCCTGCTCGATACAGAAACACTAATTGAATTAAATGCTTAGATCTGTAAATAGGAAACGTTTATGATAACACCTCAGTGTTCACAGCCTGCATAACCTAAAAAAAAAGAAAAATATTATGTCTGAATTAATTTCTTCTGTTCTTCCAGCCGAGCCATCAAAACCAATCAGGACCTTCTTCCAGAAACTCCGTGGACCAACATCCTGTATGACGACTTCTGGGGAACCCTGCTCACTCACAGCGGCAGCCACAAGTCCTTCCGCCCATTCTGCACTCTCTCCTTTCGCCTTAACTACACACTGCACGGCCTGCGTCCCTGGGGCTACCATCTGCTGAACGTGGTGCTGCATGGCCTGGTCACTGCCCTCTTCACAGCCTTCAGTCGTCCACTGCTGGGTGGAGGGCTGTGGAGCCTGCTGGCTGGCCTGCTTTTTGCTTCCCATCCTGTGCACACTGAAGCAGTAGCTGGTGTGGTGGGGCGGGCGGACGTCGGTGCAGCGCTGTTTTTTCTGCTGTCTCTCCACTGCTATGTGAGGCACTGTGGACTTCGTGGGGATGCACACGGGACCTTTCACACCAGGCAATGTGGTGGCAGCTCAGTCACCAGGTGCTGGGGCTGGATGCTGGGGAGCCTGTGGTGTGCAGCAGCCAGCATGCTATGGAAGGAGCAGGGAGTGACAGTGCTGGCTGTGTCTGCTGTGTACGACCTATTTGTGGTCCAGAGACTCCGGTTTCGCCAGCCACTTCTCCTCCTGTTAGGAAAGGTAAATGAATGCTGCCGGGGCGTGTGTGTGTGTGTGTGTGTGTGTGTGTGTGTCCTGACTCTTATCCTGACATCTCTGCATATTCAGTTTCCTCTTCCCTCCCTCACAGGCAAACCTCAGCCAGCTGTTAATGGTTCCTGTGTGGTTGATTATGTTTTGTGTGTGTTCTTAAAATTTGTTTGTGTGTTTGCTTTTCATTAAGAGTGTAATTAGGAAAGTTGTTTGCCTGTGCAAACCACACATTTGGTGCATGAAAAGTAAAGTATTCTCATTTGTCATCTGCAAGCAGGAAGGAACTATATGCAGAGAGGGGAAGTTTTCCACTTCTTTGCAATGCGTCTGCCAACTTCAATTTGCTGCAGTAAATAGATACACATTAATGCAAGGAAAACTAGATTAGGATCTCAGCCGTGTGTGTGTGTGTGTGTGTGTGTGTGTGTGTGTGTGTGTGTGTGTGTGTGTGTGTGTGTGTGTGTGTGTGTG
>JAUYWH010000015.1:9705019-9765518 GCA_034779795.1 Ctenopoma multispine | reverse complement strand
ACACACACACACACACACACACACACACACACACACACACACACACACACACACACACACACACACAGACACACACAATCTGGTCAAAAAGATTTGAGATATTTAGTTGTAGCGTGAACATAGTCTACGTGTAACCCTTAGTGCACTCAAATGTGTCTGGATTTTTACTGTGACAAGACATTTGAAGTGACAAGTGTAACTGGGGGCCTTAAATCACTTGCACATGTCAACTTAATACTAATCTGGTTCTTGCATGGGGCCTACTTTATTTGCAACATGTATGAACTTGCACACTGTTAATGATTAGCTCAAATAGCCCAAATGAATGGCTCAAAGATCTTTCAAGAATCTGAGTAAAGAGTCAAGTCAACTAAGCTAAATCAGATGAATGATTTCTCTTCAAGAACACCAAGGAACAGACTGTTTTACTAAGCCCCCTCTAATTCTGGCGACCCTACTTTACTCAAACAGGAAGCTCTTTAAATGTCAAGTTAACACCAATGTTGCCCCTGCTTTGATCAGCTGTCCTTGTGAATGGTATGCAGGCCTTCAGCTTGTGACCCATCTCATTACAGGTCTCTCTGCCAACAGCAACGGGCTTCCAGGGAGAGAACTATGGGGTAATTAGGTCACTCTATCAAAGTCAGCCCTCTCAATGCCAGCCATGCTGCTGTCTGATGACTTGGTTGAGTTGCACCAAGTCAGCAGAATCCAGAACACATTAAAGCTGGAAAGTAGACCTGGATGCATGCCTCATTGTGCATTTCATCACAATTTGGCATGTCACTCATAATGCAATAAGTATGAGTGCTGTGTTGTACAAACAGTGTCCAAAAGTTTGAAAGGCCTTTCCCCGCACGTCAGTATGAAATAATCACACCACAGTAAGCAGATACAGATAACAATTCAACTGTAACTAAAATGTTTTGTGCACCTTTAATACGCAAATTATCTTTTAAAGAATAGTTTTCCATTCTTTAGTTTTGTATATATTTTGGAGATATTGTGCATGAAATCTATGGCAATTATGATGATCAACATTCAGTTTTCCTTAAAATAGATCAGAGGATAACAAGACAAGATTTACATTTCAAATTCTTAAAAGAAAGAATGCTTTGCATTCAGTATAGTATTGGTAAAGAGTTATGAGCAGTTTAAATTGCACATGACTTTAACAAGAAAAGTCCGGAAGATTGTTCCCCTGCTGTTTGCGTCAGCCCACAGCAGCTTTGAACAGTGCATGTCTAAAGTCAGCCATATCCCGCTGTGTCTCGAGACATGTTTTAAACACTCTGCACGCTATAGTGTCAACAGGCAGACCACACACTTCTGGGATTAATAAAAAAGAGAGTTAATAATGAATGGCACTAAAGACATGAAGGCATGAGAGCTTAATACTATATATTTATGTATGGAAAGAGAGAGATGGAGAGAATGAGAGAAGGGTTGCTAAAAAGAAAAGTGTAGAATAATCTGAGAGAATAAAAAGTAATGGAGGGAAAACCACAGAAACTGATGCTGAGTTTCCAAATGAGGATCCAAAGCGAAGGAGATATGTGGAACGGTGTTAGGTTCAAAGGCTTGGAGTGAGTGGGATGTTACATTTGACAGTTGGCAGGGGGATTATGCCAACCTTCCTCTAAGGATACATACAAATCTCATGAAGGCCAATCAATCATCGTTTGAACCAATTCCCAGGAATTTCAGTAAGAAGGCAATAAAACTGAAACCAGTGAAATTTTTGAAAAAATACAATATTTCAAGTTAAACATCAAGACTTTCAGTGCATCAGTGATACGTGTGTTGCATAAGAATGTCTTTAAATGTCAAGTTAGCATGGTTGTTTTGATCATCTGTACTTGTGTATGGCATGTGAGGTTGTTTGTTTAGAAGCACAAGTAATATTGATACAGGAAAAAAAAGGTCCAGCCTTGCTCAAAAGCATAGCTAATAAGCTAATATCTCTACACTTCTGCCAGTACTGTTCAGTACATATGCAGGACATAATTTTTCATTACTTTTCTTTTCTTCTTCTAAGCTGGAATTGTTAGGAAAAGCAATAAATCAACAACTACCTGTAAGTAGCATGGTTTAAGAGTCTGATGGAGCACTTACAGGGTCCACTTGAGGAGGAATGATTTAGTTAACAGTGTGATGTTGGATTATTGAAGCTGACCGCAGAAGACTTAACTTAGTGGGAAGGAAAGGTCATAGCATTGGTTGCGACTTTCACAGCTTCACACATTCTATTGAATGTCTGCTTCTAGCCCGTTGCTTCCAAAATCACATTAATTCGAAAGTTTTTGTTAAATGTCTGTTACTTATTTATTGCTGAATTTGTGAATCTGTGCTCATACATCATCGAAGACCTCAGCTCTGCAGTCGGACTTGTGTGTCATTGATCTGGAAGTCAATTAAGGAACAATTTAGGAACAGACAAGGCAGTGAGGGGCAAAATAAAGCTCATTCACCTAAATACCACAAATGACTCCTTTGCTGAAATTGGCTTATCTTCTGATACCAAGCAAAATTGGATTTCTCAGACAGTTTCCTCCCTTGACAGCCAATATGGGCTCATCCATCAATGAGCACCACCCCCTTCTTGTGTTAAAGGCACTCTCTCGTATCCTTTGTGTACCACCTTTCAGCGTTCAAATCAATATCCCATTTTTTTCCCACTCTCAATTTCTTTCTGCCTCTTAGAATGATCCAAAATACTACATGTTGAACTCCTTGCACTGGAGATTTTCCATCTTAATATTGACAAGGGACTTTCTGTAACAGACTGTGCCAACACTTCCTACCTCAGCGAATGTCTTGAAGGTGAACATGCTTTTTCATTTCTGATCTGGAGAAATCTCAGTATCAGACAAATCAATGGTAAACCTCTTATTCTAATCCCAACATGGGTTTGTTATGAATAACTTATGTTTTCCATTATGGTTCATGAAAAAGATTTTATCTGTCTATTGTGCAGACCTTTCAAAGCAGCTATGCAAACTCAAAAGCAAATTCACTTGAGAGATAATAGCATCAGCATTTTGAGCTATAGAGGTTCTGATGACGATTATCAGTTTATTAAGACCAACCAGACCCACAATTTGTAAACTTCTCCAGTCTTGAACAGTATTACTACACAGTATAAACAGCACTTGCTGTGTATGATCATGCACAAACATACTGTTTCCCCCCCGAGCAAGTTCAAATAGAGTTCATTTTAGACTAGTGCACAGAAAAGTGATCACTCATGATCATCACTCATGATGTTATTCGTATTTTGTCCACTGCATAAACTTTGGGATAAACATGCAACAAGCACTTTTTGGTCAAAAGGTTTTTGCTTACATGACTTATAGTAAGTGTATAACATTCCAATTTAATGAGTTTTTATTGAAAGAATTTAAATTAGGTTTACATAATCTAGTAAAAACCACGCTATTAATTCAGATTTAAGCAGTAATTGATTTCAGAAACTGTCATATCAATATGCAGTATTGAAGAAGTCTGACATCAGTGCGTCTGATGGACAGAAAACAACAAAATGTCTTGCTGATCAGTTTTACGGCTACGCTTTCCCATGTCTCTCCCTGCTGACGTTGATTAATGTAAATAAATAAGCCAATGATCAAAGGTCAAGAGGTCAAGGAGGTGATCATTCAACGTTGTCATGTCTTAGCTGTAACTCAAATTGCAGGCTTGCAAACATGTATACAACCCAGTGTGAGGCAACTGAATTGAATTAGACTTTTGGTGTTGGGGAGTATTACGTTGTTTTTGTCATTGGCTTTAAATGTAATCTATGCATCAATTACTTCAATCAAATGTTCTCTATATTTCCTTCCAAGCATGTATTAGCACAACCATGAGGAATAAAACATATTTTTATGTACTATTTAAGTTTGGTAAGTTTGTAAAAAAGCCATTCAGTTTAAATTGCAGTGATTCGGTTCGGTGAAAGGTGTTGCGTGACAGAGGAGCTAGTGGTGATCATACTAGGGAATGAATGCTCCTATGAGATGTAAACAACATCTACATACCGGCACAATGAGTCCTAAGCTGATTACCAGTCACACTCACTGCAATGCTGACAGGCAACAAGGAGAAAGCCTCTTATGCTTCAAATGTACTTAAAAGTTGGCCCCAACTAGGTCAGACCTAAAGAGAGGATTACTAACATATGGAATACTGTAGAAGTAATGTGTACTTTATATATATATATGTATAAATGCATATGTACATATTCTATGTATATAATGTATGTATATACACATAGATATTTCTCTATAACTGTGTGTGGACTTTAAAATTGTCCTCTTTAATAAATAATAAAATCCACTTGAAATTTAAAAATTTCCTCTAAAACCAAATGTGAAATTCTGAAAACACTTTTCATCACTTTTAATGTAACATCTATTGCAACATATTTTAATACGTCTTTCACCAGTTTGAATGTGTTGTCTTGTACTATTTTTTATTTAAATATAGCTCTGTTGCTTCTGGCTGTGGTGCATTTTAACATTAAGAAGTATGCGAGTGTTACAGAGAACTATATAATTGTATGTGAGTGCGGTTTAAGGCCCAAGCAGCTGTCAAACACATTCCAGACATTGCTTTATATTTTCTTATATTTACTGTAGCAGGGAAATGTTGAAATAAAACAAAGGTGGATTCATAATCCGATACCTAAAGATCATACTAAGATACATTATCACAAAATCTCAGTATCCACAAAGAGTAGAACTACATTTATAGTATCGTAGCCTTCTAACATAATGTGAAGGTGCTCCGGAACGTAGACAGAATACTGAGTAAAGTCAAGTCAACTAAGCTAAATCAGATGAATGATTTCTCTTCAAGAACACCAAGGAACTTGGTCTTTGACTTCAGTCTTTGACTGAAATGTTGATGTAGGTGTTTTCATTTAAGTGATTTAAGTTACTTGCTGCTCTTTTTCAGAGAAAGAACATCCATGTTTTGCTGAGTCTCGGTGTGCTTGCTTCCTGGGGAATGATTCTGCTGTCAGCTCGCCTCTACTGGATGGGCAACAAGCCTCCCAACTTTTCCAACTCTGACAATCCTGCAGCTGACTCGCCACATTTCCTCACTCGAATGTTAACATTCCTCCATCTGCCTGCTGCCAATGTCTGGCTCCTGCTCTGCCCTGACAAGCTCAGTTTTGATTGGTCCATGGATGCTGTGCCCTTGGTAAAATCCCTGGCTGACTGGAGGAACCTTCACACAGTTGCCTTCTATGGGGGATTTACTCTCCTTGTATGGTTTGGCCTTCATGGTCCAACCTGCAAAGCAAAGGAGACTAATGGGAAAGCACATGTCACCAATGGGAAATCAGTCTCTAATGGGAATGGTTACCATGCGCCTGACGCTAATCATAACACCGATCAAGGTCCACCAAAAACCACAGTGAATGGGTCAGCTGGACTTCACCATTTCCGTCCACGGACATCCCTGCCCCCTACCGAAAACGTAGTTTTATTTTCTTTAGGCGTCCTGTCTTTGCCGTTCATCCCAGCAACAAACCTGTTCTTTTATGTAGGTTTTGTAATCGCTGAGAGGGTACTGTACATCCCCAGTATTGGTTTCTGTTTACTGGTTGCTGCTGGTGCAAGAACCTCGTATATTAGACTGAGGACTAGAGGCTGCAAGGCCTTGCTGCTGTGTCTCTGTATGGGACTAGTGCTGCTGAATGGACTCAGAACTGTTCAAAGAAACAGAGATTGGAGCAATGAGGAAAATCTTTACAAGTCTGGGATTAATGTGAATCCTGCGAAAGGTAAGAGCAGCAAAATTTCTCATTAGAGCTGCGTATTTAAACCTCAATACTGGAGGGAGACTGAACTCTCTGGGTAACATTCTGTAGTCATAGTAATTTACTGATTGCATTAGGGAACATAAGCAAAATAATCATGTACACAACTCACTAACTGTTATTTGTAATATATACAAGCAGTTACAAGTTTTGGTGATTTATGGCACCAGCACTGTTTTTATATGAAACATTTAAGTGTAACTTTTGGCTGATAAATGTCTCTTGTAGCCTGGGGAAACTTGGGGAATGTACTGAAGAACCAGGGCAAGATGGCAGAGGCAGAGAAGGCGTACAGAAACGCTCTGCACTACCGAAGGAACATGGCTGACATGCTGTATAACCTGTGAGTGTTAAAGATGCCCATCCACCCCCTCCCCCCCCCTCCTCCCGTTTGCAAAGTCTTCACACAAATGAGATCTGATTCCTCCCATCCATCACTTGAGATCACAGTGGCAGAACAAGAAAGGCAGAAAGAGAGAAGGGAGCAGGAACAAGGCATAAAGACAGAGTGAAAGGCAGGAAGAACATAAAAAAGATAACACAAAAATAGATCTAAAACAGGAGGGAAGGAGCAAGTGAGACACAAAGGGAAGCGTGATGCAATTGTGTGACAAAGAGGAAATAACTTTGCGTGTCCCTGGTGGCTCTGTGTTTGCTCTGCTACTCATTTCAATAGTTGGGACCTGCAGAAGAACACAAAGCTACTTCCAGACCTGCAATACAGGGTGTCAAAGGTGCCAAAACCTCAAAGCCAACCCATGTCTCCTGCTCCCATGCTGACACTGTTTTTCCTCACGTCTCTGTTCCCTCTCAAGTTATGGATGTCAGGAAGCTGGCAGTGCAGCATAGGAGAAGGGAAAACTGAATGATGGTGCTTCTGCATTCTTCAAAACAGACTTACTGCTTAAGCATAATGGATAGTTGGGTATACTGAGGTTATGCATTGCTGCTTTGGTTAATGTGTGTTCAGAAACACTGTTTTTGTTTTTATTTAATATATTTACTCCAAGTCTCCTCCTTACTTTGACATGTGGTGGCTTTGGTCAAAGTTTACTTTATCATTACAAAATTAAGATGCCAAGACAAATCTTCTGTTATGCAGTTTATGGTGTTTTGAAATGCCTGTTTCTTGTTTTTTGTCTACCAGAGGTTTGCTGCTGCAGGAGAATGACCATTTTCCTGAAGCGCTGCATTATTACAAACTGGCCATTGCGAGTCGGCCAACACTAGCATGTAAGTTTTGTTTTTGTTTTGTTTTTTTCACCAGCAATTAGATGTTCTCACACATTAATTTGATGTGAGCTAAAGATCACCATCATGCTCCCATTTCACTGCTGAACTACATGTTCTTTTGTCATGCGGTCATTTGGAGCGCTATATTCAGGCCATTCCAGCTTGACGGGAAATTATGAGATTTAATCTCACACTTGACTGCTCGCGTGTGAGATGAAGGTTCGTCTTTTTTGTATCAAGGACAACTTATGAAAAAGGACAGGGTTTCCATGCAAATTTTTTATCTAGATATAGTACATTAATCATTTTAGCCAGCTAATTTTTATTTCTTACTTATGTTTCTCATGGCTCTCATTATTACTTGTCCATCTTGTCCAACAGTCTTTGTAAATCCTCTACCTCCAAAACGTTCAACTGTGTTTACTATGCATTATATATTGATGCATACAAACATACAAAAAATTGTTGGAGTTGTAAATGAATCTGCTTTTTTATGTTATGTTTCAACTGACCATAATTTAATCAAATACTCCACATAAAACCAGATTATAAATCAAAACTAGATTTAGTTTTTGTCTTGTGTTGGTTAGTCCATGAATGTGTGAGCGACAGAGTATAAATAATGTGTGTTGAATTTCATCTACATTTGAATTGCAGATTGTACTTTTAAATGATTCATCCCCACTGATAAACTGTATCCGTCATGGTTTAACCCCCCCCCCCCCCCTTCTCACAGCGGCCTACTTGAACACAGGAATAATCCTGATGAACCAGGGCAACCTGGAAGAGGCTAAGCGCACCTTCTTTACTTGTGCTGACATTCCTGATGAGAACTTGAAGGACCCCAACGCCCACAAGAGCTCCGTCACTAGCTGCCTGTACAACTTGGGAAAATTGCTTCATGAACAAGGCCAGCAGGAGGTTAGTGTGATTAATTTGTGCTAAAAGGACCAAGAGAGTATTTAGAGTGAAAAGGCAAAGGAATTTTAAGGCCTGGTTTGCACAAAGTAAGAGCATGTCATCAATTATTAGGCCTCTTTTATGCTGATGCTCAACAAGAACATGACTTGCAAAGTTCATTTTTCTCCTCTACTACAGGAGGCCCTGTCTTTTTATAAAGAAGCTGTGCAGAAAATGCCGAGACAGTTCGCACCACACAGTCTTTTCAACATGATGGGTAAGTTACTGTGGGAGTCATTTGCTAACACAACTGCACATTGGAACGTTCACTCTTTTAATGATACATCCTTTGAAATATGTAACAAAACCATGCATAGAAATCAAAAACAGCAACCCTGGGTCAAGTTGGTCTTGACCTTACGGGACGAATCTTGCACGTTTGATGTTAGTCTACCATTTTATCTGAGCTATGAATTCATTTCAACGAAACCAAACTTTTGGATTCCAACACTGCATATTATAAATACAGTATGTACACAGACGTGTTGTACTCTTGAAGATCACTGAAGCTAAACAGTGTAATAAATCCTTCTTTCTTATTGTTATTGTAACACTAATTACATTATTGGAAGAGCATCCTAACAACATAGTTGAGATTGCATGGAGATGTCTGCATAAATACTTAGATGGACTGAAGGAGAGTGGGGAACTGTGTTTTGTCAGGTGGGGAGAGTGGATTGTTAAACCTGATTACCTCAGGGAAAAAAACAGCATTTCATCAGATCAAATAAAATCCCATCATTTTCAAACTATTATAAACTATTATTCTTTTAGAGAATACTGTGTGTTCCAGGTCAAACTACACTGAGTCATTTTCAGCATTTGAGTAATGCTCAAACGTTTGTGAGGAGGTAATTTTTGATTTAACATGCCCAGAATAGCAAGAAGAAACATAAAGAAACAATAATAAGTGTCAGTGCCAATAATCGAAACCTTAAAGAACAACTGTATTTTACATTTTAATAGCAAACATGAGGCAGTTAGAAGTCAGGTGTGAATGGTTTTGTGTTGAAATGAATTTAACATGGGATTTCTAACTGTATTTTATCTATTCATGTATTTCTCTAAATATTTGTTGATAAACCAATGCAACAAAAGAGAAAGAAAATCTGTGAGATAAAGTGAACACTTTTAAGTAGGTCGCTTGAAAAGTCTCTAACATATTTGAAGTCTTAATTATCCTAGATAACTAATCTTGACTCACCATATGTGATGTGTTCTAGGAGAGGCCTACATGAGGTTGAACAGGCTACAGGAAGCAGGCCACTGGTACAGAGAGTCCCTCAGGGCCAAACCTGACCATATCCCTGCTCACCTTACATATGGCAAACTCTTGTCCATCATTGTGAGTGCTGTTACACATACACACACACACACACATACACACACATTTAAAGAAGATGGAGACAAGCTTTATTATTACACAGGAATAATGATTGCAGTTGCTAACTACCTGACAGAGTGGAGTGATGAATAATGTATATTCAGTGACTTATGAGACAGTGAAGCAAGTTGAACTCATCCTATCGATTTCTCTCTAGAGGCTGAAGAACAGCAATATTTTTTATGAGATGCAAGTGTCTGACTGTGAAAGGTGCATGTAAAACAAAAGTCTTCTTCTCCAGTCGAAAGTCAAAGGGGGAATTGTGATTAATTCATAACTTTTAAAGAAATTAAGACACAACTCTCAAAATAAATACCTTTTTAGTGACCTTGGGTCGACCTTGATCCGGGGCTGATGCCAAATAGATTAAAAAAGAGCTACTTACATCGGAGCTGCATAAATTCATGTCTGAAGGTCACAGACGTAGGGAGTTTGTCTGGTGTAGATGAAAGCTACAGCATCCCTCTGTGAGTGGATGAGTTCCAGATTATTTTGCTGTGTGTATCTGTGCATGCATGTGAGGGCCAGAAGACATCGAGGGTATGCACGTTTGCCTAACTTCTCTGAATTGTTTTTTTTTCCCCAAGAAAAAAACTCCTGTACCAGCTGTCCCATTCCGCATAAACAAACACACCTCTATGCAACAACAGAAATGTTCACAGCTGAGTCACGTTTAGAGTGGGAGTTGAGCTGTGTGCCTTTCGGTAACCTCTTTAGAGACGTTTGACCTCTTTCCTTCCGCTGCCTCATGTATCAGGTGAAGATACAGCCGAGTTGCAGTTCTCTGACACATAATCATACGCACTTGCAGCTGCAACCCTCACAGGCTTTGAACCTCTAGGTCTGATCATTTCCCCTCTTTGCTGAAAGATTTGAAGATATACATAGCGCGCACACAGAGAACTAGAGCGCACAGGTTTAGATTAGTGTCGTCCAATGTGGCTGGACATCTGCTGTGCTCCCTAAGGCTTGGGGCTCCAGATACATGCAGGGCCCTGACTCACAGAGAGGCCCTCTCCTCTACTACATGGCTTAAGGAACAGGAGATTGGATGGACCCTAGACAATGGGTCAGTGGACAAGCTTATAATGCAATTACTCCGCTTCCTTATTGAATCACTCCATCAGTTACAATTTTGGCCATCCTGCTGGAATCAATCGACAGTACAGGCGTGGGGAGGAAAGGTCAAAGTGAAGTCTTATACTGTATTTCCCCCCCAACATGTGCTGTTTTTCTTCAAAACTTGGAGTGTTTGAGTACTACTACAACTTTCAAAGTGACCCTCTCTCTATCTAAATAACATAATAGTAAAGCTGGAACCTGATAGTCTTGTAGCACTCCACATCCCTCAGCAAATAGCAAGTGCAACTCCTACAGCCACTAATTTGCCTTAATCCCCTGAAGGTCAAAGTGCTCACAAAGAAGTCTAGTGTAACACATCTAGAGCCCCGCTGTCACTAGAGTGTGTTGAGTATTAGAAATAGTTGTGCTGCCCGCACAACCAACATTAAGCTGATTTATGAATTTAACCATAGTATCTAGATTCGCTCAGCACTAACGCTAACCACTGCCTTTAAATGTGGAAGACTGCTCAACTACAGCAGAACTCTGCTTTCAGTCCTGATGGATGACTAGGGAAATGTTCAATTGAATATAAAAAGAATAGAGCCAAAGAAAATGTGAAATAAACCATCTAGGCCTAATGTTCGCTTAGTCATTTAGAGCGTTTGTGGGCATGGGATAAAAGCTAATGAAGCAAACCTAAGGCCCAGTCCTTTCATTTTTTTTTTTTGTTGCATGGTAAGTCCTTTGGCAATATGGAAGCAATCAGTGCTGAAGCATGAAGCAAAATAGGTGGAGAAAGTGAGCCTCATGCACAGAAGCAATATCTTGTTCAATTTGGTTTGAGACTCGCACACTCACACACACACACACAGGAGGAGGCGAGGTATTGTGTTCTTTATAACTATCCGTTTCCTGCAGAAATTTAACAGCAGACTAACTTTGTCTCATCTGATATTATATACGTTTTTGAATTAAAACACTGCTAAACATGCCCAGCTAAACAATATTTACCTATACACTCACACTATGTGTATATCTCTATAAAGTATACAGTGAATGTGGCATTAAAATTGTCATCTTACACCATTATTCTTATGTGTAATTTTAGTTGGCAGATAGTAAGACTAGAGCCTAGTTCTGGTGCAGACACAGTTCTTGGTCTGGGCAGGGTGAAAAAGGGATCTTGACTAAGCATACAGTTTATTAAACCACATGTTTTGCCCTGTTCAGTCATGGCCTTTTTTACTACTGGTTCGCCAGTCACAGCATGTTTGGTATTTATATTTTATTGTATGCATATTGTGGTGAAGAAAAATGTTTAAGTAAAATACTTATCTTGTATCTTATCAAATAACTTTTAAGATTAGTATTAATCACCCATTTCAATGCTTTTTCTTTCAGGGTCAGAAGACAGAAGCAGAGAAGTACTATCTGAGAGCTATTCAACTAGACCCAACAAAAGGGAACTGCTACATGCACTATGGTAAAAAAGAAAGAAAGATGTAAAACGATTTATTTATAGTCAAAGTTTTTGACACAGCCTGTTTTAAAATTGATGCTAGAATCATAAAATAAATAGAAAATAGAAAAGCGTGCATCTATCCTCTGTGATTGAGAGAACCCTGAACATATCATGTGAAGTGTTTTTCTACTAACTAAAATATGCACGATCCTTATCATCCAACACTCTGTTGTGCTGCTCTTTGAGCTTTACTGTACAATCACAGTTTGCTGCAGTACGTTGTACCTAGTCTTAGGATAATAATTAGACTCTTTAATCCAAGACTTTAACTTTGTAGTGTCATCCAAAGTCATTAAATATACCAGATTCTTCTACAAACCTAATGAGGATTTTAGAGTGTCAGATCCCTTATTCTTATATCATGATTTTAATAACTGTGATTTCATTCACTATGTATCATCGATGGGAGTGTTGGAGCTGTTTTTTCACATGCTGCAGACGTTTATTTGAGTGAGGAGGATCGGGGTACACAGTGTTTACCATTCTTAACACAGAGTAAAATACTGTTACACTGCTAATGCCACTTTTCATATCAGTTTGGAGGAACCAGCCCTGTGCTGCTTCATGTCGCTCTCTCCAGGATATTCACAGGAAATTAAATCTGTTCTGTCCTGCTGAAAGCACCATTGTGTGTTGTTGTCCCCTTTCGCCTCCCCCTCCTTATCTTTCTCTGTTCCTCCCGGTGCTTTCTCTCTGCTGGATATCGTGGGGGTTAGTGTGTAGTTTGGTCCCTGGCAAAGGGTGCGTTGCTGTCTTTGGACAAAGCTGTTTCCCCTTCTTACAGTCCTTCCCAGTCTCTCTCTATCTGGCTTTGTTCTTATTTCAATGTTATCTTGTAGCTGTTTGCCATAGGTGATGTTTATTTGGGCTGGTCACCTTTTGTTTATCACAAATCTGTCTGCCTTCGCCACCCTGGGTTTACTGGATGAGCTCCAGGTGTGAGTCTGTAAGGAGTGCTGATATCTGTCTACACTGTAACACCACAGCACACGAAGACACACGAATGAGAACGTTTCAGGGAAGTGAGGATGCATAGGGTTATTGCTAAAACAAAGTTCGCTCTGTTGCTGTAACACTTTGTAATGCAAACCGTCCCTCATGAGATCTGGCTTTACATAGCCTGCTTTGGTTTCTAATAGCTTGTTTTTGGAACCTGCACAAACACAAGCCAGCAGAAAACACACCTCAGTGGAGCTTCCACGCATTCCTCTCGTCCTGCATTCAACATCTGTGGCCAACCTCGGCTGTTAATTTATAGCCGTTGAGGCAGGCACTTGAGGGTGCCGCACCAGGTGGCCAGACTCCCACAGGAAAACACATGAATTACCTCTGTCTCATCTGAGTTCTCTAACGCCGCTGAGCAAAACTGTCCTCCGTTCTTTTACCGCGTCGCCTCTTGCCCACTTTCTCCGACTCCTCATTGAATTTTCTGTGGCACTCATCTCTTTCACTGCCTCCTTTCAGCTGCCTTTGGTCCCTCATAATCTCCATCTTAGCCTCTCTTTGCTTCTCATCCAGTACATCAACAAATCGACTCATTGCTTTAAACATGATTAAAGAAATACTATACAGAACTTGTGCAACACCCTGGAAACAAGCACACTCCCTCTGTCTCTCCCCTTTCTCCAGGACAGTTTCTGCTGGAGCAGTCTCGTCTCGGTGAGGCTGCCGAGATGGCAGAGAGAGCTGCGGAGATGGACAGTTCAGAGTTTGATGTCGTCTTCAGTGCTGCTCACATGCTCAGGTTGGCTAAACATATGACGTACAACAACATCACTCGCAAGTTGATTTTCCATACTTTGACAAAGGCGTGGAAAATCAGTGCAGAGCAAACTTACATTTCAAGAAATGTTAAGGTTTGTTGAGTCATGAGTTTGCTGCTGTTCTGCTTCATCATTTTTGGGTTGATTCTTTACTACTTTCATATAACAGCCATCTTTGGAATATAAATTCTACCAGTGCTATAGATTAGTAAATGCACCCTCAATGGAAATAGCTGCTATAAAAGCTATTATGAATTACATACTTAAACAGCAGTACAATTTGAGTCCATCATCTTAATGTTTCAGTCCAGAGCTTGTAAAGAAGCCACTGGAGAATTTAGCCTTAAGATTTGGCAAGCCTGTGGATAGACGGCATATAAATCTGAGAATGTGTCAAAAGGGACTGCAAATGTCCTCTACTCCCAAACACTGAAGGGAATACTGGAGCGATGTGCCTTAATTCCATTTTGCTCTACATATCTGGAAAAGACATTACTGCTCTCTAGCATCCCCCATAAACACAACACCACAGAGAGTTTGTAAGAAGTTAAAAGTCTCCGTGTTTGGCTGAGGTTTGCTTTGGAAATTTAAGAGTAAATCTAAATGACAGATCATTCTGCTGTACTGTGGTCTGGTTACTGATTATTTACATCTGAGGCTCACTGCGACATAAATTCTAACGGATTAGGATTAAGGTTTAATGAAAGCGACAGCGCACACCTGCCATCAGACGGATTTAAAGCTAAAGCTGCTCGACTGACAATAAAGGTGAAATATAAAACAGAAGTTATTTGAATATATTACTTAGTTAAGAATGGCTTTATATATCTCTTTCTACTATAAGTACCTCATTTTCCTAATTCTTTCCAAAACCTGAATCTTTATGCCACTTAACCAAACCAAGCCAAAGACTATGGAAGGACACCACGAGACGATAACTGTGATATCAGCTGAACTTCAGTGAACTCTGTATTTTACTTGAATCACAGTCTTATAAATATTAATTACCATGTCAGGAAAGAATGGTTAGTTTGACTTTATCGGTTTTGGCACAGCCAATACTGGCTCATGTGCTTCTTGGATTAAATCTGTGGGAAGCAGATTAATTGTTGCCCTTTTATGCACCCATCTCTAGAAAGAAAAGAAGAACTGGTTGATTTTGAAATCAACACCACACTCAAGACTTTTTATCTGTACTCAATCATACTCTCATAAATAATACAGTATAATGTCTGAATGTGGTAGTTTGTGGTAACCTTTCACCAGTGAGTGAAAAACGTATCAACTTTGATTAAATGCTGAACACTGTGGCACACAGGGAAAGGATGATTAAATGCAATGAAAGTGCTTTATTCCTTATAATTTTGTTAAGATGAAGATTCATCGTAACATGATATGAATCTTACCAATAAAAATTATAAATGAAATGAACCAATTAACGCAGCTAATGAACGGCTAACTTTAATGACAGTAATTCGTAGTTGTATAAAATTAATTGCAGTTATTATCAGTCATTTAAACTAGTGCCCTATTATTAATATAAATTGAGTTATTATGTGCACATTTTTACTCTCCCTTCCTTCTCTCTTTTCTTCGTTCTCTACAGACAGGCAAGTCTAAATGAGGCGGCAGAGAGGCAGTATGAGCGTGCAGCCAGGCTTAGACCAGATGTAAGTACCTGGACTGGTGGGCCTGTTAGCACTTACTGTGGAAATGTACACACACCTGCACTGTAAATTCATTTTACAACACACTATGTTTTGCCCATCGTTCTGACACGATGTTATAGTTCTGTTGTTTCTGGCAAACTGTGACACAGCTGAGTATAAAATGGAAACTGTGTGTAGTTCACGACTGCAAATTGGTGCCTCAATGTGCTTATGAAAGCACACAAATCCCAAAGAGAAACGGGTTTAGTAGTTACTGTTGTCTGATATGAAATTCAGAAAGTGTCTCTTGATGCAGGTAGAGGAAGTTACGGGTTATTATATCCTGATTCAGGCCATTCAAAGGAAAAAGGGTGTGTGGACTGGTCTGGGACAGGTCATAGAGTCATAGAAACCCCTGTGTTATAAGACTTGCAAGGAGTTTCCTGCAGTCATTTGTCATGTTAGTCTGCTTGGTGGCAGTGTACCCGGTGACTTACGTTTCCAGTTCAGCCAGGAGACGGGGTTAGACTTTCATCTTTGTGCCCTTCGCTGGATTAACTGGTGTTATACTGCCACACCCTGCACAGCAGTGTTTCCCAGCTGTTTTTGTCTGATGTACTTCCAGAGTCAGGATGAACTCAAGTACCCTTTCATATACCGAGACATTTTCCAAATGGGTTAAATTTATTTTAAACTAGATGTTACTTAACACTGTTACTAGTTACATAAAGAAATAATGTGTTTCATGATGTTTTGTTCACTTAAGTCAAATTTTCTCTATGACTTATCTTCACTTTAACTCTAGACTAACTTTTTCAACCATTTATTTTATTTCATTTCACTTGAAATCATGGCGCGTTCAGGTGTTTATTTCTATTTTCCGCAGAGCTAATCTGCAGTTCCCTGGTTCAGTTCCAGAAGTACTGTTTAGAAATCAATACTTTATTGCTTCTGCCCCTTTTTAGATAAGGCCCGTCTGTTTATATCCTGTTTAAACCTTAAAGGCTTAGTAAAACTACAGATATGAAGAATGCTGGTTGTCCATTTTAATTTAGAAAGCCATGTGTTTATATTTTGTTCTGAAAAAAATAAGCTATCTCAAAGTCACAGTCATTCTAATTCACAGTCTGGGAGCCTTTATTGACATTCAGACACACTAAAGGCTTCTCTTATCATTTGTCACGAGTAAAGCGCTTTTTGCCTTTGACATTTTCCCTGCACACGTCCGCTTGGTGAATGACGGTTTCTCAAAGATCAACTTAATCCAATAGCTTTCAGGTCATAAAAGATTCAGTGCTGGATCTACGTGCTTAGAGAGGCAGGTGCAGAAGTTTTTATTTTACACACACACAGACTAAAATACTTTTCTTGCCGTTTGATTGAACTGAATAGGCTATGTTGGCTACTGTGGAAACTGGTATAAAAGGTAATACTATGCATAATTAAGCTGGAGTATGTATTTTATTGTCCCTGCAAAACAAAAAATGTGTAACGCTTTTAATTTGAAGCAGCAGCAGTAAGCTTACATGCTGAGTTTCCGGTGAATCCCATGTGTATGAAGCATGTGTCTAACACTAACAATAAAATCTACATAGGCACAATATGTCCATAATTTGTATAAAAAGGTTGTAATTTTATGTCAATGTGATCCACAGTAGTCATCCACTGTGACAAGATCAACCCAAATTAAGAAGTAATTTTTTTCAGTCAGAAGAGAGGCAAAAATGATCAACGTACTTTCTATCTGCTTTCTTATATACTGGATACATTTAAACAGAGCTTCATTTATATTGTCTCAGTGTTTGTAGGACATGTTACTGTATATCCCAGTATTTGTAGTGTTTGTTGTCCAGATGTTTATAGTGACGAAGGCGACCTCATTTATCTGACTTAGCATTGCTCTGGTGTTTATACATTTCCACAATTGCACAATAAGCTGAAATTTTATTTGCAGCTCTTTGAAATGTAACTATTTTGTTGCAGTAGGTGAGGGCTTAAATAATTACCCAGCATCTTCCACACCACCTAATAAAGGTGTAAATGTTATTTTGTTTGAATAGTTTTTTGGAAAAATAAGATCCCAAGCCCAGTCTTCTAACACAATGTAAACGAGTCAAACATCAGCCTTAAGGAGCAACAAACTGTTGTTTGTGGAGAGAAACTCTATGAACTAGTTGCCAAGCTGCTAAGCATATGTCGTGCAGTGAGGAGGCGTGCCTAGGAATAAAGTCAGATATGCAGGGTGACTTTGAGAATGAGATTTGGGTGTGTTTTTTTTTTTTCTGCGAATCATATCTGTGACCTGGATTTTGTAGATTTCCACAACTGGTGCACTATTAAGTGTCTGATAGTTTGCAGCTTTAAAATATGGCAAGACACTGTACTAAATATGACTCCAGAAACAAATACTTAAATAGGTTTGTTCATTCACATCATAAACAGACAAACCACACACAGTCTGTAGCTACCTCTTTGTTAACTGTGGTGTTGTTACTGGCTGCTACTGTATTATGAGATTTAACTATAAAGAAATGAATGTATATTTGATTTTTGCACATTTCAGTAAAGTCATTGCCTTAATCTGCTATAAAAACTTGGCAAGCTGCCCTGAAGTGTGTGCATGTCTCACATAACCATCTGTGACAAATGCAGAACTGAGAAGGGCAAGTTTAAAATAGTTTGTCCAAATTCAAGGTCGATACAGTTGCCAGAAGAGCAGTAATCCTGTAACACAACACCCTAACACCTCATATTGCTATAATCATGGCATTATGCGCCACTCCGTCTAACGGTATGACCATTGTGTGTTTGCCCTACATTAGTACCCGGCTGCTCTGATGAATCTCGGTGCCATCCTCCACCTGAATGGAAAACTTCCCGAAGCAGAGGCCAACTACCTGCGTGCACTGCAGCTCAAACCTGATGATGTCATTACCCAGTCCAACCTGCGCAAGCTGTGGAACATCATGGAGAGGCAGGGGCTCAGGACTAAGCATGGGGCTCGGGAGGCAGATTTGCGACCTTTGAACTAAGAAAGTGGCTGCACTGCTCCTTCGAGGCGACTTTGTGTCCACCAGAGAATGAAGCAGGACAGGATATCAAAGAGCTGGAGCCTAAACGCTCAATGTACAAGACAGGAAAGACCATTTCTTCAGAGTCGTGGCCTTCAATGATTTTGGAAGACAGTTTAAGCTTATTTGGGATTTAAAGGGCAGGTTCACCCCTTCAATATGTCACGACCAGTGCTGTAAGGAGACTCAAACAACTAAAATGATGCAATTAAGTTCAAGCCACAGTCTCAAACATCAGCTGATTACTGGTTCACTAAATCGAGGGATGTTTTATAGCACTTAGTTTGGATGAGGAAACAGCAAAATGATTTAAATATTAATTTCTTCAGAATTTGTTTTGATGGGGTATTACAAGCATATTGTCTTTCATGATACCAGCTGGTTTGTCTTTAAGGGGAATTTCCCTCCAAGACCTGTACAGTGCTGTACAGATCATTTCTACAATCAATTAAAAAATGGGTTAAAGAATAATAGCCAATCACATTTGGTTGTCTGAGTCACTGAAGGTTGCCTGCACCAGGTGCATATAAATGTGTGTGACTGGAAAAATGAAAACAGATCACCAGACATCTCCTCAGCGGTGCCAAAGCTTGTACTGAGTCTTCAAGCCTCTTGTGCCAAGCCAAGAACTGTTGTCATGTATGTATTGTATTCCTTGTGTCAAATGAAGTTGTTTCATTTCATGTGATCAAATTTAATTTATTAATGTGTTATTTTATGTGAAAATGCCAACACTGTGCCATTTCACTGTCACAATAGTTCATCCTCTCTAATTCCTCCACATAGTAACATAACAATTACACGTTTTTATAAATGCATTTTTTTCCTCTCTGCTCAGGGACATCATTGTGATTCCTGTCACAGGTTTGTGACACAGAGAGCTTCTTAAAATTCTGTTAAAATATCTCTGACGATTGTGATGTTTTGGTTAAATTATAAAGAAATGTTTAGCTGTTGTGTTTTGTAAAGAGAAGTGAACTTTTTCCATAATAAAACCATGATTTTTGCTCGCAGCAGAGGGAATGGATATATTTATATGCATACAGTGCATGTACGGAGTTGAGATTTGGCTCTAATCCAGTTATTTCATACACCAAGCACTGCACAGCAGAACAGAGAATGAAGGAGCACGTTCTGTAGCTAAAGGGGTAAAGATACCAACCATATCTCCACTGTCTGTAATTAATGCTCAGAATTACCTTAAAGAGTGTGGGGTGACATAAATACTAAATAATAAAAGTATCATGTAGAATCTCCTTTTGAAACAGTGGGAGCCATTTTAATAATGCAATAACCTACAAGGAAATAGGCTGCAATACCAGCTTGGTCCATAACACTTTATATATTATAACGATTAATCAAACATGAAAATATTTATCTACTATGTAAATCAACATTTAAGAATCTAAATGAATTTCCCAAACAAAAGGAAGTAATGTAATCTATGTAATTGATAGTTACAGACAGCATTGCAGATAATGCACTGCAGAAATTAGCAGCCAACAGGCCCAGAAGCAGATCTGTAGGAGGTCAATAAAACAGACAAGCAGCGTGGACAAACATGAACCTGCTCACGAGCTCGAAGCCATGAAATTAATATTAGCAGCCGATTTTATACAAATGTGACAAGCAGCTGCTAGAATTAATAGCAAAACCTTTTATGCAGGAGGAGAAGAGCTGTTCCAAAACAATTATTCTTTCACCAAGCTTTTGAAAAGGGACATGATCGTGAACTAGCTTTCAGGATTTCATGCAGGTTTCAAATACAGAAATTCAATAATTTAAAAAATAACACATTTTTCTCTCTAAACCTGTTACCTAGTCTTGGTTTCATTGGTGGCAGAAGAGAATAGTCCACGATACCAACTGCTTCATCTCTTTCCTCTCTCAATGACACACTCAGATCCACTAATTAGACTTGGTCGTTTCACAAACTCCACATGTTGATATCATCTGATCAAGCTGACATCAAAGAGTTTCTAATCACATGCCAAACTATGAGCACACCAAGCTGTAAATATTTAAGAAGATATGAAACTTGACTCACTTATTCGCTTACAAGAACTCACAGCCCCAGTTTCATTTCATTTCATTTTCCAATTATGCGGTAGAAGTTAGCATGCATCGGCAAAGACATATTTTGTTATGTAATAATAATAACTCTGAATCAAAAATGTGTTTGTTATGCATAGAAAGAAGCTTATTTTGAAACACCATCTGCCAGAGTCATTACTGAATCTGTCCGTCTTCCCAACTGGGCCAATTAAATAATCTAAAGTAGTTTACTGAGAAATGGTCTGACTCTGGAAAACAGTTCCATCTACAAAATACCACACCAATAATGTGGTAATGGTAAAGCATTTTACATTTTCTTAGCTTTAATACAATCAAATAGGAAACAACTCCTTGGTTAATGACATAATAGCAAATACATTCGTAAAACCTGAATACATATGGTTTCATAAAGGGCTCCTACTGCTACAGTTTTACAGCCTTCTATACTGTATATGGTGATCATCCATCCATCCATATTCATCTGCTTATCCAAGATCGGATCACAGGGCAGCAGCTTAAGCAGAGATACCCAGACTTCCCTCTCACTGGCCACTTCTTCTTCTTCCTCTACAGCGTGTCTTGGGTTTTCCTCAGGGCCTCCACTCGGTAAGGCGTGCCTGGAACACCTCATCAGAGAGGCATTTAGGCCACATCCTTCTGCAGCCATCTCCACCTTCGGCCACCGGCCAATTCAAATTGCACCCTACCTCCTTGGACTTTCCTACAAGTGGTGAGCCCATGGGAAGAAGGACCCACGTTGCTGGAACCAAGGTTGTATGTCTGGCCACCAAGCTCTCGCCATCAAGCCCACCTCCAGGCCTGGCTCCACAGGGGGCCTCCGGTGATCCAAAGTTCTATCTCATAATAGGAGGTTTTGTGAACCGCTCTTTGTCTCGTCCCTCACCTAGGACCAGTTTGCCTTGGGTGACCCTACCAGGGGCATGAAGCCCCCGACAACAGAGCTCCTAGGATCACTGGGACACTCAAACCCCTCCACCACGATAAGGTGGCGGCTCGAGGAGGGGTATATATAGATCTTTCTCAGCAGAAAACTAAGTGAAAGTAATATCCTAAGACCTATGGAGAAAAAACTCCAGAGTGTATCTTTGTAAACCTGGCCCCATCTTGTCTCTGTATTTCCCTGGTCACCCAATGAGGAAACACTTTGATAACCTCTTCTTCCTGCATGTGAGGTTGACCACCACTGGGAGTGGAAAACAGTGTGCAGGATCCTCTGTTCCAAAAACTATTTAACACAAGGGAAATAAATGGGAATTATCTTAATGCTGTGTAATTTACAGTTCAACGCTTTCACATCCAGTCACACTGACATGAAAAATAGTCCAATTACGGCCGAGTAACACCTTCCTTTCCATTTCCTTCAGTGAAGACAGTCTGCGCTTGTTACTACACTTTACAGTCAACTGCTAATTAACTGTAAGCTGTCTTTGGTGTTTAGAATATGAAAGTTATTCACATATAATGGCATGATATCTGAACTCTGATGGTGTGAGCATCTACACACAAAATAAAGTACTAAAACTATACTGTAGGGAAGGAAGTTATAGGCAAGACCAGAACAGATGAAAGATTTCCTCCCACCACTCCATACTACAGCTGCAAGATGAATGTGGGAGTAGATTAGATATAGCATCAGATATGGATTAGTCTGCACAAATGGGTGTTGTATTGCTTGTGTATGATTTATCCCAAATACATACAATTCTCATGACAAATCAGTTGATCACTCGCCATTATAAAATTTGCCAATTTGCCATGAACCGAATGAACAAACAAAAACAGGAAAAAGGCTATTAAATAGTAATAGACTATTACTATAGTATACAACATACAATTCTAAGTTATAGTATTAACAAAAAAGGTTAGCCTGGTCAAAAATAAATAAATAAATAAATTTGCAATACCTGCTCACATGATCTAAAGCTGTATGTATTAGTGTTGTCCTTACGGAGTTATTACTAGTACTACTACTCTTGTAGTACTACTGAAAAGCTCAACACTATACATAACAAGTAAACATCTTATATCTAAGATCCAGTACAGAAGTACTATAAAATAATTTGTCAAAAATCTAAAGTAAAGTAAAAAAACACTGAAATGTGGTTGAATGCAACCATGAAGTAGCATAGAACAAACTAATTTAACAACTGACTACAATCCAAATGGGCACCAGCCAATGCTGCCTGAACCAACAGTGACCTCTGCTGACAATTTCACTTAAGTAGAGTTAGATTGTTTTTTTAAATAGACAGTTAAATTGTTTAAATGTTGCATGATTAAGGGGGAAATAAGAAAGAACAGGCCCATGAAAACCCAATAAACTTGGTAATCATACATACATTTCACCTACTTAATAGGTTTTAGTTGCTTAATAGGTATTTTTGGTTTAGGACATGTCAGCCCACAAGCACACTTGTCAGTGATGTCAGTGTAGGTGTGGTACGAGTATCAGTTGTAAAATGAAAGTTAGTGTTTTGACGTCACTAACAGAGGTGTGGTAGGAATTATTTGCATTATATATATATGGCATGTACAGTATGTAAAAAGTAGTTGTAATTACTGTAGTTATTTTTTCCTGTACTGACTAACACTACACAAACAGGAATAAACATATATAGACTCTGGTTTGGTTCAGCTAGGAAACTTATTTATTAAGCTCTTTAAGATAAAATACCAAATCTGTGTAATGTAATGTGAATGATATTTCATAAATATGATCTTATTTTAAAGATGTAAGTTTACCTTTGATAATACAAAAAATATAAAAAAAATTTCACCTGGACAGATTGTTGTAGAAGTTGCAATATAGTAGTAGTGCTCAAGAGCCTGTCTTGATGTCATCTGTACTGAATCAAATACTCCGGATATATTTGATTTGAATCAAAAATAATAAAAATTTTAGGATGTTCTAAGTCGTCAACACAGCTGTCGTGAGAGTTTTCAGAACATTTATGATCAGGTTTTTGAAAATCCCGTTGTCCAACAATTGGTTTTCCAATTATCACGCGCGCCAGAAATACCACTTTTGTGGGTCCAAACTGTACACTTTGTGTGTCGCCGCCGTACAGAGGCAATGGATTCACGCTGCTGCGGCTGTACCTGTCTGCATGTGTTGCATATTTTGCAAAATATACTCCTAAACAAGAAGAAAGAAAGTCACATGAGACGAGGTGATCGTTTTGACACCACAACCATGATTATTTCTATAGTATACACACATTTTTTATATTTGTGGACATACAGGTATTACTGAATAATTGTAATTACCTTTGCCTAATACATGGGCATGTTTTCCAGCTAACCGCACATCAAAGTTGTACTTGCAGATTGTGTCCACATTTGCACCATCAGTCCCATGAAAAAGTCTTCCCTCTTGAATTTCTGTGACACCTTGAATTCTCATTAACTGTTTCTTTTTCCTTTGACACAAATAAAGAAAAAGACATGTTGCTAACAAAGAAGATGGACGATGATGGCAATAGTGGTGATGAAGGGAACAGAAAGAGCTTTCTTACCTACAAAACATTTCCCAAAGGTCCAAGTTCTGTATCCTGTTGATTGATACAATGACTTTGTCTAACAACCCATCATTCTTCACAAAACCTGCCACAGTCTGATACTCTGGAGAGAGTTTACTCAGAGGGATCAACTGTAAAGGAATTTAAACATAAACATACTGAAATTAAAATGAATAAGTCTTAGGCATCTGTAAAAATGACAATACAAAATTAATAGAACTATTTTGTGATAGGGAAAAATTGCACTTGTGTTACAGTCTGAATACACTCTACACATGTACAGATGACACCCGCAAATGAGGAAACAGTTGTTTGACCCAAAGCAAGAGTCATTTCAGACCCTCTTCTGGCAACCTTTGTCTCCTAAAAATTACGTTCGTGAGACAGGGTTGCTTGTGGGGTGCACATCTAATAAGTGAGTTGGTTTAAGAAAATTACAGAAAACACACAAGCTACTGCTGCTAAACTCTACATCAACAAACTCACAGGTCTGTACAACTGGTTGCATCAGGTCAAAGAGTTTAGAGTCTCTGATGCAGAACAAAATTTGCATGCATGTGGACTTCACTGAACACTTTGCACACACGTTCTTAGATGGAATGCACACCTCCCAGATGGGAGAGAAGTGAAAGTAAAACTGAAACTGAATAAATAAGTGAAATACACAGCGAATGCAGATGCTTCTATCTGGATTCTCCTGAAAAAGAGGTTTTTAATCTCAGTGGGATTGCTGAGATTAAAAATGAGATCAGAAATGCTGAGCACAGTGACGTCTTTCCATTAGGTCTAACAGCAAATTGTGGCTGACACCAAACTGTGATGCTTGTGCATTGGTGCCATATGTAAGGAAAAAACATAAGAGCCTGTCCAGTATTTTGATTACTGTCAATAGTCTGTCAACAATTACTCTGACAATCACATCCCATCTATTCTGACGGGAGTGGTCTCTTCCATGATTATAATGTCCCGATCCTATGGCAAGAGGGGTCACTGAATGCTTTGATGATTATAAAAATCCTTCATGAAAGAAATTAGGAACTTTACAGTCACCAGATGTCAACTCAATTAAACCCCTGAGATAATCTGGACCAACGTGTTAGACGCATCAGCAGAACAACAAATCAGGCAGTGTTTATCCATCCCTCTAGGAATGTTTCAGGGACTTGTGCAATCATTGTCAAGGTGCATTGACCCTGTTCTGGCAGCATGTAGCTAACAAGGACATTATGCTTTTTTTTTCTTTGCATTTCTCATCCACCTGTCCTAGTTGTAACACTGTTTCATAATTATGAAATTAATTTTGTGTATTAAGACATTGTTAAACTATTAATAATAAGTATCACTTAAATTGTTACATTCTGAAAAACAACAAAAGATTTATAATTTCTTGTTCTGAAATATACTTCCGTCGTTGTTACCTGATACGGACATGTGAGATCAAGCCTTTCCCAGAAGACAGGACCAGCACTGAAGCAGGAACAACTGTGGGAGGGAAGAGTAAAGTTTGCATTATGCTGCCAGTTTCACTTTCATTTTATGAGAAATAATACTAAAGACTGACAAATCCGTGACTCGCTGTTGTACTGTTGGCAAATATTTGTTATATTCATGTATTTTAAACCTCGTTTCACCTTCTCTGAATGTTGTCGCCCCTTCGAATTCGTCTTTGCCTTCTTGTTTTGAGGTCGGTCTGTAGCATTGCTGTACAAGAACAGATGTGTCAGACAAGTTTTTCATATGTGAACAAAGAAAATGTATTCATAGTACCTGAGAAATCAATCTTGCTGGAAGAGTTAGATGAAACTCTTGTTAGAACCCCTTTGGAGTCATTCAGATAATGCTTTTCAATATCCTCACTCCTACAGGGATTATCTGGGTCATCCTGTAGGATGGAGAGAAGGTAACAACAGGGAAGCTTTGACTCGGTTTATCAACTCTACATAGCTTTGTGCAATTATAAAAGACATTTTGAATAGAAATATTGAAAAGTTTACCTCAAATTTGTGCCAACTTCCACAATCTGCCAGGTAATACCAACACCAGGGGGTGTCTGATGTGTCCATGTATTCCACATCTGGATTATTCCACATCATCCTGACACACAGACATACAATTCTGGATAGAAACAAAGGCTAAATAAAACTGACCTTCATCTGGTTTGCTCAGGCAACTATTAAAGTCGAGTCAGGTTTTCTCATATGAATGGAGTCATTTATAGCCACACCTTCTGAGGTAGGCTGGCTTTACTCACTAAGGAAACAACATGTGAAATAGCTACCGGCACTAAACAATTAGCAGTAGAAGATGTTAGTAGTCCTCTTCTCAGACAGATGTTCTACAAGATAAATCTTTGTGTTTAAAATTTTATTTGTTCTAACGTGTAAAGTACAGACATACACATACACTCTCTGTCCACTTTATTAGGTACACCAGTACAATCTAATGCAATCCAAGATATCAGCTCTGCCATTAATTCTACTTTTATAATATTATAATTTCTCAATTTTTGTTGAAACGGTCAGAAAGGTGATAATTCTGCTATATGTTTATCATTAGAGTTATAGTGAATGGTGGAATGCATTATATTAAAACGTGTTTCTACTGTTTGGCCACCCTCTTTTTGTCTATTTACATAAATGAGGGGACAAAACATCAGAAGCACCTCTTCCTGTAATGTACCTAATACTGTGGCCATCAAGTGTATATCACACATCCTATTCACACACCTGTAGTGTTCTTGTTTTCTCTATTATTAGGATAGGTGCTCAAGTTCTATTCTTGTAGTGTCACACCACCTTGTGGCAAACTCATAATAATACTCTGCATCCTCTTGTTCTGACTGTCCATAAACACACACAGACACAATCATACAATGAATTCGACAAATGCACACAGCAAAGCAATACTACATTGTGGGATTCTTTTCCATTACAGTGCTATACATGTGCTGGCTACATTCATTTGATGATAAATTAACACCAGGTGGAAAGAAAACCTGCTTCTGCAGGTGGAGACGGTTTGGAATGAACCTTGCTGCAAAAACTCACAGCACATTCGACTTCAGTCATCGTCCAGTCTTTTGGTGACTGAAGTGAATATTCAGATACGCAGAAACATATTGCTCAAGGATGATGAGTGAACACAACGTCACAACTTTATGTCAATGTGACACATTTACAAAACCTTTCGTGGAAAGGAGGGGAAAGTGCACTGATGCATGATTAAAAAATTCAGAGGTAGAAGCGTTTTCATGAATAAAAAAATGAAAAAATAAAATAAAATCCATGCCCCCATACTACACAGAGTGCTAGGTACACACAGATGTTTGTCACTAACTGGCATATAAAGCTGCTACATGAGTGAGCAGGAATATGTGGTGGTTTTTGGTTTCAGTATTTGGAATTATGTCTACACTTGCTCATGCGTGGCACTGTGGATGAGAAGAAAGGGCTGTGGCTGATGGTGGGACATCACCTATAGGCCTACAGGCTGCATGTGCCACTCTTGTTTTAAACAACAAATACTGACCAAGCAAGCACAGATTCTGCATTTAATACAAAAATGCCACAAAGACTGATTTTCAGTCAAATTTTTCATCGTTTAACGTGACAGAAATGTCCCAACCAAACTGTAAGTTCCTGTCTTACAGAATAAAAACTGTACATAAAGTCTTAATTGTCTTCATTTTCCATATTTCCCCAAAGGCACTTCGGATGACCTATGCTCCAATTAGGTGCTGGAATTGGCTGAAAGAAAAAACACATGTCCCTTAAACTGCTGCTTTTTCCATTTCATCCCATCATCTGATTCTGAATTCATAAATACTTCCATGTTTGAGATCCAGTCTCTAAGAAACGGTACATATCTTCTTGTTCCCCGTCAGTAGAACTCAATCAGATACTCTGGGTAAATCTGATTGCTGTCAAAAACTACATAAATCTTTGGATTGGCCATATCATCCACACAACTGTCATAAAAGTTGGTGAAGCTGGCATCCTTGGAGGGTGGTCTGCAGTACATAGGATGACCGACTGTGTATTCTCCAACAAGCACTCTGGCCAGGAACATGGTTTTATAAGGTGGCTCACTAGCAAATATTGGTGGGGCGAGTCCATGTCTCTGCAGGGTGGTGTTGTGCTTCCCCGTGGTGTGACAGAATTTACTGGAGTATTTGGCATCCCGGGCAAAGTAGCTCCCTGAAAGAGAGAATTGTGAGAGAAATTGTTAAAACCTTACACTACAAATGTGATGAATTGTTTCATGTTGTTACATCACAACACAGAGGGGTCTACCTTTGCCATAGACATCGCCATGGCTTCCTGTCAGCCGCCAGTCAAAGTTAAATGTACATATAGCTTGTATGTTGCTGTGTCCTGTGCCATGAAACAGCATTCGCTCCTCAATATCCAATGTGCGCTTGACTTTTCGCAACTGTGTTTTCTTCCTTAGGGGAGAACCAAGGAATGACAACACACAGAGCACTGATGATCACTTGGTTACTAAATGAATGTATTTTCCAAGCTACACTGAGCTAAAGGGATGTGCTGAAAAATCAAGAATGGCTGACTTCTATGGACAAAGGTGAATTCATTGTGGTTTCAGAGGCCGCAACACAATCAGTTAAATGTTTTGGCGAAGGTGAGAGTGCTCCTTAGTTTTGTTCTGTTTGCCTGTTTTAACAGAAGCAAGTTTTGTGTGTGGTGGGAGCTGGAGAACAACACCGTTGCATTTCTCACAATATGTCTCATGGACTGAAAACCATTGTGATGTAATTTCTTCAAACCCAAAAGAATTATTTGCATTTACATTCACAACAATATAATTAAGGTCTACCTGCAGAAGAACTCCCATAAGTCCAAGTTCTGAATCCTCTGGATAGATTTGATTGGATGATCCATAGTCCTTTCATACAGTCTGGCGACTTCTTTAAACTCATATGTGTCTCTGCCAAGCTGGATTAGCTGCAACACCCAATCACATATAGATAAAATGACACATGACTGAGTAAGTGGTGGTGATTTCTGAAAAAAAGGCCACACAAGACCAAGGGCATTTGTGTTGTGGTTTTGGCAAATGATTGCAGAACTGCTTAAATCATTTTGTAAAAGGGAGTTGGACTCAGCTTTTACAGCTTTTTCAAACAAAATCATATATTAGGAATTTGCTTGTATGCTCACTCACTTAGACATATTAAATACGTTTTGTATAAATACTCTGACCTAACCTTACTCAGTACCAAAATGTGTGTGTGTGTGTGTGTGTGTGTGTGTGTGTGTGTGTGTGTGTGTGTGTGAACCAAATTTAAGTTTATCACAGTAATGTGTGTTACTTTGCTCACCTGATAAGGCTCATCTGTATTGATTCTCTCCCAGTGACAGGGAACAGGCAAGGCAAGATTATCACAAATAAACCTAACAGAACAAGTGAAAGACAGCAGCAACAAAATACTGAGTGCATTTGCAGAGCTGGCTGGAATTTAAGGTTTATCCTAAGGGCTGGCAGATGTTTGAACCCTGACCTTTTATTTAAAGCAAGATATTCTGAAAACAAAAGTTCTCTGCATGTCAACCAGTTCCTACCTGAAGCCAGTTGCAGAGTGGAGGGAACGTTTGATTGGTCGTTGCTTCCCTGTTGTGACATTGATCTGTCGCATAACTGGCAAAAGATTTAATAAAGGTTAATTGCCTCACAAGTTATACTTCAACTGTGCAGGGTCATACAGATAAAATTGTTCATTTGTTAACGTACCTGAAAAGTCCAGTCTGTATGTATACTTGGCCGTGTAGAACTCCATGACTCCGCGTTGGTTTCTGTTGTAGCACTGTTCAATCTGTGCACTGGTCACAGAACAGGCTGCACTGGGATCAATCTGATCAAAATTTACAAAAACGTATGCCTCTATTGGAGGATTAAAATGATAATTCAGTGAGTGAATTATTTGATAGACAGAAAATAAAGTTGGAAATTTTTAGGTAACTAACCCTTTCAGTACATTTTATAGTGCACATGTTGACATTTTAATCTGTTCACCAGACAAAACAAGAACTGAGACATGTCACACTGAGCTTAAAGAAATATAATTTTTTTTACTACTTTAATATTTAGGACTGCAACTGACCATTGTTTTCATGACTGATTAACCTGCCTGTTATTTCCACAGTTGATTGCTGGGTCTGTAACCTCCAAATGGTGGAAAAGTGACCATCGTAATATCCTAGAACACTTAACTTGTAATTAATAAATGTATTATCATTTATCTGCAATCAATTAATTGCAGTTCTACTAATGTTTGGTTATATTTAGTGGTTATGGGTGAATAAAAACGCACAATGCAGTGGGAATACTTAATAATGCAGGATAATAATGCTGTTGTATGTCTTTTTCAAAGCCACAAAGACAGTCTTGTCATTTATTTGATTAATGCACCCCAGAAAGAGATGAAAAGCTATGTCACATCATTGAACGCAGTCTTTGATGGCCACTAAATCCTGTGTTTTGTGTTTTAAAGTTACCATGTTCAGTGAACTACCTCAAACATATGCCACACTCCACACTCGGCCAAGTAGAACCAGCACCAGTTGGGCTCCGAGGTGTCCATCTCCTCAATCTCAGTGGACTCCTCCTCTGAAGACCTGATGGCTAACATAGCTAAATCTGAAATTAGTAAGTGAAAACACGCGAAAACACTTAGAGCGATAGAATGGGAAGGGGCAAGATAATATTTTATTCGTCAAACAAACCTAACGTCAAGGAGACGTTTTTAAGTCATGGTCGTGATGGCATTTCATCCTGTAATTAGCTAAACGGATTCAAATAATACAGGAAATTGCCATATTGAGCTAGCTATCATTAGCGGCTGCCGCACCCGACACTTGTCAACTCTACGGGTGTCTTACCGGTCTTCAGCCTGCCTCTAACCAGTTCCCTGTCCTTATCGGGATATAAATGCTCCATGGACTTTTAATAAAGCACCATAAAAAATCACATATTCGGTACGACAATAGATGACTAACGCTACTTAATGTTTCGCCTTTCTCTGCCTTGTTTACTTTTATTTCCTGGTTGTCACGCACTACACGTCAATGCGTCAATGTGATTTAACTCCTCCCATCTTTTTGGGGTCATTGTTGCCCTGAGTTTGCCCAGTCAGGCATACAACCTGTCCAAACTAGAACTGCTCAGACGAAATGGTTGAATTAGGATTAAATATATTAGTTATGAAAAATGAAAAGTTGTGGGTGCATACGTATACGTTCGACCGTGGTTATGCATTAAAAATGAAGTAAAATGTCCCACCTAACTACCCGCAAAAGAAAAAGACCAAATTATGGTTTTAAACATGTTCCAGCTTGCAACGCAAACAGGGTTTTGGGCTATAGGGATTAATTTAACAAAAATGCTGGCAGTATATCCCATTCATTACTGTACACTAGCCCACTGAATACCCTTTAGCATGTTATGCAACCTCAGAATAGGCTCTCTATTTTCCTTTGAGTTCCTTTTTCTACTATACTACTTTTCTACTATACCTATTGGACCTAAAGTAAGTCTAAAATCAAGTAGGTTAGTAATACTGCTTCTCAGACAGGGACTGTATATATACAAAACATCTCAGCTCACACTTACATCAGCAAATCACAATCCTTTTAGTATCATAGCACAATTTCATTTTTAATAACAACCCGCTCACAGCAGTCCTGTCGTTTTTTTTGCATTGATTGATTTTCACTTTTAGTATTCTTTTAGACATTGAAACATCTACTTAAATATCCGAGTGTCCTTTCCCATCCTACACGCTGCATGGGAAAGCCACTGTGTAGTTTCCTGCGGACACACCTCGCTTTCGAATAACTCTTCTCTCCAAACTTCGCTCAGTCAGTCAAGGAATTCTTCGTCGGCGCCCACTGAAAGCTCTCTGGTGAGTTGCATGCATTCAAATGTTTCAGTTTTTTATAGATTACGAAATTCTACTGTCTCATTCTATTTTGCATGTTTTCCTAACTGTACATTTTGTGAACTTAGTGGAGAAATTAGTGTAAGTCATTAATGACACTAGGTTTAACGCAAATAAAGAACCTGTAATGACCGTATGAGAAATATCAATAAAACAGTAAATGCCTTTGTTCCATATCTGTATATATATGGAGCGGGTCTGCAGAGAACATGACAGGCATAGCTTTGGAATGATATATACTATAAACACGATGTGCCGACAGACTGAGAGAATATGACTGCTGAAACAACCAGAGATGAGCCTGTCAGGACCGATAAAGACGCTCCTGAGGAAGGGATCCAGTCGAGAGAGAAATGGGCCAACAACATGGAATTCATACTCTCCATGGCTGGAGAAATAATTGGACTAGGAAACGTTTGGCGTTTTCCCTATCTGTGCTTCAAGAACGGAGGAGGTGAGGGACTGGGGCAGTGAGTGCATCATCGAGTGCTGTCAATAGCTGTTGAATGAATGCATTGTCTGTCTGCATATTTACTGAACACCTTCACTATAGATTCATTTTTACCACTTCAGGGTTTCATTCACTAGAAATATACTGTAGTTATTCAACTTACAACTAGTTGCATGATAAACTCACAGTCAGCCCACAGCATGCCTACATATGTGGAATCTCTGCATGACAGAAATGTGATCCTTCTTTACCTGTGCCTCATTTCAGGTGTTTTCTTCATTCCTTACTTTGTGTTCCTCTTCTTTTGTGGCATCCCCGTGTTCTTCCTGGAAACGGCTTTGGGCCAGTACACCAGTCAGGGCGGGGTTACTGCCTGGAGGAAGATATGCCCCATGTTTGAGGGTAACAGCAAGTGTTTAAAAAGCTGTTTGCTATGTGTAAAAAACAGTAGCTTTTATTTTAGCTTTTTTTTATTATTATTTTCTGAGACATTTAGGGCCAGTTTTAAATTTAATTAAATTATACACTTTTACATGTTGTCAACGCTTGACAATAGCTGCCTTGTACACACACTGTCAGTCTGTTATATACATGGAACAACAGGAAAATTTGCTAAAAAAAAAAGGACAGTAATTAGTAGTAGTATTTTTTGATTGCTGGAAAATCTAGGGATTGATTGTTCATATGAAATCTTTTAAATGTTAAACAAAAGTGGGAAAACTTGGAACCAGTCTGGCACTAAGCAGCTGTACAGAAAAAAAAGACAGCAGCCAGAAACTTTTACTAACTGTGTGAAAACTCACTGTGTCCTGCAGGGGTGGGGGTTGCTTCCCAAGTGATTGTGATCTATTTAAATATCTACTACATCGTGGTGTTGGCCTGGGCTATCTTCTACCTGATAAACTCCTTCAGAAATCCCCTCCCCTGGTCCACATGTGACAACTGGTGGAACACCGGTAAGGCGCCCATTAATATGAATCAACACTGTTAAACATCTGTATATGATAAACAGTATTGAAGACAAATTATCCTACACAGTTAAACTTTTTGTGATCAACCATCCATCTCCCCTTTATGTCTCTTTCTCCAAGAGTTATGTCACAGTCGCATTAGCATGTTCGCCAACCCCGATCTGTTTCGACCTAACTCCAGCTGGTCATTTCTGTACAACAACAGCTCGCCTGACTACTTTGAGAACATCACGTACATGTAAGTTGCATCTTTATTATTGAATGAACCCTGACAAATTATTATTATGTTCTAACTAATGTTGAGTGCACAGAAGAACTATGGAAAGGAAATATGGGATTAGTTTAGGCTTTCATAGATGTGGCAGATTTGGGACACACCCATGCTTTTATGTGTTCAGAGAAGGAGGTTTTTAAAACTAACAATAACAATTGCTGTGAGATTAAAGTTGAAAGGTAGACCTAATAAATCAAATTTTTTCACTTATAATACTATTTAATTTTCAATAGAATAATATAATGGCTGCAGACTTTTACATCGGAAGCTGGCTTGATTTCATGAATAGGTGCATCTCTTGAGAAAATGACAAAATTATTACTTGCGCAGGTTCCTCCCATGGATGTGTTTTATCACCGTTATTGTTTATTTTGTATAAGCACCTTCTCAAACAGGCACTTTATTAAATACGCAGATAGTACTACCTCTGCAAGGTAGTATTTTAAGAAGCATCAACCCTCATATTCTACCTTCATAAATAGGGAGTAAAAAAATCCTGTTGCAAATTACCAAGTGGCTTGGCATTGTGATACTCCATAAGCTTGGACATCAATAATGTACCTTTGAAGATACTGTTATCTTTTAATGGTCACATCAATATGCTTCAAATAAAAGTGGTAAGGATTACATTACAGAGAACGGAGTGAATCTATCTGAAACAGAATTGTTCATTATTAGACACGTTCCCCTCGCCTCTTCTTTTTTAGCGTTGCCATCTGGGTGACAATATTGCCCTCCTCGATTCACTAAAAATAGATAAAAACAGGTTCTGTTTATTAAGTAGGGTGCCCAGCTGGTCTGTGCAAGAGTTGATTTTTTACTACTATACTTGCACCTTTCTTGCAGTGTTTAATCCATATGTCAGCTGATAGTAGCATATTGCAGACATAGCTGGCACAATGACATGTAACTGCTTGTAGAGAAGACAGCATAACAAGACTGACAACAGTATTCTTCAAATAGAAAATATTTTACTTCATATGTATCCTGGTAATGGTCTTTAACTAATTTTACATACTTCCCTTTTTTCATATTTCCAGCAATGAAACCGACGTATTTCTGAGCAAGTCACCGGAAGAGGAGTTCTGGACGTGAGAAAAACACACACTTATCTTCTTTAAACATCCAAACAATAAACTCTGATAGTAAAAGCATTCTCCCCGCTGAACTTATCTTTGTGTGGAACATTCCTAAGTAATAGCTGTTAATAGTTCCCAGATATCAAGAGGCCATCTTTACTCCTGGGCTGCTAAGTGAGTGTGATGTTAATGGTAAAGCAACAAAAGGTGGACCAGTTCCACCCGTACACAACAGGCAAAATGAGGCAGTTACATTCCTCAGAAGCCACAAATCCCTCCACCTTTATTTAACGTCCAACTGTGATACAAAGTTGTTTGTCTTTGCTTTTTCTCTCACTGTTGGACATCTAAAAACATGGCTGCAGCGCTTGACATGATAATCTTCTGATTTAGTGTGAGATTTGGGATAGTGTGAGTGATTGGGAAATCACCCGGCTACATACAACTGTGCTGCATGATGAGAACAATGTGTGCTTCTTTTCTGGCAGCTTTTACAATATTAACTGAAGCGATCTGAAATAAACACATCCCTTTTTAATATCTACATCTATGGTGCAGATGTTTGGTCCTTTCTGAAGCATATGAAATAATTGGACATAGAAAAGAAATATGACTTTCAATGCTTTTTTGTCAGAGTACATTTGTATCAGACTGAGCATACTACAGTTTTCAAAGCATGCATTTGTGCTAAGTGTTTTTGTGTCAAATGGTTTCTCTGCAGTAACCGTGTGTTAAGAATATCAGATGACTTGTCTCTGGGAAAGGTTCACTGGGACCTGGCTCTGTGTCTCCTGCTTGCTTGGGTTATATGTTATTTCTGCATCTGGAAGGGGATCAAATCAACAGGAAAGGTGAGTCTATGTGTTATCTCCCAGTTGCTTTGTCTTTGTCTTAGTATTCGGTATAGCTCTAATAACTCTAATGAAGGGGACCAGCGAGTGATCATCAGATAATTCTCATTTTCATCTAGATTCATGGGTAAATTTTCATTATATCAAACTCCATTTCATTATTTTATTTATTTATTTTCCGTCCACAGTGAATGTTGGACTTCTATTGACCAGATCTAAATGCTAAACCCATTTATATCCATTTTGTGTTATAGGTGGTGTACTTCACTGCGACATTTCCCTACCTGATGCTGTTCATCCTCTTCGTTCGTGGAGTGACACTCCCAGGAGCTGCAGAGGGCATCAAGTATTACCTCACTCCTGACTTCAGCAAGATTGCTGAGCCAGATGTAAGAACTTACACTGCTGTCATAATCAACAGTTTTGTTTTCCTGCCATTTATCATATTTACAGTACGCAGAGAGAATAGGCCCCCCGCACCACCCCATCATATGTGCTTGTATGAGTATGTTTATTTGCACATTCCTGTGAGAAGTGTCAATATGATATAATCTGAATTTTCAGGGATGATGCTGCACAAATTTGATAAATAAGCCCCTTGATATTTACTTTTGGCAGTTGCTTTTCCCACTTTCTCTTCTAGTCTTTGTTTGTTTGACTGGTTTCCTGTTTCACTGTATCATTTGTAAACACAATCAACTCCAATTTAAGTATCTGATCATTTCACATCTGTGTGTTAGAGTTACACAAAATGTGACTGTGGGAATCTTGCTCTATAGAATTAAAGGGAATAACTGAGAGAACGTTATATGGCATAATGTATAATAAAGCTGGTCAGAGAGCAGAATTATGTAATGCCAGGCACTTATTACCAGATCTGGAAACAGATCTGTTTCTAAAGGGTTGTGCTTTAGCATAAAAGTGTCTCTTTTTTTGCTTGAACGGCAGAAGACATTTATAATGGAGTTCTTGCCTACATCTGGGGTCTGCTTAATGTCTGACTGCATCTCCCTTTGTCTGTGGGTCAATGTGCAAGCTAGAATCTGCGTGCAGAGCAGCCAAAAGCATTTCAAAATAAAAGTTTGGCTTCTAAGGACACAATAGTTTCCTCTTTATCTAGTGTGAGATGTGAAGATCCCTTGACACAGAGGCTTTCAGTTGCGACCCGAGGCCAAGTCAGAGCCATTATTGCTTGAGTAGGAGCCTGTATATTGCTTTGGAGCCTTGCCAATTTTGTGTGCAAGACTCACAGCACTGTAGTGTGTTTAATGTGAACCAGATGCTGCCAGGACAATGGCCTGTAGACAGATAGTCATGTAAACAAGCCCACCTACATCCATACGGACCTGAATGTGCACAAATACAAACACACGTGTAGTCACTCATCACTCATAGATTTGTTAACGCAGTGGCACAGATTATTTAAATAATGTTGACGACCACAAGATTTCACATGTAGCTGTCAAAATATTTCAAAACTCAATATCTTACCCCCTACAGGTGTGGCGTGACGCGGGGACTCAGGTGTTCTTCTCCTACGCTGTCTGTCAGGGGGTACTGACTGCTCTAGCAAGCTACAACCAATACAACAACAACTGCTACAGGTCAGCGACCTTACTCACATACTTACATGTCTCTCAGTACATAGTCACGTTACAGTTTTACATTTGAATACTCTTTGTCAGTGGAGGGTTGTCATCTTGTTCTGTTGTAGGGATTGCGTGGTACTATGTTGTTTGAACAGCGCCACAAGTATCTTCGCTGGTTTCGCTGTGTTCTCAATACTGGGGTTCATGGCTCAGGACCTCGGCATATCAATGGATGAAATTGCTGCTAGTGGTGAGTTAACTCTCCACTTTATTGCTGTCTGCCTAACTACACGTAATACATTGCAGCTTTGATGCTGGCAGTGCTGACAACAACCAACAATATCCACAAGATGGCATCTTATATTTAGATACAGCTGGGTTTCACTTTTGAGTCACTGTGGTCAGTGACATTCAAAGCATCAAAAATTGTGTTGACTTTTTTCGTCACTATTTTTATTGCTGTTGTCTTAATTTCTATTGTTTATATGTGTCCTACTTATTAACCTAACTTTTTTATTCTTTTTAATTCTGTTGGGAAAACACCTTTCTCTCTGCAGGGAAGACACATGCAGTAACAAGCCCAAAACCAGTCAACCCAGTTTTTGGGTTAGCCACTTTATGGCTGTAACCATGATAAGGGTGGGTGGCGTCAAAATCCATTAATGGTGGTAACCGCTGTGTTGCTTACTACAGGTCCTGGACTGGCCTTCATAGCCTATCCTAAAGCTCTGTCATTGCTACCTGGCTCATCATTCTGGGCTGTGCTCTTCTTCCTCATGGTCCTCTTCCTGGGCCTAGACAGTCAGGTACTGTACACAGCGCCTCACAAACAGTGTATAAGCATCATATTCTAGTTAAAAAAAGGATAATCTCTGGTTCTGCTCTCACAGTTTGTGTGTGTGGAGAGCCTGAGCACAGCCATCACAGACCTGTTCCCACGTCAGCTGAGGAGGCGTGGTGCCAGGGAGATACTGGTCCTGGTCATCGCTGCTGTCTGCTTCCTACTGGGGCTGCCGCTCATCTCTGAGGTAAGCAGCAGGAAGAGGAAGGGGATGTTTTTTTAATAAATGTAATGTAATTAAAAGTCTCTCTGCTTTTAGCTCAAACACCAAATGACATCATCTCTGCCCACACCATACTTTCCCGCTCATTCCCCAGATTTAACATTGCAATGACATCACACAAAAAATGCTCACAGTTCTCGACACTGGGGAAGTTTTACAAATATAAAACGGTGGATTAAAAATTTATAGAAAGAGTTAAACAGAAATGGACTGTCGACAGTTTAACATAAATCTCTTTTATGATGGTGGACTATGGGGATTTAGGCTTCAGGGAGATTTTTTTATTACATTATTGCAAGTGACCATTTGAAAAGCTGCCAGCGAGGCTGAGTGGTGGAAGCATTTCCAACTCTCTAAATGTGTCCATGGTACAGAACTCCTACTGTACTAAGGCAAAACAAAAAACAAAAAAAAACATAGCTGACATCTCATTTTCTATCACGACTTATTTCCTCCATGGTTTTAACTGCTTATGTTTCAGGGGGGAATAGTCCTTTTCCAGCTGGTTGACACCTATGGTCCCAGTGGAACCAGTCTCCTCATCATTGCCTGTTGTGAGTCACTCGTTATTGCGTGGTTCTATGGTAAGTCCTGTCATCAGCTCTTGTTAGTTACATAACTAGTAACAACGTATTTCTAAAAGGTTTCTAAAAATGGGTTTACTGCATATCAGAAGATTTTAGGATACACTAATTTAGCTCTAATTTAGCATGGCGGCAGTGTTCTGTGATAACGTTAAGTGTATACAATATGTAGTTTGTCTTCTCTTGTTATCTACTGCATTACATTCACAGGAGCTACTGAGAAGAACTTCATTGGATTTTTTTCATCTTATGCAATTCTGACTGCAGCATTTGTTTCATAAGTGTAATCAGCTTGATCTGTATCTGTATAACCTTATCTGTAAGAAAGTAGCTTCAGATAAATCACTTGGTCATTATATTTCCACCCCGATTAAAATTAAAACAGCTCTACCGACAACCAGAAAGAACGGTTTGATTAGATGGAAGATTGTGCATTAGTTTATATTTTAGAATATTTAAAGTGAGTTTCTTTTAGCATTAGATGTTACTGCTATTATATTGCATTTGTATATAGTTAAGGGTAGTTTCTGTAACAATATCCACTGCCAGCTACGCACATATTCACCTTGAATAGAGCGTAGTGTGCATGCATGTAGCGTAAAAGTAAAACTACTACTAAGACTAAGACTAAGACTAGGACTACTAAGATCTGGAACATTTACTTTGCTCCCACTTTTCTTTTCTGGATGATCGATTCCTGCCCTCACTTGTGTCTTGCTGCTAATTTTCTCCTACTTCTATGTAAATATATCACGATTTGCCCATTAGCTATTCCATCTACATTAATCTTTCACTTCCATACTGCAGCCTTCTGTCGTCCTTTTTGATAAATCTCTCCCTTCTTCCTTCACCTTCATTACTCACTATATTACAGAATGTGGGTGGAGAGTTACTCTGTTGTCATGTTAGTCTTTGCAGTACATCTCATATCTCAGAGCATCTACATTTTATACCTTGTAGCCTTCTTTTATGAAACTGAAGCTATGTGTTAGTTGCAGATGTATATTTAATATCCTGGCAATGTAGCTTATATACTTGATTTAATTTTGTGAATTTTCATTTTTAAAAAGGTACAACCATAAATCCCCTATAGAAAAGTGATCCAGAATGAGGTGTTGATCCTGAACATACTTACTGTTTTCCCATTTGCACAACCTCTCAGCCTCTTTCGAGTGAGTCTTTGTGTTGTGTGGGGAGATGTTTCCTTGCTGAAATTTAAATGAGGCTCACTGTAGTTAGTTTCAAGGTTGATTACTGTAGCATTTGCAGGGCTGTGCCTGCTTTTCTAAACATGTTTGACAACTTATTATGCATTATGCATTTGTAAAAATCAATCTGTGAATGTTGTTCCACCTCCAGGTCGTGTGCTTTACCAAACTCAATTTAATTTCCTCCTGTTTTTTAATCTCTCTCCTTTTTTATTGTACTTGTCTTCTCCTTTTCTCTTTGGCAGCTCAAGGTGACCAGCTTTCTCATCTTCATCTCTGTTTTTTATTCCAGAGCTGGGCTAATAGGAGGAAATAATGGGAGGAATAGTAGCCTCTTTTTATTTCATTTCATTTAAATTGTATGAGTTTTATTTCCCAGTGCCCCTGTTTTTGGTGATTTAGTGGTTGTTCTTCATCCTTGTTGAACTTCTCCTCACAAATTGTTTAAATCATGTTTGATGTGTAAAATCTAAGTATAGTTGTTTAACAAATGAAGTTGAGTAAAAGGTAAACGTAGTGGAAGTATTAAGTAGAATGAAATGTAAAAACTCAAGAACAAGTAGGTTTCTCCAACTTATTTTGGTTTCAGTCAAGGACTCCATGTGCTTGAGACTATTCTATTTAAAAACAAACCAGTTTCCTTTGATTGACTAACACCCTGCTGCGTTTCAGGTGTGGATCGTTTCTATGACAACATTGAAGACATGATCGGGTACCCCCCACTCCCTGTGCTCAAGTACTGCTGGTTGTTCGTCACTCCGCTTATCTGCATAGTGAGTCCTCACACCTGAGTCCCATCTCCCTTATTTGATCAATTTATTTTGTGTCTCTTTCTTTCTTTTACAGCGGCTGTCTGCTTTGATGTCTATTTCCTTTTCGTGCTTTCGTTTGTATTCATTATGTGTCTATATTGTGTGTGCACAAAAATATATGTGCTTCTTTCTGTTTCCTCCTTTGACACATTTGTATTTTTGAAACAGACGAAAAGGAGAGAGTGCTGGATTTACCTGTAAATGTGGATCTGTTTAAAAACAATTTTTCAACTTTTCACTTGAGACTTAATCAGAAAATACAGTAGACACATTAACTGATAACATATATTAGTAAGTCAATACAAAAAAACAAACAGGTGTTTTTGTGCAATTTTGGTTTTGTGGTTTTCTGCATAAATTGAAATTAAAATGTGATCTGATCTTCACCAAAGTCACAAATATTAACAAATAGTCATAACGAGTGAAAGACTATGTTAAAGACTGGTTGAACCACCTTTGGCAGCAATAACCTTAAACATGTGTAGACCTGTGCAACGTTCACCGGGAACATTCGACCATTCTTCTTTACAGAACTGCTTGAGCTCAGTCATACTTAGGACAGTTGGTGTGATTTTTGTCACCCAACTTATACTGAGCTACAATACATTTGTTTAACAACTAAGCCTTCTAAACTATTTTCTGTCCCCTAGGTCACTATGTTGTATGACCTGGCGCAAACACGTCCTCTTGTTGTGAATGGACATACACTAGGAACCTGGGGCACCACACTGGGCACTCTTCTTGTCATCACTCCACTTATATGCATCCCAGCATTCGTTTTGCTGTCATTGTATAGGGTGAGTTGTATTAGTCAAATATAGTGTAAAAAGATCAAGCTGACAGCTTTTTTGTCAGAACTTCCTGTTATACTGAGATGTGTGTGCGTGACTATATTTACATAGTATTTTCTTCATACCAATCAGAATCCCAAAAAGATGACAACGCCATCCAGTGACCTGCGTCAAGCTCAGCCGCACAAGGCAGTGCTCACATTGTGTAAACGTGTCATCTTCAAGGCACAAGGACCACCAATCAGGGATATGGATGAAAGTAATGAGAAGATGATGATGGAGGAAACCAGCAGGGTTTGATGGTTACTGATGATACTAACAGACCTGCAGCAAATTATTCTACATATATGGTATCACTCAATGTTCAGTACCATTTAGTGATTCTATAAATCTGTAAAATGTATACATATATTATCTATATAATTTTTACTATATGCAAAGTTTTTTATGTTTACATGATTCATGAGTCAGGGATATTATTTTTTTATCACATTAGTCATTATCTTACTTTTTTAAAACAAATAATAGATACTCTTATACATTCATAACAATCCTAACATAACAGTAACAGTTTGAGTGCAAAGCTGATTCAGAAGAAGTTTTAGTATAATTTTATATTCCATGCATTGTTTATTCTTGTAGAAAGCCTGAAGCAGAAATACAGAGATCACTCCATGATTTTTCATGCCACAAAAGTCCTTAAACAACACTTTTCACACATTCAGCAGCATTCCCCAAGACATGTAAACAGACTTTGATGTGTAAAATTTATGGAGTTAACCTTTAATACACTAATAGAGTCGTGCGCCGTGGCACATTTGAGGTATTAACATCCTTGTTGTTTGTCATCAAGTGAAACCAAAGCCCAAACTACAATGTTATTCTCTATTAATGCAACATTTGAATGTGGATTGGTGAGTCTATGATTTTACTGTGATATCCTCATTAACAAAAGTGTACACGAAACAACTCACTCCTCCATTATTGAGATAAATATTTTATTGTATATGAGAGAAAATTAATAATTTTTTATTTTACTGATATGTGCTATGTCCATTGATTGATTTCTGAGTTGAGAGGATAAACACTCAATACAAGTTCATCACACTGAAAACATGTTTTCACGTTTCTAGCAAGAAAACGAACGACGTACAAAAAACTAACCTCATACACAGACATGAATTGACAAATAGGTTGTGTTGTGTATGAGTGAAGTGATTGATGAACATGAACGTGCTATAACTTAATGCCAAGCTCAGTCATCTGTGTAATTCAAACCGGCATTCAATTAACAGACTGCCCAGTTAGTTACCACCTCACTTCACCCTCGACTCGCTCTTTTCCGCCCTCGTTGACACAGAGTGACCCTCAGTCATGAAAAACTCTGGACTCCAAAAAAAAACAAACCTACCAGATGGTTGTGATGGTCAGAGTCTGTCTTATAGTGTACTTAGCTTAATGAGAAGATACAATTATGAATTAGGAAACTGCTGAGGCAATGTGCACTGGTTTAATCTTCCTCATGGAGCAGTAATAGGAATAGGTCACACCCCCATTGTGTATATTGATGACTCTGTGCCTACAGTTTATTACAACGTGCAGGATGCCTGAGGGTGAATATACTGTAGAAATATAGGTTGACAAGTGGTGCAACACTTCCAGTATAATAAGAGTATCTACCCACCAGCCTATACATAACCAGCCACAGCCTCAGATACTGTAATTGAAAACCCCAACCACTGGCATGAGTACCAACAGTAGGTCAATGTCATACAAATACAGAGGTAAGCAAATTAAGGACAGTAGGGCATTAACAATCGTCATGGAAAGACCACTTACATGACATAACACTTTTGGTGGATGTGTACACACTTAAAATCGTTTGGTTGAAAAGTGATCCAATGTAGCACCAACACAAACAAAAACAGAAGCAGAAGGCTGTTGACCCAGTGTCATTTTGTTATTTCTGTTCAAATATACCAAAACTGTGCTCCAGTATGAAACACTGACTTTCTGTGTGGAGTCTCAAGCCAAATCTGAAGTATTGTTAGAATTAACTCATCAGACTTATATATATGGAGCTCCCTTAAAAAGACACAATCGACCCTTTTTCAACTGTTTTCCTTCCCAAAACCACAACCAGACACAACCACAAGAATCAGACACAACAGAAACAGCACAGGAAGTAATGGAGTGTGAATTAAGGATCAGATTTGGAGAGCTGAAGCAGAAGGAGTTTGTCAACCACTAAGTGTTTGTGCTAAGACTTGAAATCACTTGGCATATCGGAGCACTCTGGGATATGACATTGAGTTAATTCTGCTGCATCATTAGTTTATTTCACTAATGAGCTGAGATCTTCCCCAAATGCTGCTGCTTTGTATTGGCTTCCCTCATCCAGGCTCATAAAAAGTGAAAATTGAAACAAATAGGAGTAGTGCCAACTCTTCTAGAAAAAAGAATGGCTCTCTGAAAGAACTGAGATGATATTCCAAGACTAGAGGGACACTGATTGATTGGGAAATTAATGTAAATCCACGATTGGCTGTTGTACATAGAAACCCTCAAGTTAAAAAGTGTGTTACACTCAGTAAGTATAGGCTTTGGATGATGTTTAAGTCAGATACTGTGTTTTCTATATTGGTGTGTTGTTTGGAATGCTTCTAATTAAAGCTAAAACAGGTTTCCCTGTGTGGAGCGTGGAACATGGACATTCGTTATGATGATTCAGCTCACCTGCACCCACTGTCAGTCTACTATATGTGAACTGGTGGCAGTCATTTTCTCTTTCTTCTCTTTCAGTTTGTTAAGTTTGGTTCCATTAGCTTCTTTTAGGTTTGTGTTTTGTATGAGTTACGCAAAATAAAGTTTCAGCTTATGTGTGTGGCCTCCACTCTTTGTGGATTTAATGTGGCAGGGGGATACTGGGACTAATGCAGGGGCAGTAGAGAAGTGACGGACAATAAGAGAGGCACACACCTCCTTATTAGGCTGAGCGGAAACAGGTGCATCAAGCTGCCTTTTGACTGATTGCTGCTCATTATGACTGAACTTTGTGTGCTGGTGGTATTGGTCACGAAGCTGTGTGGGTTTTTCACCTGCTGTTAGGCAAAGCAGTGCTTTGAAAGGACTGATCACCATTTAGTTTAGTTTAGGGTGAGTTTAGTGTTTTTAGATAGTTTTAGTGGTTTTTAATGAGTTGTTCCCTCTTTATACTACTGCAGCAGGTGGTGACCTCCATCCATTTGTGTGGTTGGTGTGTGGGATGTTCACTCACCTTTGAAGTAGCATGGTTTGTGTTTGCATGATTGTGTGCCTTTTTTTTTGTTTGTTTGTTTAGTTTATTCTTTGGTTTTTGGTTAAGTTATGATTTATCACAGTTAGGATACTCCCAGCACCCTACCAGTGGGTGGCGGGCCTCCTGGCCGTTGTACTGACTGTGGGACTGCTTCAAGCCTTTTCTAGGGGTGAAGCAACTCTTATTCCCTGCAGCCTCAGACAGTGTTGGCTTCGGTGTTAATGTTACTGTCTCATTTTAAGGAACTGTTGGCCATAATGAGGTATGGTTCTGGGCAACTTTCCAAAATGCATCTTAATGCAGAGATGATAAATCCATTTTATAAAATGATCACAGATTAATGAGTAGTTCCTGCCCTGCAATATAAAGCTAAGAGGCACTGCATGCAAGAGTCATTGTATATGTACAAATTTTTATTGTTTTGTTTTTCAGCCAAATATATCACTACGGCCCTTAATAATTCTTCATGGTGTTTGATGCAACATGAATTTGTTTAATATTTCAAATACTCAGTCCTATCTATGTGTGTGAATACAGTATACCTGTATACAAGTAAAACCACACTAGATACAACCCCTTTTTTGCTGGAACATTTATTACTGAATGTCAATAAATGCATTTATGGCCTCCATATGTCTTTATCAATATTTAATGAAGCCTCTGAGCTCAGCAATAATTCCCACTGGGAAAGAGGCAACAAAAGGAAAAATGTCTAACCTTATCATTTAGTCAGCCGTTTGATCAAAAAATGCAACCCTGAATGCATCACAGTAAGCGAGTGCAAAAAGTTCCTCATAACATCCATTGTATTTCTGCTTGATTGCTTCTTTAGGGCTTTCACGGCAACTGTGCCTTAATGTAATTTATTTTGGGGCACATAGAGGACAACGGCTTTGCATATACTGTAACAAGGTCGCAAGGATTTAAGACACTTGCAATGATAAAACATGATTCAAAGATAATGCAAGGAGAGCACATTGAAGTAGAGAATGAGACTGTTGATAGATCTCTGGAGAGGAATAGCACACTGCAGTGACGCTAACTTTATTCACGTATCAGGCAAACTGTAAATGAAGACATTTCAGTGCCCTCTGTCACTTCTTTTTTTCTGATGTTCTATCTCCAGCAAGGGAACATCATTTTCCCTTTTCTGTAGATCTTTTCATCTCCTTCCCCTCTTATCTACCTGGGCACCACTGTGACATATCAGCTTTTCTCATTCTGCCTCTCAACCCATATATAGGGGCTTATACTTTATGCAGTATGTGCGTTTCATTCTGTGAAACTTTATCTGGTCTTTCCTCCCTCATAATCTTTTGTTTTTTACGTTTTTATCATTAACACAATCATGCTCTCTCTGATGTGTGCCTCGCGCTGTGTTTATCCTTCACCTGTGGAAATTTATGCAGCATGCATCAGCGTACTGCATAAACTGGATGAAAATGTTGGTAATATTAGCCTCCTATCTACGTATGCCAATGGCCTCTGGGTGTTCCTTTCTTTGTAATAACCCCCGCATTGATTCACAGACCACAACACGTGCTGTGAATTAAAGGCAGCTCACAAGGAGGCCTCAAAGACAGAGCAGTTTTCGTTCCAAACCGTTTCCCTCTTTTTGGGGAAACAGTACACGTACTGATGTAAAATTGAGGAATATTTTTTTTATTAAAAAAAGCAAACAAAGGAAGCAAGGTTGCAATGCTTACGGTGAAATTATTACCCTGCTGGTGTTTGATATGCAGGGAAAATATTGAAGTTACTGAATGACATAGTGATTGAAGAGTCTCTGTGGGTCTGTGAGGCTGTGCTTATGCACCAAGATGCTTTGAGCTGAAAGCGAACGTAAACGTGCCGAAGCCATGTTCACATCCATGTTTACATCATGCATGAGGGTAGGTGTGGTATGATGGGAAAGATTCCCATGTGTAAAACTTCACAGCGTTGGACACCTTAAGATGGCAGATGGCAGTCTCATTCATTACTGGAGATTTCTCCTGTTTCTTAGTCAGTAAACACTAAGAAAACAACAGAAGCTTCACTTCATCAAAGAATATCAGTCTACCTAGGACGTAAACAGTTTTATTCAAATAACATTCCTGTGCAGTGACAATTAAAACATCACAGATTCATGCTGCTAGCAACTAAAAACCCTCTAAGGCTGAAATTTTCAAACTACACAGATGATTTATTCTGTATGTCATGACTGAACTATTACTGAGCAGTTTTTTGATATGCTGACTAGTGTTTTCTATCTTGTTCTTCTGCAATCGGCATCTAAGATGACTGAGTCATTTATTATATGTTGTAATGCAGAAGATGTCTCTTACTGTGATGAGGCATCAAATATGTACAATCTACAGAACTAACACATCATGTTTCTTTCGTATTTTTATTAAAAAGTCATACCTGAAAGAGAAGACATTTATCAACACCCAGATCAACTTACAGTACATTTACTCATTTGTCAGTTACAATATATCTAGAGCAATCTGGATCAATTTATTATATTTATTACAGATTTCGTGACACATCACACACTGACAGGACCATAACTCATCCATACAAATGACTGTATTGTTTATTTACGTATGTGCATGCAGACGCAGCACATCTCAACAGTGTCAATTCCAAGCTAATTTGCTAAATTATCACAATGAATTTGACACCGACTTGAGCTCTAAATGCTGTTTAGAGCTGTTTTCATGAGTATTTTATATATGATGTACTGTAGCATTTTCATCTACCTTCTTGGTTATGAAAATACAAATAAAATGCTAATCAGACACCAAATCCACACACACAATCCACAATAATCACAGTTAGCACTTAGCCCTGACCACAGGCTTTTTCTTTACCTCAGTTTCTTTGCAGTGGGCAGCTTGCTTCAGCAAAACTGAAGCACAAAACGTGAATTTGAATGCCTACATCTTTACCTCACTAATGGAGACATTAATACATGAAATGTTAAAATATAGCTTGACATTATGTCAAGGTGAATCGGTAATGTATGAAATTTGTTGTTGTTGAGTCATTTCTGATTAAGTATATGTTCTGATTCACACTCACATTTTCTGAGCCTACTTCTACAAGAACTTAAATTCTCATGTCCTGAAAAGCCAGGGTGAAATACTGCAGCAATTTACTGTTTAGACAGCATCGTAATTTGTCGTCTTCACAAATTTAAATAATCTCTGTAACCTCTGTTAACTTAACTTTTGCTTTTATGATGTTCTACATCAGTCATTCTGCCTTTGTGGCTAACATAATTGCTTCCTGTTATTGTTTCCTTGCACGATCTGGAATCATAATGAGGTTGCACTGAACAGAGACAACTCTAAACACATTGATGAAGACCAGCTTTCAGAATTCCAGACCTACTAGCTATCATCATCTGGGTCCAAACAGAATATAGACCTTACCAATGATTACATACTGCTTTTGATAGAAACTACTTGCTATAATTAGACTCACTGTAATTAAGCTCCTAATATGATTTAATCTCTCACTTTTGAAACTCCATCTCTGCCAAGCATCCCCACGCACCGACGCGCCAATGGACACCGTGCATGATGCTGCCAGGGCATTGTGGGAATGTTCATTAGTCTTTCTAATTGGCTGGTGATAGAGTATCTGGGTCAGGTTTTAACACTGGGAGGTTACCTGCCAGGAGAAATAAGAGCAGTTCATGTCTTCATATCTAATTTCATTAATATTAATGAAGACATTGTTTTATTATCACTAGAGTAATTAAAAAGGCAACATAGATAACACCATGATACCCACTGTGTGTGTAACGCTGTGTATGTGAGGATGTAAGTGTACTTGTTTTAAAATTGAGAACATTGTTCACTGACATGTTAGTTGGGCCCTGAGCCTCTGTATGACGTGAGTGTTAATACTTTTTGTTTTATAGTCACAGAGCTCAGTAAATAGACACAAAGAGATAAAAATGTACAATAAGAAACTGGTGAAAAGTAGACCGAAGCAGGACAACAGCTAACCTGGCTATCTACCTAAAGGAAAGGAAAATCTACTTACCAGCTTCTTAGGGTTCCTTAATTTTATGCTTTATAACTCGTAATTAGTTACATTTTCCCAAGTTGCTTTGGTGAAATTGTTAGAATTGTCACTTTTGGCCACACTGTGCCAATGCCTTTGGCACAGTTGTTTTTTACCTGAAGACACAGGCAGAGATGGAGCATAGCTTGAGATGTGGCCACGGTCATTTGTAGATATCATTTGGCACACAAATGTCCCTTCTGCATATCCCCAGAACACTGATGAATTTTCTAGTTAAATTGTAATGACATACTTTATTGATCCCCTTAGGGAAATTGCTGTTTGGACAGCTGCAGTAGATGACTGCAGCTGGGGTTTTGGTGTCTTTTCCAAGGACACCTCAGCATGTAGCCTGGAGACAACTTGACACCCCCGGGTGGCAAGTAGCTTAGTTAGTAGAGAAGTCCTGTTTTGTTCTGTTACACTTGGCTCTATCCTATATGTCCTTTCCATCATTTATATAGATGTATGGATACTGACGATAAATATTAGGTCATAAAATCTGTTTGCTTTTTACTGGCTTGACCACATTTGTGGTCATGCATTTCCAGGGTCTTTGCCAGCAGTCATTGCTAGTTTCATTATCCAAACCTCCATGAGTTCTTTCACTGATTGGCCACTTCTCTGTTGGGAAATACCATGGTAACAGTGCTGGCAAGAGCTGACCTCTGCTATTGCAACAAACACACTCACACAATGCACAAACGCACACATCCCTGCTGTTGCTAGAGATCCCCACCAGAATTAGGCGATTGACATATTGCATCCCCAGTGGCCTCAGGGCCTCACTAGTCAGAACCGAGCAGCAATCAAAGCAGGCCCAGGTCGAACTTTATTATCAACCACTCAATACCGGCAGCAGGAACAGCCACAGGTCCTCCAAAATACAGTTGGTGGACTGTAGGAGTTGCAAAATCAAAGAAGGCTTTTTGGGGAGTAGGTACTTTGTAGCTTCCCTTGTGCGTGGAGAGCCAGAAGCTTTTCACATTTGACACAAACAACCAAATTTGACTTTTGGATACTAAGTTGAAGTTTTTGGACCTTTGGGCTGCTGGTGTGGTGAACTGAAACCAATGACCTGACTAAGGACTTTGGAAATCTGTCAGGTAGGATTAATCTTGTTTCTTCCTCTCCTAAACTCTAAACTGTCATTTGATTAGTTATTAAATTCAGTTTGGTGGTGGTATAGTGTGTCTAAAGATTGCATGATTAAATGTGCTGTAGTTCAGTTGACTGCAACACACCTTAAAAATGGTACTCTTTTTGAATTCATTAACTGGATGAAAATCTTTTTGTAACTGTTGTAAATGTTAAATGTTGTAAACTTTAAAGCTCCTCTATTTCACTTTCTACTAAAATAAGTGGTGAAATTTCTCTTTAAAAAATGTTGAATTATGTTTTAGTAAATTTAACAGAAAGAAAAAAAAAGTCTGTACCTCATGCAATGTGAATCAATATTTGCAAATTAAACAAAGCAAAGTGCAGGATGATTGAGATCATGCCATATTACAAGACAATGTAAATGTTTCGCACAGATGATTGCTCTAACACCTCTCCAAAACCTGTTGTGTTCTCCCTCTGCTGCAGCTTTTCTGCTCATTGAGCAGAGATCATCCTGAATCTGTTTATCAAGATCCAAACCCAGTGTGAGAGGCTCAACAGGACGATTACAAAGACTGTTATAGCCTGTGAGGATAAAGTAGCTTTCTGACCTACTGGTCTGCAGAGTTCCTACAATGGGGAAGACTGGCCAAAGTACAGTGGACTTAAACTCACCAACAGAGGTCAAACAAGCGGTTCCCTTTGAGGAACTGGATCCTATGCTGTCCCCTGCAGACGAAAACAAGAAAAAAGAGGAGCCACCTGACAGAGGGAGCTGGAAGGGAAAATTTGATTTCCTGCTGTCATGCGTAGGATATGCCATTGGTTTAGGAAATGTCTGGAGGTTCCCTTATCTGTGTGGCAAGAATGGAGGAGGTAAGCACATATGATGAGACTGACAGAATGAAAATGTCCTAAGTTCAGTCAGTTTCAAATCCATTTTGATGATAAAATACTTAAATGACAAAATGTATGCATATTTAATCTAGTAAAATAATGCAAATTCTCTATAAGCAGTATTACTGGTATGAGGCTGGTGGTAAAGCAGGACATTTCTTCTAAAACTATCATAATGAAACTTATTTACTAATTTTAGACAAAGCAACACAGTTGATAAGAAAACGTGTCATAGAAACTGACTGATTTTATGAGAATAAGATTTTTATCAACACCTTAACATTTTAAAAGAGTAGTAACATTTTCTACTTTTACTATTTTACTATTACTATTTAACACTTTGTGTACACTTTTGTGACTCAGTTGAATTGCACAATGTGAAAGAAACCTCTGACATTTTTCATAGAAGGGTAATAATAAGGATATTAAGGCAGGAGCTGTAGTTTACATAAAGACTGTTTAATTACTATCTAAATACATATTTTGTCTATCTCCTTGTTGGTGAACTGTCAGGGGCTTTCCTGATCCCATACTTTTTGACCCTGGTGTTTGCTGGGATACCTCTTTTCTTCCTGGAGACGGCTCTGGGACAGTTCACCTCAGTGGGAGGACTGGGAGTGTGGAAACTCATCCCTATGATGAAAGGTAAGATGCTGTCAACTGGGAAGAAAATTGACTACTACTAGAAGGTTCATTTGATGCATCAGCACTAATTTTATTTGGTGAGGCCAGGGATCTATAGAACCTTGGATCTGCGCCTCAAAGAGACAACATAGAGACAGAGCACTACTAAAAGAGATGCTAAATGACTGCAAGGAAACAAAAGCAACTACAAAGAGACAAACAAAATAATCACAAAAAAACACCAAAAAGACAAAGAGCTATAAAACAATCCTTTTTCAGTTTGAATGTCTTGCTCCTAAAAGGTGGGGCCTTCTCCATGTCTGTTTCATCTCACACATCCATGACTGAATGGTTTCCTTTCAAGCACAGTTTTTTCTCAACTCAAGTTTTTGCTCAGTGTTTTCACTTCACACTAAGCGACAATGATATATCTATCAAAACTATCAAGGAGTAGCAGAAACATTAAAGCAAGAAAGTCAAATTCTACTAAGGTTTAGTGACAACTTTTTGTCATTTAAGATTTTTTCTTTCTGCTCTATTGCTCAGTGATAACAATTATACCACTGGCTCTGAGCTCAAAGAGTTCAAGTGAAGCACATTCTGTCTCCTGCCAGCACAGACAACAGCGTCATGATAGTGAATATGCTGCTGTGCCAACTGATATTTACAGCCAAGGGCAAGTAAACTTTAGAAATAGCAAAATAACAACGCAGGTATGAATATGATGAAGATTATGATGAACAAGCACATACAGTATGTTGTGTGACACGCTTTTGCTTTTCTCTGTCAGATCAAATCAAAGTGCTCTTGTTACTGTCAATATATAGGGTCAACATTTGCATTTTGACACCTGACTTAGCGAGTTAGCTGATCTATAAACATTGAGCTTTATAATGCCCAATGCTAATGCTACACCTCCTACTCCTCTTCCAGGTGTTGGTCTTGCAGCTGTGGTGCTCTCCTTCTGGCTGAACATCTACTACATAGTCATCATTGCCTGGGCACTCTACTACTTATTTAACTCCTTTGGTTCGGTATGTCATATAATCACTAATTTTAATATGCAAAACCGAAGTGAGTAACACATTTGTTCACATTTTGTTGTCGTTTGACTTAATTATCATCATCAGTATCATCGTTCAACTTGTGAATGAAGACTTGATTGACACGTCCAGCTGTTACAGAGCAATGTTATCATTCACTTGAATGTTTATAGGCACCTGAAAAATACAAGTGCAAGCAATGTTCTCTTGCCTGCGCCAGCTTCTAAAAGAAATTGCTCTACCAAACAAAGTTGACGACTAGGCTGCACCATAGGAGCTAAAGAGCCAGATATCAGACAGTGTTGAAAAGTCTTTGTTGTTGTTTGTTGGACGTGTAGATGGATGTGCATATATATATATATTTATTTTTTCACAGACAGGATCAGCGAGCAGTGCTATAATGTATGTTAGTAATGTGTTCAAAGCTTATTCTGGTGCCCCCAAGTGGCCAAAATCTCATCAGTGTCTCTTTGAGAGAGAAATGTAGCAGATTAAGACGCTATATGAATGCTAATATTTCTGCTTATCTGTTATTGCAGCTGTCAAAAGAAATAATAGATGTAGACATAATCTGTTCTTCTGATTACTGAGCATGTTTTCATCACACCATCTGTACTGACTGGTCTACCACAATGATTTACTTTCTCTGTCTCTACTTCTCCTATTCTGCTTTGTATTTCTCTGCATGGTGGCCCTGCTCAGAGGAGCCTGGTAGCAGAAACTAAAGCGTTTGCAGGCATTGTACATGAGGATTGAGAAGCAGGGGTCAGAAGATGTAGTGTTCATTGTGTTCATCTGAAAGGTTGAAAACATTGTTGGTTCATTAAATGTCATTTTCGCTGTTGGATGGTTTGGTTTTCTGTTCCTGTGTTCTTTGTGGTGTTGAAGGCTGTTATTGTTGCTACAGTGGGGAATCAGTGAGGCATGTTTTCTTTCTCCTGTGAAGTTAAGCACACATGCTTTTCATCTTAATGTTGTGTCTTTACTTCTTGAGGAAAATGATGCACTTGATATCTCCCAGAATGCTGTGTTGTGCTAAAATCTAGAATTCAAACTGAGATATTTCATTACGTTGTTTTTTTTTCATCAGCTTTTTTGTTTTTGCATGTGTTCGTGTTTGCAGGAGCTGCCCTGGCAAAGCTGTAATAACCCCTGGAACACAGAGAAATGTTTTTCCAACTACAGTCTGACAGATACCAGCAACCTTACCAGCACTGTTACTGAGTTCTGGGAGTAAGTCAGTGAGCTGTGTTCATGTCATATCTCAGTGTATGTGTACAAAGTTGTCTGTATAAGAGGTTCTGGATCTATGTATTTAAACTATCTGTGTTTATCTGTGTCTGAATTCAATGTGTTCCTGCAGGCGTAACATGCACCAGCTATCTCGTGGTTTGGAAGAACCAGGAGAGCTCCGCTGGCCTTTAGTGGGCACTCTGGCGCTTTCGTGGGTCCTTGTCTACTTCTCAATCTGGAAAGGAGTAGAATGGACGGGGAAGGTCAGAACTTGTGCTCAAGCTTTCCTTTATTCTCTTTCTCTATCCTCTCTAAACTTCCTTTCTCTGTCAAAGTCTGCCTTTACTCCATTACACAGTCTCCTTTTGTCCTCTTGCGCACACAGTTTTAAACATACAGAACAGAACATTAGTAGACACAGACCTACTGGGAAGCCACAACTGAGGTTGGCTAATTAAAGACACAAATGTAACCATAACCATGACATTTTATTTATCTACACTTTTTAGGCTATTAGTGCTTATGAGCAAATGACAACATGATAAACCAGCCTGATAAACACGCGACACACGACTGACCTTAAAACCGGAACAGAGACAGGGTGTTTTAATTTTGTCTGTGTCTAAAATTATTTTACTATTCTTTTATTGGATGACTTTTTAAATTATCTTAAATCTATTGAATCTCAGTCTCAGTCTTTATACTGTCATATACAATAGGGAGCTAGGAAATTGTTTCAGTTTTTTCTCATTGTTTAATATGTGTTATTATGTTTTCACATGAAAAAAGAGCAAACAATGTATTTGCCAAGCAACAATTTCAGATGATATTGGATTTTTCTTTATAATTTGAGACTTATCTTAGATATTTGTTCATCTCCCTGTTTACTTTCATGCACCATCTCTCCCCTGCAACACTTCGCTCAGATGGAGAAATAAGTTTCAGAGTTATTACTTAATGCCAAACTAGAAGACAGTTCAGAGGTAACAGGACATATAAGAAGAGAAAAATCACTCTGCCTACTGCCTAGGATTTTTAAATTCCAAGCAATGCATGTGGGCAGAAACACATTTACACATTCACTGCCAGCGATAATTGGATTTTAATGCATGGCATCTGAGAGCAGTGAGAAAAATGAATTCCCCAAGGCCCCAGCCTTGATGGACATTACCAATTAAACACCATCATTATGCTACAGAACTGTGGGATACATCCTAAAGGCTCCAGAAAGATCTTCTAGCAAAGAGGAGCCATGGAAATATTTTAGTGACTAAATAATTTTTCACTCTGAGTAATGTTTACATCTCGCTTTGCCTTTTAATTATTTAAAAGAAATTGCTTTTCCAATTGCGATCCACTTAACAAAATCTCAACACCATCCTGATACACACATACATGCTCACATGTGAAGACACACACATTAAATGTGTTACTGCAAACAGCAGGCGTCTCTCAGATTTGACATTTCTTGTAATTCAAATATGGGTTTTTGGCTTTTAAGTAAATGAATTGTAATAACTTTATAAAATAAGTTAATTATTATCCTCTCTCTCTCTCTCTCTCTCTCGGTCTCTCGCTTTGTCTTAGGTGGTGTATTTTTCAGCCACCTATCCCTACTTCATGCTATTCATCCTGTTCTTCCGTGGAGTCACTCTGCCCGGAGCCGTAGATGGGATCCTCTTCTACATTACCCCAGACTTTAATAAGCTCACTCAGTCTGAGGTAGATAGTTTACAATAATACCAATCAGTCAAACATGGTCAAAGTACACAAAATGTGTATGAATCTATTTCTCACAGGTGTGGCTGGATGCAGCAACTCAGATCTTCTTTTCATATGGTCTGGGCCTAGGCTCACTCATCGCCCTGGGAAGCTACAACACTTACAACAATGATGTGTACAGGTTAGGACAAAAAAATCACAAGGTTAGGGTTTCCAACTAACCCCCTGTCCTGCTTGAAAGTTTCTTTTGTTCCTGTCTCTGCAGGGACTCCATCATCGTGTGCTGCATCAACTCCTGCACGAGCATGTTTGCTGGCTTTGTCATCTTTTCCATTGTCGGCTTCATGTCCAACATCACTAAGAAACCTGTGCAGGAATTAGCAGCATCAGGTATGGCAGTCAAAAGTGTCTCTTTATAGACTGCATATGATCTCAATACTGTTTATACTGCATATGGTCTCAACATTTACTGAAGTAATGTAAACACTTGAAATTAAATGAGCACCATTTCATTGAAATACTTTTTCTTTTTGCATTCATGGGAGATTTTTGTTGGAGAGATTTTGAGTTTATACCCTGTGTTTAACGGTTGTAGATATACTATAAAAACATATTAATTTTTATAAATGCCAGTCACACAGTGATTTTGACACTTTTGTCTTGTTTGTGACTTTTAGGTCCAGGTCTGGCATTTTTAGCTTATCCTCAAGCCGTCACCCAGCTGCCAATGTCTTCTCTATGGGCCATCCTCTTTTTCTCCATGCTCATGATGCTGGGCCTGGACAGTCAGGTATGAACAGTTTATGCATTTTTAGCAACTGATTAAATAAACTTTGGAAAAAGACTTGTAGTTGTACTCTTAAGGTAAAACTTGTCTTTTCATCTGAGGTATATGTGGGCGAGATACAAGGTTTCATGTTTTGACAATGGGAACAAAAAATACAATAATGATGCATTGATTTTTCTCCGTATCTTTTAATAACGGACCACAGTAAATTCTGAGCTGTGTGTCTCAATAATCTCCTGTATCAGTTTTGCACAGTGGAAGGCTTTATCACGGCTCTAATGGATGAATATCCCATGGTGCTGAGGAAGAGGAAGAAAGTCTTCATCTTGATTGTCTGCTTCATCTCCTTCATCATAGGCTTCTCCAACATCACACAGGTATTGCGTAAACATCTATTTGTGGATTAAATGTCCCTGCAACCTGTTGATTGTAGAATATACTGGAGAACACTCTTAGAGAATGTAAAGTGTGTTGTGTGTGTGTGTGTGTGTGTGTGTGTGTGTGTGTTATCCCAGGGTGGACTGTACGTGTTCAAGCTGTTTGATTACTACTCTGCCAGTGGGATGTGTCTTCTCTTCCTTGTCTTCTTCGAAACTGTTTCCATATCCTGGTTTTATGGTAGGAATTTTTTTTTTTTTACTGTTAAAACTGGTCGAATTAAACCAAACATTGTAAAGCGCAATCAACTGAATCCACACATTAACAATCTGGACAGAAATGACTATAGTAAATAAATCAAACATCCCAATTTCCTTTATAGCTGCCCAACAGGAAATTACATCTACCTGCTCCACTTTCTGTGATTCTCATAATATATCCATTCTATCACCTCGTAAGACTTTGCTTTTGTTGTTATCATTTCCACATTAACACACACACACACACTCTCCTTATACCACAGGAGCTGAAAGGTTTTATAAGAACATTGAAGACATGATCGGCTATCGGCCATGTGGCTGGTGGAAGCTCTGTTGGAAGTTCTTCACTCCACTGATCTGCCTGGTAGGCTGGGAATGATTGGAGATTTAACTTCCCACATACATGATGTGTTTACTTTTGATTGAATATGTATTATTAATATTCCTAGGTTGGTTGTTTGTTTAATTCTGAACCTACTAAAAAAGCACTTTTGTATATTAAGTAAGCATACTCACATAGTAATGTTGAGATGGCTGTGTTCAGATCGACTTTGAAATTTGGTCATGTAAGAGATGCCAAAGCCTGGTGTTTTGCCAAAACATCATACCAGCACATGTTCCTGATTTTACTGAATTACTTATATATACATTATATATATATATATATGTAATGTAATGTGCAGAATGTAGACATGAATAGACATCAACAGTGCTGATGAATGAACTTTATCAGTTTGGTTTTATCTTGACAAGCTTCACACTCAGCTGGCATTCATGCCTGCTGGTCTAGTGTTTTGTTAAATAAACTAGACAAAGATCAAATTGAGTAAAGATATAATTTTACATCATAGGGAGTGTTTACCTTCAGTGCCATCGAGATGAGGCCTCTGACTTTGGGGAAGTACGTGTACCCACTGTGGGGCCAAGTGATTGGCTGGTTCATGGCTTTGTCCTCTATGCTGCTGATCCCTGGCTATGTCATCTACATGTTCTGTGCCACTAAAGGCAGCATCAAACAGGTATTTAGTCACCATTTTTGTAATGTGTAGCTATTCCAGATAATAAAAAATATGGATGTGTCTGCAGAAGAACAGGCAGTGAATGAGCAATATAGTGCAGAAGGATGTGTGGTTCTTCTTCCTGCTACAACTGCAGTCATCAAGGAATAAACGTAAAAACAGAGAAACATGCAAATTACAGCAAATAAGTATATTTGTTCACTTTATTTGTACTTTCCACCTCCAGACTCACCTTCAAGAATAACTAACATTAAGTATGTAAGCCTCTGATGTAACTCTCTTTACTTGACTAGCGTTGGCAGAAGATGACAACTGCCCAGGAGGAAGAAAAGCCATCAGGGCATGAAGAATTTACACACACAGGGAGCGTGGGCGAAGTGCCTGTCTAGCCTTGTTCAGGTTCAAATAATCGGACTGCCATTTTACCCTTCTCCTTAGACTTGAATGGAGATTTGACAATTGGGCAGATGCTGTACAGTATTTTACTATGATTTCTACTTTGTGATATAAAATCACAAAAAAAATGCTGTAGATCAGAAATATACTTTTGTACATACACCACAAATGCAACTTAGCATCATAAATGTAAATTTTTACCCTACTTGTAAATCTCTACCACTCATGTATAATCTTACCACAAATGTAATGAATGTTGTTGTACATAACAATTGAAGAAAAACTTGATTTGATGCATAAAATGTTAATGCATCAGAGATGCTGCACATACCGTGCAGCTTAAAGAACCAACCACTGTGATATTTTAATCCACAGCTGTATAGTGAACATTCCTTTGGTCATTAACTGGACCTACAGAAATGAAAACCTTTCTAACTATAACATGAATGTGATTAAAATTGAACAGGCTATTTACCATAGACTATTGTTTCTCATCATAGCTTTGAGATACTGTTAGCACTTGTGGCAGCTTGTTTAGGTAAAATACAAGAAAAAACTGTAAATATATTTGTGTCACTACATTAAGTATGTTATGTTTTTTAATTACTTGACTTAAATGTATTTGTAACACACTGGACAATACAACATTAAGCCAGTTTGGCAAATATATTATAAAATTACATGTAAACTAAGATATTACTCATTAAATATCTTCAAAAATAAACTATACCTTGTCTTAGTGCATAAATAGAAGTTTTACATGGTGTGAGGTCAAAATAATTCTCTGTTCTTCTCTCCTGTATGGTCACAGCTTTTGGAACAACGAGCCAGATTTCAACCCATTTAATTAAATTGAAATTTGAAGACAGAAATAATAGTAATGTAATATATCTGGGTTTATGATATATTGGACAGGGAAACCCAAGAACCAAAGCAAAACGTTGTGGTGAGTAGACTTAAATCATCTTTAATAGCATGTTGATATACTGCAAAGACAGGTAGAAGGATTCAAAGCCAACTCTGGGAGGTGATGGTTCAAGTCTTGTACACTCGGTTCCCACCTGTCTATTCCTAAATGTTTCCACTTTTTTTGCAATTTTTTTTAAACTAGTATGAGCAAACACAGTGTTGAAGAGCCGCACAACATCCACGCCATTCATAAAGCAGTGCACTGGTATGGCAGAGCCCTTTTGTCAGTTTCTATATGAATGTTAGCCACTGCACTTCCATATCATTCACTACACTCCAGAAATGCTACATTGGTGTCCTTTCAAACTTAAAAATGTGGTTTTTAGTCTGCCTCATATTTCTATTAATTGCACACGCAATGGGTTTGTTGGCCAATATGCTTCAAGACGTTGTCAAGTAGGAAAAACTGAAACATCAAACAAAGGGTAGATAAAGACATGGGAGCAAAAATGGCCACATTTTGGCAGATAATGTCTAATTTGACTCAGAAACATATTCTTCTGTCACAAATGATTTTTTTTTACTTCTCCAGCATAACAATAATGTTTCTCTGACTAATGTGCTCACAGCAAAGTCATGCACAAACAAACTCAAGACTTTTGAGGAGCAAGGTCCAGTAGGCCTCCAAACTGATGTCATGCATGAGAAATTAACCACATTATACCTGAATGTTGAATTAAACAACGATTAAATTAGAAATTGCAAAACCGTCATTCATCAATGTGAAGCCATAATATTGAAATGTTGGATGTTTCGTACTAATATGTATTACACAAATTTCAAAGGTGTGTTGGAGCCAGTAAAAATGTTAATAATAAGAATAATAAGAATAATGATAATAATAGCACTTGATTTTTAACTTCAGAATTCTTCTCACTGTTTAATGACATTTACTAGGATGAACTGGTTGGGAAAGTTTGTATGCTATTGTGAGCAGGTCTCACACATAAACACACACACACACACACACACACACACACACACACACACACACACACACACACACACACACACACA
>JAUYWH010000015.1:9675788-9704919 GCA_034779795.1 Ctenopoma multispine | reverse complement strand
CACACACACACACACACACACACACACACACACACACACACACACACACACACACACACACATACACACACACACACCATCATAATCATCTCTGCCAGCCAGAACAAGAAACCCTTTTTTTCCCCCCCTGTAACCTTTGCCTTTCCTCTGGGTGAAATCGGGACTGGAAAAGGACAGAACGATGAGATAGAGACCTCCCCGCAGTGGCTCTGTGATTATAAATCAACAAATCAGACAGATGGAGGTCAGATGAGAGCAGAGTTAACCGAACGTCCATTCCACAGTACCTGGTGGCTTATGTTTAAAAGATGGACGCATTCAGGCTGGGGCAGTTGTTGACCTATTTCAGAATGAAGGACACATGACAGGGCAATAGCATTTTGAAGGGGCTAAAGGTAGCTTGCTCGTTCTTTCCGTCACTGCTTGAATGTGATATTTACAATCTTGGCCAGGGTGAAAGAGATCAGATAATGCATTCTTTTTGTCCCATTCTTATTTAAAGCAGACTAGCCAACAGCACAAACAATACCATTAATGCCAGCATTTGCAATATACTGTGTTGTGTGCGTCTTTAGATTTTGCCTTTTTGAAAATGTCAGACTGAAAGGTTAGCAGGGAAGAGAAAACAGTCACATGAAGCTGAAACAAAACCTGGGAGTTGTACAAACATAAAGAGACAGCGTCTGAATGTTTTTATCCACTGACAGAAAACACACAAAAGTGGAATATGCTTCACACAAATTAAAATAAACACAGATCTTGACCTTTAACAGCTGTAGCAGAAGCATCTTCACGGAAATTGACGATTTCCTGTAAAAGCAAAGAAACTTTCATAAACAGATGACAGCCCGGTGTGTTATACATATATTACATGTGAATACAGAATTGTTGTAGGTTTACAAAAGTCCGAGAGCAGATTCAGCAGCACATAAAAAAGCATTCCCTCCATCAGCAGATGAACGTGGAGAGAATTCCTGGGAGGCGATATTAAATATGAAGGCTATTAGACAAACATCAGCAGAAGCGTCATGGGCTACCTTTTTGGTTTGGCAACCATCCACATGATTGGTTGCTTTTGTTTATTGTCATCCTTCACTGTAGTGTGATCTATGAGAGTGACGATTGAGTATTTTGTGATGATAGAGAGCCGCAGCACCGCAGAGGCGCGGATGACAGCTTATCTCAGGATGTCGTTTGGTTTTTTTGTTGTTGTTTTTTTTATCTGGGGGAGCAGAGGAGAGGAGAGAAGGCTCTCCATCACATAAATAAATCAGCAACAGAGCAAACAGGATAATTTTTTTAGGAAATATCAGTTTTGTTATTCATTTTTTTGGGCTCCTTGAGGGAGCAGCGTGAAGGAGTATTTTCTCAAAACAAAATAAGAGGGGTTTTTTTCTTTTTCTTCTAGCCCTAGCATTTAAGTGCAAAGAAGTCAGTGTTTAGTGGGAGGCGTATGTATTTTGGCACACTTTTTTCAGTTAGTCTCAGCTATGCACACATGCGCACATACAGCACAGTAGGCATGAGGTTTAGGATGATAAAAGCAGAAGAGAAGCAGAAGATCCTTGGAGTGTGTTAATCTGTTATTGGAACAATCCAAAAAAGAAGTCTGAGGGATTCATACTGTATTTCTGTTAATACTTGAACTACAAGGAATCCATCCAGAAACTAAATATGTGTGAGTTTTTCTCTAGCAAGAGTTAAAACTGACAAAAAGTTATAGAAATTTGTTAAAACTACATAATATTTCAAAATACATGTGGAATCAAGTAAAACTTTATATATGCACTTTATTTTTCCCTATTTATCTCTTTTAAAACCTTGATTTTTATTTATTTTTTTCTTTAAATATATGCATATTAGTGTGATTTTATTTTTTCATTATAGCTCTTTCATTGTATGTATATATGTACAAAATGTACTGTTAAATACGTAGGGAATGGACGGGGTATGGTGGAAGCGTGTGTGTTTCAGGGAAGTAATACTAATTAATTTATTTACACCATGCTCCGAGAGCCACTTGGGGTCCTGTGTAGACTGAGGCGGGGATCTGGTGGTATATACTGATGTGGGTGGTTGTAAGGCGGAGGTGGGGGAGGCAGCGGAGGCTGGTGGCCGTCATTGCCATGGGAGCCGTCCGGCGAGCGGACCGGGGTGGACATGGCCGATTGGCTGAGCTGGTGGTGGCTGTGGTGGTGATGCTGGTAGTGCTGGTGTGTGGGCGTTTGGCTAAGGAAGGCCTCCATGCGCCCATGGCCGCTGTTGTCAAGCATGATGACCTTGACGATCTGCTGACACTGGATGAGTGTCTCGGGCCGCAGATCAGCCATGCTGACAGCGGGCTGGTGAAGCTGCTGGAGGTGGAGGTGGTGGGCGGGGGTGCTTGCCGCTGACTGCAGCTGTGGGTGCTGAGGTGGAGCCATCGGCCCCTGGGTTAACCCCTGGGGCCCCTGCTGGGAAAGCAGCTCCCCCCGATGGTTAAGAAGGGCCACGCTCTCGGGACTCCGAACCGTGCTGCTGCTGAGCTGGTACGTCTGAAGCCTGTTGTGAATTGACACCTAGTTTAGAAAACAGCCAAGAGAACAGCATCAAATGTTATAAAACTGGTTCCTCCTCTACAATCCGTCAAGCCCTCTTTTTCTTTTTTTGGGGATGGTGAACACACAGCACACACACATACAGGGCATGCGTAGGGGCTTAGGTGTTGGGGGTGTAAAACTATTGTGACTACTGTACAGTCCCTTCCCTCCACCCCCACAGGAAGTAGGAACACTGTAGATTGGATGCTGGGAAAACCAGTGTGTGACTAGGGTCAGGAGGACAACAGTGGTGGGGAATGGGGATAAGACTTTTGATGCAGTGCTACAGAAGGGGCCCGGTGGTTCCAAAGGGGACACTGAGGGCCCCCGTGTCTCCCTTCCAAACCACTTTGTGGCGCTATGGTGACAGCGGACACGAGAAGACTCGGGGGTTGAGTTAACCAGAACGGAAACGAAGGTCATACGAAGAGGAAAAGGAGGTGAACAGGCTGACAACCACAGACATCCACAGGCAACACTCATCAGAATGCAAACCTCCAGATGTCACATTTGTTTCTACTCTCTATTATCTCTCAGTTTCTTTGGCTGAATGTTATTTTCTGTTCAGTTCTGTTCCTCCATTGTACGTACCTACTCTATTTATCTAACCTGTTCTAGGTTTCTATGTGTCAGGACTGTGTTTCTCAGTAAATGTATGGAGGGTATCCGCCACTATGGGGCTACTTTACACTGTGAGACAGGTTCAAATGTGACAATACAAACAGTGGGCCTGTTTACATGACCATAAAAAAAAAGGAAATCAGATAACTGGGAGTTATCAGATAATTGTTATAATTGCTTCTGACACATTTACATGCACTTCAGAAATGTGGTAATTGAAAAACCCTGGTTTATGTTTTACCCTATTATTGGATTTCTTATACCTAATGATGATAATGATCAGATTTTGAGTGTGCATGTAAACAGGCCCACTGTCACAAATGTGGGATGACCGTCTCACAGTGGGATTGCTGCTACAACCTACATCTGCTAACCAACCAACTGGAATGCCTCAAATAACTAATCAACGCGACACAACACTTCAGTGTTTACAGCTGTAGATAGCTAGATATATAATGCACGCTTTTAAGAAGTTTTATTGATGTACACTGACTTGCATCGCAGCCCACGATTCAGCAGGTGTTATCATTATACAGTCCATGTACATGAACGTTGATATCACTGATGATGTTGACTGTCAGATCTCACACAGTATGGCACGCAATAAGCTTAGAAGATCTCAGCCCATAAGTTCTTTAATGATTTAAAACTTTTGATCTACAGCGCAATCAGAATATAATTTCCCTCTCAGACTCTACAAAATAGAAACTGGCAAATAAGAAGAAGAAGAATAAGGCCGGTGGTAATTCTCCTGCAATATAATAGATTTAATATGAAGTATCTGAGGTAAGAAACGGCTTACAGCAGTGTTCTTCCATTCTCTTCCAGCCGCTGATGTAACGCTTGTGTGAAAGGACTCCATTAACATTTGCTCCTATTCAGTCTGCCAGCCACTATTTCTCCTTGACGACTTAGCACATATAGGCTACTTAGAGTACAGTGTCACAGAGCTCTGAAGTAGTTAGATAAAGAATGAAAGATTTCTCTGACTTTCTGGTGTCTTTCAAAAGTTTGATTTCTCAGTAGAAAAATAACTTCAGTCCAGGGATGACCAAAAAAATATGGTTACGAAGTGTAAACTGTAAAAACACTCACTGCCATATTAGGTTGCCTGATATTAGTGTTTCCTAAAATTAAACAAAAAATTGTCTTGTGATTCAAATGCTTTGTTTTTGCCTACTGAATACTACTTAACACAATAATCAGGAGATGAATGGCGTCTAAAAAGAACTGTTAATTGCAGCCCTCTTCATTTTCTTTTTAAACTGTCAAATTTTTATTCACGCGCGACCTTCTTTTCAGTTTGCCTACAAATGACATACTGTACACGACTTGGGGTGAAAAGTTGAGCTGGGAGCCGGCCGACGTGGTTTCGCTGTAACGAGGCCAGGTGCTTTGATTACCTCCTCTACTCTGTGCACACAGTGGGTGGATCATTAGCTGGATTGGCTGCAGCTGGGAGAAGCAGGCAGCATTTAAGAGGACTACTACTCACAACAACCTCTGTTTGCCTTTGCCCTTCCTCTTCTGTCACGATGGTTCAGTTTGTGTATTTGCTTTAGCCGCTTTAGTGTCAAAAACCAACAGTTACTTCCTCCACCATGCCAGTGGCACTGCTAACTGATAGTCAGTTACTGTGTCTCATATGCATTCAGTTGGCTGGACATGTCAATACACATGTATTTTCTAAATTAGATTTTGGTTGTAAATTACACCCTTGCCTAATTCTCTTACCTCTTTTAAATAAATCACCAAACAATTTTGACGCTTCGTCTCAGACTAGCTCATTGTCACTGCCTTGAGCCGGACCCTAACAAATCTCAACACATTTCCTATCAAATATTCTATGATTAACAATTTGCTGTGGGATTCAGACATCCCTATATTCCTTATGCCTCTAGCATAAGCAGGATTTCTCTGAGTGACCCTCTTGGTTTCCAAGATAAATGTGTTTAGACAACTCCCCACCAGCTACTGACATTTACTGTAGGCTGCGCGGCAGAGGGGAAGAAGGATGTCGAAGGTAGCTCAGACAAGCATGAAGACTGATCTAATGTGCAAACGTGGGTGGAAAAAATCGGGGAGAGGCACAGTCCTCATATTGGAGAAGTATAGAACCATCTTTTGGACTGGAATTGATTACACCTGTACTGCAGGTGAAGATGCTTCGTTTTGATTTGATTTAGTTCTTTTTTTCCTCTCACTGATGTGGTTAGTGGCTTCTGTATTAATGTGTACATCCTGTGATCTACAGCACAAAGCCTTAGAACATAATGTTAAGTATAAAAGACTATCAGGCTTTTTTCAAATTAAAGTTGATCATAGCTCCCTATTATCACCACCTAAAGGCTGCTGAAAGAGTGGCTGTCCCTGTAAAAGAACAATTGCTTCACCGCTCACTGTCTCTTAATTTATTTTTTATTTTTTTACATATCTTGTGCAGCAATAAAGGATGTTTACTTTGCTGTAATTACTGTCATTCTACAGGCACTTGTGGCTATAAAAATGAAATTGCTGTGAAGCCTTTCAGTGTGAAGTACATGAAATGACTTCTGTTCTAATGAGCTCCTGACCCAAGGATTTACAGCCTGACATTATAACAGTGTCCTGTGTGGAATTAAAAATCCATGAATATCAAGTTGACCCACTGTTTTGACTTTTCACTCACAACCCTCAACTCTACTGCCACAGAAAGGACTGGGAAAGGTCATCAGATGCCTCTAGGATGATAATTTCAAAGCCCCATGGGTAATGTAGTTGAGCTTGCTGTCTTACTTGCATGAAATGTTCACAATATATGTTTATCCCAGAGGTCTAGCAACGGGTTGGGAGGTGACAACGCCAAGTCAAATGAGTGTTAAATTTATCCCCCTGCGTGCTACTGTGTTAATTAAGGTCTTGGTGCTGAGTGTGGGTACAGACACACACACACACACACACACAGTATATATTCCCAACATGTTCTCTGATTTTAGCTACTTTTAGCAATGGCTATTTTCTGTTTGTCCTAAAGGGCCCTAAAGGAATTTTTGCATGAGCCTGTGAAACAAATTACAGTCTGTTCGTTTTTCGGCTCACAGACAATATTCAAGCCTGATTGCTATGATTTTATTAATTCCCCCAAACCACCATATTACATTTTTGGTACAACACAGGATTTTCTTTGCCTGTTGTTTAGTTTGGGTTACCTCACTTGCCCCAGCACTTTACCCAGCAGCACTCGTTCTCTCATCCACTCTTCACCCACTCCTGCTTGACGCCTCTAGTCCTAGAGATACAGTATGACTAGTCCCGGGGACTTTTCCTATCTCATCCTGCCTTCATAATTACATACTGCACTGACTTTTACTGCACTGACTTACCTGTTATATTGGACATGGTCCTATCACTAAGCACTTACCTCTACTGCACCGTGTCCACTTCTGTCATCTACCTCTTTGTTTCCTGAGAATGGGAAAGATGGTAGAAAAAAAAACAAAAGCGCCAGCGACATGTTTGTGTTAAACAGCAATTTTATCTTTGAACACATCTTATTACTTTAAGGAACAAAAAAAATGTATTCTTATGTTTGGATCAAGTCAAGTAATTTAATGTTTGTTTGCACTGAATATATGTCACATTGCAGATTCTGTAAACATAATTTCAGCACATAAACTGATAAACCTTTTGGGAAACTTTTTTTTTGAATTAACTATCTCTAATCTAAGAAGCAAAGCCACTTATTTTGTAAAACAAGAAAATAATTCTTAGTCAATTCATGGCAGGCAAGGCATTACCGCCTATCAGAAACACCTATTTCCCCAAATATATGTTGCTTATCAAGTATGTTTAATACAAGCTAATGCTAAGAATCCAAACTTGGCATCAGAACAAAATCAGTCTGATCTTGCGTTTTCCTTATCACACGGCACCGGCACCATCTTCAGTGTGCATCATCAACTGGACGGATACTAACTTTTTCTCCAGTACATACAGTAGCTTTAGCCTCAATCTTGAGGATATCATGTATAGTGTATTTAAGGTATGTTTGCCTAGAGGTAAAAAAGGTGAATTTCTCCACATATCATATTTCCAATTACTGCATAGCACATATCTGTAGTTATGTTCTTATGTTAATTCCCAGTTTTAAAATATAACTTTTGTTTTCCAATTCATCATTTCATAAAACCAGAAGCGGAGCATTATTGCACACGGAGAAAGGCTCAGGAGTCCGTTTTAAAATCAAAAAGCAATAATGCACACACACCTGATGGGGAGCCCTGTTTGCCACGCAGCTCTAACTGCGTGCCGTTGTTCTTTACTGAATGTGTCTTGGCTCCCTGCTGCTTTTCCAGCTCCCCTGCCGAGAACAGAAAACAGGCGTGATTATCATCATAATCACCATGACAGACAGACAGGTAGATATGGATGGATAAGAGTGGCAGTATTAACAGATGTAACACACACACACACACACACACACACACACACACACACACACACACACACACACACACACACACACACACACACTCTCTCTCTCTCTCTGTCTCGTTGCCTTCCCCTTCCTACTCTCTCCTCTAAGCTCAAATCACAAGTCTGCATCTTTCTAATTAAACTTCACACTTGATGGTAATTGCATGTCATTTCTAATCATGATGACTAAATGTTGTTTTGTCTCCAACACAGTGCTGCATTCTAATTTTGATGCCGAGCCACAAAACTGCCAGGTGAGACCTTAAGGCTGCAGTACACGATGTTCTCCAGTCATTTTTGGTTCAAGCGTGATCCAAATCTGACTGAACTAAACAAAAAATGTCCTAATTTTCTATTTTTTTTCATGGAAAATGTGTCATGCGAAACTGTTAATAGGCTTAATGCAAATTTTATTTGATAGTTTGATATTTTCCAGATAATCTATTTACATCTAGCAATGTATTTTTATACTGGTTAAGTCAGCTCAACATGCCAAATATACATTTCATGTTTGGCTTGCATACCTTTTCTTACAAACACATACTCTTACACAGCCATATACAGAAGTTAGAAGAAAGAGTGAATTGGGGACTAAAAAAGAAAAGTTATTAATTTTTCATGATACAAACAGCCAGATACAGTGGGGAAACACACGTACGCATGAACAATAAAACTATATAACTGCTTATTTATTCTTCCTGTCTCAAAGAGGGGAAGCCCAAACATAACTTTTCTGGACACAAGCATGTTTACTAATGTGCAATTAGTAAACATGGTTGTGTGAATGCAAATGCAACAACTTAAAGCCCTTAGAGGAGAAAGCAAGATGTACTGTTTGTCTGTGCACAAGCCAGCACTGTTTCTTGTTCCAAATTATGTTCCTAGTGTGTGGAAAAACATGTTTTGGATGTCTTTTGCATTGGTCTTTGTGTGATGTGTGGTGTTTTTGTGCACAGATGCTGTCTATCATTACTCCACTCCAGAGAAACAAATAGGTTATTTCTGTCAACCCCTGTCTATCTCCATATGCTGTTGACTGCTCTCCCCAGGCTGCTAGGCCTCCCTCCTTATGAAGGGCAAGGCAGTTGCATCAAACCCCAGCAGGGATGCTCTCTTTGATGCCCACTGGCAGGAGCCAGGCTCTGGGTTCTTGGGTTTTCCATGCGTGTCTAAGTATGTGCATGTCTGATTGTCTGGAGAATTTCATATGTACACAAGCCAGAAACAACTCCGATGCCTGGTTGCTCTCAGGAACACTGGCCTCTTTTCACCTCCAATTCATGCCCTCCTACAGTCTGTTTGAGCTGCTCTGCACAGACGGAAACAAAATGCAACCTACACAAGTGGCATAAAAGTTAGCAAGTTAGAAAACAAGGGATGACCTCTGCCTCCTGGGTACTGAGGACCTAGTGATTCCCACAGACTATCTACGAATCCACTGTAGTCCTCCACTTTCTATGATGTGTTCAGTGGTTCGGTACAAACTGTAGCAGGAGGTTGACCTTTCTTTTGATGCAGGGTGCACTGCCATGAGAGGAATACACACAAACATTTCACTTGACAGACATATCCCAAGGCATGTACAAGTGTTCATGCCTCCAACCACCTGGCATGTATAAAATAAACGGAAGAGCTTGTCATCATCAAATTAATAAATCTACGAATGAGGAAGTAACAGTAACTATTAGCTCAAATTTTATTAGTTTCTGGCATTCTTTGAGTAATATTCAAACCTGACAGCCCACAATTTTATTGCAGTTTGTAACCACAAGCCTACATCCAGCCATTAAAACAAAGTATTATTAAAATGTTTGCTTTATCTGCGAAGAATATCACCTATAGAAGGTCCTGGACTCCAAACTCCTGGAGGACATGAGATGGTTATGCCACTGACACTTACACTCTATGCGTATCTGCTCCATCTCTGACACCTCTGCGATTGATTCCTTCAGGTCTTCGACAAACTTGAGCAGCTCCTCAGCACTTTGGGCACAGAAATTAAGTACCTGCTTCTTGTCTGAGCCAAATGGTGAGAGGATGGTGATACCATGGGGATAGTCTGGGGAACAAACATTGAGTTATTGACACAAAAGTAAAAAAAAAAAAACAGCTTTCACAATAATAAGTGTGTGACGTAGAGGTGTGAACATTTAATACCCAAAATGCCAATTAACACAATGTAAATCAATGTCTCCTTAAAAAATAACTGTGACAACACCTTAGCAACTTGGCATGAAATTTAGAGTTTTTTTGGCTTTATTCAGCCCAAAGTATGGTTCTTGCATGAGCTGCAAGACAGCTTGACTTACATTCATTTTCAAACAGATGGAACTGCATGCCAAGTAGACCCATAGCTTTGCAGAAAGTATAGGCTGCGGAACTCTTCTTCTTTGGACATAGCTTTAAGATCTGCAGAGAAAACAATCACAGTAACAACTCTGACTGGCAGGAGAGCCTTTTCATTTCCATTTTGTTCAGTGTTCTTCTGAAATATTTGTAGCTGTCACGGACATTTACATACCACAAAACAACTTCAAACTTAAAAGCACAAATCCTTGATTTTTCAAAATACATTTAAACAGCACATTGAGTCAATATCAATGTACACCATCAAAGTGATTCAGATTGGGCGTTAGTGCTCTAATATCTGAATGGATTAGCAGTGTTATGGAGCTTTTTTACAGAATGACCTTCCACATAGAAAGACGAGGCTTATCTGTTCTGCAGCACTATTGTTAGCAGGCAAAGCGTATTAAAACCTTACACTTTGCCACTACTTGACATGTACAAGCTGGCAGACCAGGGGACAAATGAATAAAGAAGACAAGTCCTCATCGCTCTCATTGTTGAGTAAAATATTTCAAAAACAATTCCACCCCACTTTCTAAGCTGTGAGGAGAAAATCTTTCACTGGGATATAACACACCACTAAGTGTTCTGCTAAGACAGAATTCCACTGATGTTGGACGATAACTTATTTTGCCTCTCACTTCAAAATTGGCCTTTAAACCTCCTTTTCCTACAGCTACCAATTACTTTCATGCTTGAGCAGAGAAAGGGACTAGAAAAATAGCCATGCTGCGTTTCTTGTTCCGGTGTTTTGTTGGAGTGAGATCAACATTTGACATCATTATGAGAGTAGTTAAATACCTCAGATAGATGACCCTATATGCAGCCACTAATGAGCCTATTAATTATGCCAAACATTAAACCTTTGATAATTCCCTAGTCTACAAGACTTTGGATCAAGTGAGCAACTTGTCTTTGCCGTGTAACTTTGTTACCAGCACTTTATAGCCTCTCGGTAGAAGACAGAGCGTTGCTTATGAGTGCACTGCAACACTGTGTTTGCTACTATCTATTATTAAAAGAAATGGCAAGAGAGGCCTGAGTTATAAAACCCAATAAAAGAAGAGAGAGGGAGCCTTAAGAAATAGCTCACAGTTGAAGTAGGTGATGGTACATTGCAGCTGTCACAAGAAAATAAGCAGCTTTAAAGCTCAACTGTGTGCAGCTCAAACAATGAAATGATCACACTGAACCTCTTATGACTGATGATGATAAAATTAATGAAGGCATATGGCTGTTTGTATATTTACCACAATAAGATCATTAAAGAGGAAGACTTCTCTCTGGTGCGCTGCCTGTTTTTGGGCCTTGTTGACGTCAGTCACTTCAAAAAGGCGACTACAGCACACCAATCTTCTGTGAGGAACAGAGAGAACCTGCAGAGAAAGAAACGCACGTCTAGGTGAAAGGAGATCTTCAGTCACTCCTTGTCCCAGAAAAACTCAAGGAGGGGAAGAATTAAAGAGAAACAGGGAGACTTTTAATTTACATGACTTGGCTAAAGTAGGAGAGAACATATTATTTACTCCGTGAAAGTATTGAAAGTATTAGGATAAACATCTGTTAAACTCAGTTGCTGAGACAAATTTGTGGCACGAACGAGAGCGGTATTATGCAAGATTTCAACATATATTACCTGTGTGCCTCTGAGGACATGACATGCAGCTTATACATTTAAAAAAAGTTAACTTTTCTGTAAAAAATATTTAGTTTCTAAAGAAATGTCATTAGCATACCAGGATACTTGCAGTTTACAGAATAGAAAAAAAAAAATTCAACCTTAACCAAGTTATTTAACACATCATTTTTAAGGTAGTAGATAACTGAGATTTCTATAGTTCAAACCAGTTGTAAATTATTTGCAAAGTACCAGGTATAGACTACTTGTTTCCAGTAATCCTAGTAGTACTCCAAAAGGAATTTATCTCTCATACAAAACTTTTTGGAGTTGTCGCCAAATAGTGTTAGTTTTTGCTATATACATCTTGCTGTTTTGTTATTGGCTCTTACACCACACCTAACTGGATTAGCTAAAATGGTGGCGGTATTACATTGCACTTGGAGGCCTAATGTAAAGGATTTTCCTTTTACAAAGTGCAGCACTTGTGCTGCTAGAGGCCTGGCTTCTGCTCATGGACTAAAGTGCCTTTTCAAATTTAAGCAGATTACCCTGCAAAAATGGCTCATGCCTTTGGAGAGTGATCTAATCACGTCCTCACCCTTCTGCGTTCGATCACCGAGGAAAGCCAAACAGCAGCTGAGTGACTGGATAGCGCAATGACTAAATGTGGGTTTGATTCCTTCTTCAAGTTCAAATAACAGTATATATAGCATCTGTTCAGTTTTTTCAATGTGCACTGATTTTATTCTCTATGCTCCCTGGATGATTTCCAATACAGTGTGCACACACGTAGTCTCTGTCGCTTTCTCTTCTGCTCTTTCATCACCTCAGGGTATGAAAACTCCCACCCAGCCTGCCACAGCCAGCCTGCTTTCTCATTACACTAATGTCAGAAACATGTAACGACATCATTAGCCTGAAATGACTCCTGCTCATTTCAGTCGTTTCCTGACAGGAATATTAAAAAAAACGTTTGAAAAGAGAAGTTGTCAATATAGTCATTAACACAATAATTGTATTACTAAAGAAAAAGTGATTGTACAAATGTTTTTCCAATCGAATATTTAAGTAAATTTTAACTGCTGGCCTTTCTTCATCACATTCAAGAAGTGCTGGTACAAGACTTTCAGCAAGTCATCAAATATTTACACCAATAAGACTATTATGATGACATGCATTATAGGAAAATCATTCTCGTGTGTGCTACTCTCCCTTAGCATAATAAGATAAAAAGTGTATAATCCACAACACAGGCACTCTGGACCCTGCTATGATTGTGTTTCTAAGAATCAAACTTTATCTAAGTCTGTTGTTTTATAGTGGACAGATCTCATGGGCAGTAATAACCACTTCCTGTCACAACAATCCATCATTGTTTTGGCTGTGACAACAGTCCTTCTGTCATCCTACGGCTACTCATCCATCACAGAGAGAAAAAGTACAGGCCAAAAAATCTACGATGGCAACAGTCCTTTCAGTGTCACAGTTTCAATGTCATTCGAGTCAACTGAGATTGAATTTAAATTAAAATTAATTAAAAAGTGACTTTAAAGTGAAATTCCACTTAAGATCGGACCATTTTATGATTGGACAGGGAGCAGCATTAGACAAGCTGATTTGACTAAAGATCAAAATTGGTGGCACCAGAGCAGTGATGACAGCATGACTGTAAATCTCAAACCAACCACCCTTACAATTCATGTTCATTACATCTGCCTTAACCTGCAAGCAGGCCTCAAAGAACATTTCAAAACGGCTGTTATACAGCATGTGAATGCAACATGTTAATATTGGATATCCATGAGTATATGGGATAAAACTCAACTACAGCAGTTTATATTTCATAAATAAAGGATTGGAAGGCTTTGGTGCTCTGATACAAATCAAGTGGAATTCCCTTAACTGCATTTAAAAACCCTTTCAGTGTTATGAGTGGGCACAGACAGCACATTCCCACATGAATCCGTGTAAAATCATGTCAGTTTTATTGACTGAAGCTAAAACACTTCTGCCTCTGCCTGTCTTTGACTTGTTAAGTCTAAAAACCATAAAACTTTCCACACAACAAATGAAAACAACAGTGACACACCATTGTGTAAGTGAGCATTTTCACTTCTGAGTTAACTAAAAATTCCACTGTTAGGTTATGTTGCCCATGTGTACTGGCCAAGCCTCTGAACCATAAACAGTTAAACTTTAATCATAGCAGTGGTTAATGACGTATCTACAGTAGCAGGGGTAATGACCTGAGGTAATGATCGCGCTGCTGATGAGACATTTACTGTAATGGCTAATAAATGTGCTCTCCTAACTCTACTAAGGTCTGGATAATGAGTGAGTGACTTGGCATGGAGTTAGAAAAAAGTGTGTGTGTGAGACTATGTTCGTGTTTTTGTTTGATACACTGTGATCATCTAATCTTACAGTCTTAAGCTAGAATACAAAATTAATTCTGCATATCAATCACCCGGTGAAGGTTCTAAACACCTGTGTCATCTCAACATCTGTGACACGTCTGTAAGACTTAAATGAACTTCTAGCTGTGTGTATGTGCTTCATTGTGTCTACTATTGAGGATATTAGGGTCAGTGGGATTAAAGATAATCAAATTTTATTAACAGTGGATTCAATTACAATGGGTAATTTGGAAGTGATTGCTCATAGTGACAAAGATCATAGAAATATTAATCTTATTACCTGAATATTTCAGTTCCTTACAGCTCAGCCTTTTATGCCCTTTAGCTCATTGATTTAGTTTTACGACCCACAACATTAATGTTTTGGTTCAATCTCACTGCACCAATGCCTTTTTTTTTTTTTAGGGCAGAAACCAGCTACTCTCAGCGAAAAAGCTCTTACAAGCACAATGTACACATCTGACCAGACTGATTCATTTAGATTGGATTGGATTTCAGGTAAAGGTTGGGATTTTGTGTAACACAGTGATGGCTTTGAATTGGTAACTAAGGGAGCACATTATTCCACTGATGGCCTGTGAGTATGAAACGTATGTGGTCTCACCGTTTTCATGCCTACAATGGACTGCTCGACTTTGGAGACATAGGTGACGTGGTCTTCATTGGAGCGCAGCTCTCTCTGTTGTATTCTTTCATAGATTCCCACTACCATGTCTCTGGGGATGTCAGCTCCATCGTCTACACCTAAGACAAGAACAGGCTAATTACATAAAAGTATCCACGCATCAGTGTGTTTCTGTTTTTACCAGACAGTCTTGTCCACCTGCAGGAATATGCAGTTTTAACACTGCCAGAGAACATAAAGATTCTTTCATATAATTACAGCAAACATGAATAAGCAAAACACATATAGTACATAATGTGCAAAGAGTGGGGAAAAACCTAATATCTAGATCAATAGAGAACTCTTTGTCTCAGTACCTTTGTGTGTCCTCCTTAGACTTAGTCTTTCACAGTCTCCGTTAAATAATGACATAAGGTAATGTTAGAGGAAGGTTAAGTGGCAAGTGAAAGGTTAACACCCCTTCTCACTCTTGGAAGATTTTCTGTCTCAAACACAGCTCAGTTCAAGGATGTGACATTTCAACACAGGTAGAACTGATTTAGGCTGAAAGGTTGCCCTTGAGATGCTCCCCATTATATCCACACAGCTGTACCGCACGGTGTGGTACACAGAGTTTTCAAGGGGGCGCAGCGCGTTTGGAGAAAATTAAGCTGTCACAAGTGATGGCGGTGACAGTGAGGCACTCTGGGACACTGCTGAGACATCGCTGCACATTATGTAGTCAAGGGGAGAGGAGGAGATGACCAGGGGGAAATGTGTACAAAGTGTCACATTAATAAGCTGCTTTTTTGCTGAATGTCTTTTCCTCCTTTTCTGCAAGTCCCCTCACTTTGCTTATGCCTCCTTTTCAGCCATCCTATCAGCACGGCTCTGTGTTTGGCAATGTGGATGAAACGGTCGGATGAACACTTTAGTCCAGCCTGAAATAATGCTGTGATTATTTGCATATATTGCCATGACATTTTTACTTTGGTGATTATCTGACTACAATTGTGCCACCAGCACAATTGTTGTACTGACATTTTTTTTTTTTTACAGATGTTCATGTTCCCGTTCAATGAATTTAAATAACTTTGCTGAACCCTTTCGTTCAGTTCGCCTTCACCAATTTCCAATTTCCTTGCTATGGTTCTAGGAGTATTCATAAATTCATGTTTTTAAACTTCCCTCTGCCTTCTCGATATTAAAATATCTCTTTGGGGAATCGAACCACCAACCCTAGGGTTTGCAGACAACTGACTGTCACCCCCAAAAGATTCACATATGCTGCCGTAACTAATCACAGCTACAATGTACAATGAATTATATCTTCATAGAAGAAATGTTCAATGTTAGCATGTAGCTCAAAGCGTTGTGTCCTAGTAAAGTACGGCCTCACAGAGCTGCTGGCATAGCTGTAGACTCTTAGCTTTGTTTTAGCCATATTTCCCCCTCGGCCTAAGTCATGATTCTCCTCTTTCTGTCTCCTCCTGTTTTCATCATCTCTGAGTGTAAAGTTGGCTTGCCAGAAAGCCTATTGATTGCCACCAGGCCACCAGAAGGACTTAAAAAGAGAAATTAACTTAATGTGCAAATCTGAAACCATCCGCTGTAAAAACCAATAAAGGGTCCGGTAACTAAGATAGCACAGTTAGCATTTTCAGTAAGCGAGCATATTGGATTAATTTATGTTGCAAACCGGTTTATATTATGTAGGCCCATTGTTGGCTTTGACACTGACATTCTGTTTTAATTGAGATAATGAATGTTCTATGGTTCTTCATTACTATCGATTTCTGGTGTATAATTGCATTTCACCTCAGCCAATTATCTGAGTGAACCATTCTTCTGTCAGTATGTGAGAGAGACATGAGTGAGTAGAAAAGAGGAGAGAGAAACGGAGAGAATATAAACAAGGAAAGGTGGATGAATAAACAGATGGCATAATGTTCTGACTGAGACAAGACGAGAATTGATAGAGAGACAGAGAAAACACTGTAAACTGCGCAGAAGACAAATAGGCCAAAAGAGAGTGGCATATTTTAATTTGCATAAAATGCCAAAATTGATTTTCCAGCTTAATTTAATTGTGGAGAACAGTCTGGATGAATCTATTAAAGTTGTTCTCTATCGACCTCAGTGTTCACAGATTGATTGCACAGAGGGAGAGCAAAACTACAACGTTCATGTCACCTGGCAAATAAGCATCCATCCGCATACGGGAGTCAAGAATTACAGGTGCTTTCTGTCTGGGTCGCTATGAGTTGTGAACGTGTAAAGCACGGCGAGCGTGGAGAGAAATGAAACCCTCTTTATCACCCGAATTTATGCAGGGAGGTTTGACTGAATACGGATCCAGAAGCTCACTTCCCTTGATTTATCTGTGCCTCGCTCAAAGCCCTCAACAGGAGATATTTAGGAAGAAAGGAACAAATCCTGGGAGGATTACTGTGTATAACTGATCCCTTATATATATCATACTGTATATTTTCTTATCTACACTGCAGTAACATGTTTCTTGGAAGAAGTTAAAATGAATTTCTGATACCTGTGTACAGTCAGATAAACATACACTCCATTACCACTAATGAAAGCCATATATCACAATCACGGTATGCTTCTTGTACTTTTCAGTATGAGGATTTATTCCAGTTTGGTGGTGGTTTAATACATTCAGCTAACACAAACAAACAAACACCCCAGCAGAAATTAGAACTCGAAGAATTTTATGCTTAAGACACTTAAGTAGGAGGAATACTGGCGGAAGCTATTTTCTATGTGGCTGAGAGGCACAGCCTACCAAACACCTTGACCCACCTCAGATGGCACATGTACACATACTGGGCTCTGAAGTGACTATATAGAAAGTTAACTCACTTATAATAACACTGTGTCCCTTACCACGTAGATTGCGTATGAAGTCCTCCAACAACATCTTGCGGTCCGGCTTAATGTTGGGACTGTACATGTCAGTGTTGAGCAGGATGATGGCGAAGGCCAGGATGAAGATGGTGTCCGGGTTGTGAAACTGCTGCACTACGTCAGGGTTGCACATACAGTAGCGCTGGCTGTTGGTTTAAAGGAAGTGAAAAGAAAGAACAAGGTAAAAATCTGACAGACAAATAGAAACAAGCAGGTACGTTACGTAGGTATGAGGACTGAGAATAAAAATGGACGTTAAAAAAGGTAGCGAGTAGAGAGATGAATGAGAGTGAGTAATAGATGTGGCTCATGACAGAGGACATACAAATGGAGGAATGACAGAGGAGGAGGAACAGGAAGATGGGATATTTAAAAAAAATAGGTAAGGCTGGTTGGAGAAAACTAAAAACATCTTTCAACATGCTCTTAAGTGCTTTGACACGAGCTGAGCATGTGAATGTCGCACAGAAATAAGAGTTATGGCTTTAATTTTGCTCATGGCTTTATCTAATGCAGTTAGCTTCCTCTCAGCAACAATGAACCTCACAGCGGGTGCTCTGCTGAATCGCTGTCTGTCTGTATAAACACATTTGTCCCACTGGGTTGGATGTTTACATGGATCGTGCATTGCACAGAACGTAAGGGAGTGTGGTTGAAAAAACTGTCTTTATGACCTGCAATTTAACATATAAATGTTTCCTTTAAAAAAAAAAAAAAGTTCTTCTGCTGTTCATTTTCTCCCAACTGCTGAAAAAGTCCACAAGTCCTCAGACATAGTTAAACAACCTCAAATGTTTATGGTCCTGGTTGCTGGATTTATGCAGGTTGTTATTGTCCCAGAAAGAATAAATATATATATATATATATATATATATATATATATATATAAAAGTTTGATACAGAAAATCTCTTACCTAAGCAGTTTTTTTTCAGGCTCAGTTTGATGTATTTAAAAAAACAAACAAAAAAAACACTGCTAAATATAAAGAATGATCATGCAGCTATGCTGTGAGGTTATGGAAGCCGCAAATGCAACAGATTTGTAGACTCCTATTGTGTTTAAAAAAATAAGCACCCACAGGCGAGAGATCCTGTAATGGTAAGTGCACAGATACTTCCTGGTTAGGGATGAATAATGAAATATTTTAGCATCTTCTTTGTAAGAGTAATCAGAAGCAGAGGAGAATGAGAAGGTGCATATGTGTGTGTGTGTGTCTGTACGTTACTCATGAGCATAATGTAATTGTTACTTTTAATCAGCCATAATTTCCACATTGTGGCTGTAGCACCATTTTGCAGACCCACTGAGCCACATGATTGCAGTCTAATGTCTCTGTGGGGCCAAAGAGACACATAGTGGTATACATATCACTCACTCACTCACACCTATGCACACACATGCACAATCTGGTTTCCATCACTTCAGGGGACATTACGGTGACTTAACAGTATTTCCTGGACACTTGTCCTAACCTTAACAACAACCACAACATTTCTAAGCCAGTCATGTGCCCACAAGTAAGTGTGTAGTCAGATTTAGATCCCCACAACATAAGTAATACCTTGTATTCAAACAGACACCCTTTGAGCTATTCACTGTAAATCATAATTCAGAAATTCTAATGATTTCATGTAAATAATAACATAATCTATTAGACCTCTGTCAAGAAAATTATAGGTGATTATTGGGTAAGCACATTATAATGCAGTACCGAAAATGGTTGTGGGTTATGTGGATACGCTGCGTATAGAAATGAAGAAAATTATATTTATATTACTTCTATATTCATGTGTGTTTGTTGCATCCTTCATACAGTTTAGCACGATAATCACAGGGCTGCACACAGATGCTTCATATCTCAGTGTGTGATAACCGTGACTTGACAGCAACCAGTAATTATACCCTTGTCTGTGAATTCTAATGCAGAACCACACAGTGAAAAACCTGAATTTATGCAGCTTTCCATCTGAGTGTGCTCTTACTCCACACTGAAAGGCATGGAAAAATGAATAACCAAAAAAAAAAAAAAAAAAAGAGGGCAGAAGGGCACATGATGCTGCTCACTGGCTGGATTTGGCAGTCTTCAAATCTGGCATTTGCTGCTGTCTTCCAAACCAATTACGCTTTTGATGGTGTAATCAGTGATTATATAGCCTACTTACTGAATGCATTTAAGATACAAAAGTATTGTACTGACACAATCTTGAAAATTAAAATTATAGAAATACATAAAGGGAATATAGAAAAGGTGACTGAATGTGACTGCAGTAAATGGGGGTATCTGGATACTATAAAGTAAAGCAGACACGAAAATCTAAACTAAATATATCTGCAGCACTGGGAGCTGGCTCATACACGCTCATTCATTAGTACACTGACACAGCAGATACTGAGGCTGTTGGCTGCTTTTCACTTTTCCCCCTCGCTCTTTTTCACTGCTGCTTCAAATCCCCTTCACTTACTTCTGAGATTTCTCTCTTTCTGTGTGTGTGTGTGTGTGTGTGTGTGTGCGTGTGTGCGTATTTGGAGGCATATCAAAGCCCAGCGGCAGGGGAGGCAGGCACAGAGAGGCAGTGGCAGTTACGCAATGCTGGTTATTTATAAACCTTCCTCCCTCTTTTCTTTCTCTCCCCTTCCTTCCTTCCTTCCTTCCTTCCTTCCTTCCTTCCTTTCCCAGTTCTCTTCACCTCCCTCCCTCTTCACCCCCCACCCCTTGCTCTTGATAAAATGCAGAGCCAGCCTGATGCCCAAACATTACCAGCGCCAACCTTTCGGCCCACTGACTATGACAATGCTGCCGTTTTTCTCCTCATTGGGCACCTCGACGGCTGTGACAGGTGGTTGTTACTCCAGAGGGGCAACGGCAAACAGTTAGCATTAACCGACAGAGTCACAGCTGTGCCACAAATTGTCTCCCTGTTGCAAATTGAGCCCAGAAATTACATGCTGACTGGCTATTCAGAGGCGGCCTGCAATGTCACCATTGTGTTACAACCAAACAAAAGGAAAAAGAAGAAAACACAAGTCTGTATGTGTGTTTAGTGGGGTGAGGCAGTGCAACTTAACGGCTGAGGTCAAACGTGCATTGAAACACGTCTTTGACTTCTAGAGGTTATGTACACACGTGTTTTTGCGTGCATGGCTATCGATGTTGGCTGATTGAATTCTGTCATACTGGCATGTTTTCATGTTCTCTCTTTGTCTATTTGTCCGGCGCAGCTGTGCACAGCTCCCAACGAAAAAAAAACAAAACAAAAAAACAGGAGTCTGAGCTCAGAACTGATGGAACAAAAAACAAAAAATCATATTTCAGCATGCCTTCAAAAATTAACAGGCATCTTCATGGTCAAATACCCAGGAAATGCATCTTAAAGTGCTGCAAAGACAAGTTCAGCCCAGAGGTAATTCTTGAGTGTCAGCACTCAAATACACACATTCAAGTAGACTTACGTTACAGTTGAATGTAAATGACAAGATTATAAATATTTATATTTAACTACTTCCTAGTATCTACAGTATTGCTTCTTTGTCATGCATGGGCAGGTCCACACCTGCTCACTGCTGTCAAGCTTCCCATATGCAGTTACACCACTATTTTGTAACATAGTTCTTAGCTACTGTTTTAATACCTGAAGGCCTCGATAAGACGTTCCACCTTCTGGGCTTCTCCCTGGACGCGAATGTGGGCCTGAAACTTCCTGAGAGCTTCGTCCAGCTCCATACCTGAGAAGTCCATCTCATCCACCACACAGCTGTGGAGCACAGTGAGGGAGGGATAAGATATGAAGAGCAGTAAAGAAGGAGACACAAGAACATATATTAAAATTGGTGGCAAAATACATTGCAATATATCAACATGACAGTAGTGGCTGTACTGTGGGAGGGGTGAACATATACGCAGATGGACACCAAAGATTACTCATCTGCTTTCTGGTCACATCCCCACTCTGCTTACTGAAGGTAGTAACCACACACGGTAACAAGTAATAAGACCTGGGCCCAGCTATCTTCTCTGTGCCACAATTGCTAAGACATACACACACATACATGCACACAAGTACAATCCCTCCAAGCAGAAAATCCTCCTATTACCTGACAACCCCAGCTTAATGGCTTTAATTAAAAAAGCAAAATATCCTGTTCATTGAGTTCAGGGGGGATAAATGCAGCATGGGCAATTTCGAGGTGAAATGAGGTTTTTCCAGTGAAAGGTGACTTTGGAGACAAGATGGGTGGTTTTAAAGTTTGGGATCTGTCTGGTTACAAAGTGGAATTATAATCAAACTATGAGATCAAAGTGTTGGATTGGTTTTCATGCAATTTATACCAAACCTACTGACACTGGTAAATCAATAGTTATTGACAGCATGTTTAAAGGACTATGTTTTACGTAATGGTGTAAAGACATCACTTATTTGCTTCTGATCTTTTTTTTTTTTTTACACTAAGGTTCATGCACGCACACAACACAGTACAGTAAGATGGATTACTGACAACAAAGCGGTTTAATGAGGTGAAGTGACATATGCTGCTCTAGCAGAAAAGAGTCAGAAAGCTGAGTCTACAGTATCGCCCGACTCCCTGAGTACCACAACACGAGATCACAGCAAAATGTGCTCACAGTAACAATATCATTACCTGCGTACCACTTAATTTTAAACTAACATTACCACAACTAACATTACAAAAACTGCACCTAGGTCTCCGAGTATAATAAAAGTACTGCTACCTAACATGAGACTGTACTAACTACTACTACTACTAATGTCTGCTATAACTATTGCTCTGATAATACTACCAACAGTGGTAGTAGCTACTACAATAAATGGTTAACAGTACTATTGCCACTTGTACTAATGATTATTACTCCCTTTTGCTACAAGGACTGCAACATCCTACTTCTATAATACTACTCCAAATATCTATTAATCCATTGTGTACACCTGCTTATCTTGTGGGATGATGCATGTAGCTGGAGCCTTGAACCACTCACACCCGCAGACTCACAACCACTTACATTCACTTTAATACCTACAAACAGTTTAGTGGTGCCGGTAAAGCTAATGCCTGATTTTGGGCAGTAGAAAACACACATTTCCCAGGACCTTCTTGTTTTAAGGAGACTGCAGTCACACTAAACTGAGATTCTTTTTAACACAATACTTATAAAGTTAACACTTCTAGTACACAGGGGGCCTGACTTGATCCTCCTCTTGATCTCTTGACTGTTGAGCCTCTCTGATCGCCCTCTTCATGAATCACTTCATCGCTCCACCACCTCTCTCTCTGTTCTTCCCCGGCTGTCACTCCTTGTTTATGTAACATCAGACAAGATGCTCTCTAGCCTAAATCCTCTTTCCACTAACGTCTCTTTCCCATACGCACTAAAAACATAATAACATCTATAAACATATACAGTTATCATGCGTGCAGTTTCATATGAAGACTGTAACTGGTATGAAAATACAGACACATTTGTCTGCATAGCAAGGCTTAAAATGCATGTTTACAAAGTTGTGATGGCAGGTAGACACACACACAGAGAGAGCACATGCACATAACTAAAAATCAGCGATGCCGATGAGTAGCTGACAAGCTGAAAACAGATGTCATTTTTCCTGCTAAACAAGTACACTCCATTATCAGTAAATGAGTCCCCTGGGTGCCACATTTCTTGGAGCCCAAATATATAACTACAATTTGGTTTAATTGACTTGTGACATTTTAACTATTGTTGTTTACGCTTGAAGAAATGTGAATCGAACGAGGCACCATTAGCTTTATAAGGAAAGGAGGAAGATTTAACAATACAAAGTCCAACGACATTACCACACAAACAAAACATAACGCATAAATGCACAGTAGTTACATGCATTCACAGTATCCATATAAAAGCACACAAACAGAAGTAACATGGTTACACTACACACTCGCTCTCTCTCACTCTCTCTCACAGACACACAAACACACGCACACTAAAGCTCAGTAAATCACCATGAGTGATTTTCACATTAGACCACAATCCCTCGCCCACTCTCCTGACTACACTTTATCGCCCTGACACACACATTGCACTCCGCTGTCGCGTTCCTCTTCAACATCACTTCCACTTCGAGTGTTGTCATATGACTGCCCTTTAGGAAAATAGAGAAACTCTAAATCTTTTTAACATAATGTCACCTGTGCCAGAAATACCTATCCATAACTGTAGTTTGACATCTTAAAAAAAGCTAAATCATACACTAAATGTACTTTGAACCATTACAGTACATTTTAAAAATATCACCTGATGATGCTGTGCCATATTTATTTGACCTTGCAAAACTCCTTTGATAACTCCATAAAATGGAGGATAGAAAAATCTCCTTCACTTAGTATGTAACAGAATAAAAAAAAACTATTACTGAGATAAAATTTAATGAAGATTAAAATATCTGTGTGGTGGAGAAATTGGGGGGGAGATCCACAAATTTAAAGCAAATAACAGCAGTCAGATTAATGAGCTAAATAAAACTTACAGGCTAAAGTGAATCATGTCTGTATGTGAGTATGTTACAGTGTCTTCACATTTATTTGATGAGTAATGTTAGAAGGAGGTATCTTTCTTTGTTCTATAAACCCCCTGGGTTCATGCATTTTATCTGTTCCTGAATTTTTATTCTGCTGTAAAGAATAGGCTGTTCAGAAAAGGTAGGGGAAAGGGAACAATAGTTGGAATCGTGTGGTGGATGGCTGAGTACTTGAGTTATTATGTTGAAGAATATACTAAAAAAAAAAACATAGATCACTACAGAAATAAGGTATTAAGGAGAAATTTAACCACATATAAACACATAAATGAGGAGCACAGCCCAGCCTGTAAGGAACGGTGTGTAATATGCTCTGTGGCTCTGGAGCAAGTTTATCTGGGCTTTCGGCCGTCCAAAAGAAAGTTCATATATTACTCACGTTATGCTGATTATAGGATCCTGCATTTTGAAGTTTTCCCACTGCTAGGGAATAAAAGTGAGTGTATGCAGAATATCTAAAAGGTCAGATCTGACTGGAAGGTTTAGTTCACCAGACTAAAAAAAGGCACTACTGAGGTGCATCTTGGAAAATGTACGGCCCAGTATGTTTGGAGCTTACCTCGAAGTACCGACTAAGTCAGGATGAACTACCCTCTTCTGCTTTGATGGGAAGACTTTAATATTTTAACTCTTCCCCAAAGCCATTAGACTCCTAAACCACTGACTGGAGTTTATAATCAGGATCTATACTTTATTCTTTTTACCTCATTTGACTTTTACTGTAATAGTTTGCACATTGTTGCGGCATTGTTACGACTTTGGGACTTTGAGTAAGATTGTAAATAGCTTAACTCTACAAATGGCACATACAACCTCTCCCCAGGCCTGGCACATCCTGTATGCTCATAGACAGCAAGCATATATCGTAACACTTCATTACACACACCTGAGTACAGCTCTCCATGCTCCAAAATGAGAATATCATTCGATATAGACTGGTGGTTTACATCTAATTTAAACATGTGTCAAGCCAAACGTTCCCGGACAAAAGGAGACAAAAGAGTTCTTCCTCTATTCTGCTGAACTGGGTTACAAAACCTCATTTTACATTACTGCAGCTTGATAACTTCCAGCTCGATAGAATAATAGAGAAAAGAGATGAGGGCATATTTGTTGGATCATGACACCCCAGTTTACATAGATTTTTTTTACATATTTTTTATTTACTATGATGGGCAAAAATAATTAAATGCCAAGGTCTGCAAAAATAGCTGAAGTGGTTACTATAGTAATTCAAGTTTCCCCTTTAGTGTTGAGGGAATCAAACTAATCCCAGAAAACTGCAAGATTGCCAAGGAAAAGAGTAACAATATCATAAAACTGTTTCAGGAAATAATGTGCGCTACTCACTCCAGGACATCTCTGTTGAAGGGCTTCTTACTGTTGCCGAGAAACTCCCCAATCATCTGCCGGCTCAGGCCCTTCCTTTGTAGCAGGAAGTGGGCTACTCCGATGGGTGTGTCTGGAATGAAGCCTCGTGAGATCAGGAACTGAAGGCCCTTGTCAGGGTTCCTTAATCAAAAAAGAGAGATAAAAGGATAGGAGTGAATGAATGAAAGGGAATCGTTTTAGTGACCCAGCAGTGCCTGAAGGTGTGCGAGTGTATTGTAATGCCCCGAAAAAGAGTATGATATGTTCTTTAACAGAGCCTATTAACCACAATTAGCAGCCGTAAAACATCAATTTGTTCCGTTCAACAGTTTCAGGTAAAATGACATTAAAAATGAATAAAAAATAACGAGGTTCTTCATCTGAAAATCGATAGATTTGATGTGCACTGTGTACACCTGCAAAGTGTGGGTGGAGACTGTTAAAACACACAAACTCATCTGTATTCATTCCCACTCTGAATTGCAACACTCATTAGCAGCTACAAAACATATCAACACTGCTAAATTCAGGTGATGCTGCCAGGATCATATGCTCCAGGACGCAGCTTTACCTGTGTGTAATCACAGAGTTCGCAGTGAGGTTTTCACAAGTAGATTATATTGGATTGGGTGAAGTTTTGAATTATGCACTTTGTGATGAATAACCTGCATCATGTTCCTCCAAGTTAAGTGACCAAAATTGCTATCACCAATGCTTTCTGGGAAGACTGTAGTTCCAACTATAAATCTATAGATGTATAATGTGAGTATTAGTGAGTCAGTTCAGCAGTACGCTTTTCCTCCACTATTGTTACACTATTTTACATGGAGCATTTTTACATATTATGGTCACATTAGCTGCTACTTGTTCAACTACATATAAACTTAACTAGACTACAACCGCGCTGTGTAAAATAACAGTTGACTTGTATTCTAATATTTCTATTAAATGTGTTCGCAGTCTCTGTAGAGGCGTATTTCCATGTTCGTGCCTTCAGAAAATTGAACACATATCTCACTGTTTTTTTTTAATCATTGTTTTCATAAAACATCTCCCTGCCTTATCCTAGCCAATGATAGGTTTCATCCAACTGCATGGCAGAAGTTACATATGTATGAAGAGGGGAGTAATAGTTTAACTATTTATAACCCTATTACACACAGAATAGCTGCTCTAGGCTACTGCATATTGCCACAGCTCTCCCTTTCCAGCCTCAATACAGTGTTGAAACTTTAGCCTTTATGTAACCGTGCGGTGTGTCTCTGTGTGTGTTTGTATGTGTGTGCTACAGCTAATGGATTTAGTAAGGCGAGGGTGGGACAGAGGGGAGGGGAGAATAAAGGGCAGGATAGAGAGAAGAGGCTGGGAGAGAACCAGACAGAGCAGATGTGCACGAATGGTAGTGTGAGGTCAGAGAGTGAGGACGATGAGCCCAAGCCGCCTGAAAGCATCTGCTGTGACAGCCGCAACACACTCTGTTTCTAGCTCATCCTCTCAGCTGAAGGTGATGTCTCGCCAAACAAATTTGGCAGATATCGTTCATCTGATGTTTGCCCAACAACAGATGGATCACACATGGTGATTATTATTTGTAATTTGAATGGATGGAAGAGTGAAGATAGGAAAACGATGCAGGAGACGCAAGGTGGACAGATTCAGATGAGTAATGCGGAACGAGGCTGTTCACATCATCAGGCATGGGTTGTTTAATCAAATAATGAAAATAACCGTGTTTAGAATTTCCATGACATGAACCACTTGGATTTGTGCAGTTGCGAGTTGTCTTTTGATGAATAATGTGACTATCGGATCATAATCTGGATCTTTAAAAAAAAAAAAAAAAAAGATGGCCTGTCATTTATGTATCAGGACTTGGGTACAGCAAACGATTTGAAGCTGAAGACAGAAAACAGGGATCTTACAAGGCTGAAGTGTGGAAATAGAAGTGTACAACACGAGGTGACACATACACAAAACACAGGAGGAGGAGGCAGTGCCAGACAGGACCCAGATGCCATGCTAAAGTGACAACTCCCAAATAAACTGCTACACGCCCAGATTTTATCTCTCACACACACATTTCTTACCTCTCAGAGCACAGACATGTCCACACACTTCTCTCTTCTTGCACGCACACATTTTGTTTGCATCATATTGGACCCTTCTGTACCACCTTGATATCCATTTTATTGGCCCTCTATTTTATTACTAATGGACAGATGTGCACAGCAGACGTGCTACAAAACCGTGTTTTATGGCCCTTACAAGTGGTTAACTGTCAGAGCTGCATGTTGCCTATTCCTCCAGATGCACACATTTCTGTTCCATTACTAACCAGTGAGAGATTGATGGCCGTAGCACCCTAGAACATTTTTCTGAGTGAAAACACGTTTATGTGGTGTAACTGTAATCGCTTGAAAACCCCGAAATATCCACTCGTGGTCTTTCTGTTGTAAAGCGTTGTTCTTGTCCATCAAGTAGGCTATGCTTTGGTTGAAAAGGCATCTGGGGGAACAACATAGTGATATGGTTGCTTTTCCTTTTCTTAAGCGAGCGACTTTGTTCATGTATTTTTAGAGCAGTGGTTCAAATCCCATTCCATGTTCCCAGAGCCCCGTTACATGAACTCAAGTACTCTCTGAGCAACACATGATGTTCCAGATGTGTTCATCTGAACTTGATGATTAACTGGACGTTGTTAAGCATCCAGTTTTTTTCATGAGATATTCTTGATTCTCAATGAGGGCAGATGATGGAAATGAGTTTTGAGTGTTGTGTTCCATGGGAATTTAGAAATGCTTCCTCTGTTCACCATCTGGGTTTCAGAGTTTCTAATTATGTGCTGGGTCATTTAGCACTAAGGGCAGAATGTTAATACTGTGAAGGTTTGTATATGCACAACATATTAATATACGCATGCTGATTTTGTTCTGTGGAGTTCTCTCCTCCTGAGGCCAGATTGAGCAGAGTTGCTGTGTTATTTGGTCATCCTTAACTCTGTTGTACGCTCTTTTAACTCCTACGCCATCTCCTATACATCTCTCATCCCATCTCTTCTTTAATTTATAAAGCTCTGATGGTGTTCCCTTTTCGTGTGCGTGATCGATCTGATTTCACCGTGACGTCCTCTGATGTCTAATCAATGCTTTCACTACACTCGAATGTGAGAGGGAGAAAAGTGAATTAGGGACATGTCTAACCAAGTGGTATGAAATGTAAAAGTCATGCATACAAAAGGACAAATCTACTCAGGAATCTATCATTAATGTCACGCCTCCTCACATCCTCCCTTCTCCCTTGTCTGTTCGCTATCGACGGTTTGGTACCAGCTCCCTTGTGTGATGGTACAGTATTGTCCTTGACTCTCTCCTCACATAATAGAGCCATTGTCATTCAAGCCACACTCAAGGTGGAACCTTTATCAAGTGGTCTCTCTCTCAACCTTTTCCCACCTCTACCTTTTCGTGTCTCTTTCAGTTCGTCTCTCTTGCTTTTGCACTCTATTTCCATCACTGGCTTTGGTATCTTTTTATCTTCGTGCAGGCTGGTGCACACACACACACACACACACACACACACACACACACACACACACACACACACACACACACACACACACACA
>JAUYWH010000015.1:9616216-9675688 GCA_034779795.1 Ctenopoma multispine | reverse complement strand
CACACACACACACACACACACACACACACACACACACACACACACACACACACACACACACACACACACAGTCAAACTTCTAACTATTTCTGAATATAATTTACTGTATCCTACTAAACATACACTCATACACGATTCCTACATTACCTAACTGTGTGTGTTGGTGTGAGCGCATCATCAAGCAATACCTAGGTTTTAGCCCAAAACAACAGCCCTAGTTAAGATGCAAAGGATACAACAGCACAGGTATTAGAGGGAGGATATGAACTGGTGGAACTAATAGGCCTCTAACTTGATTGCCCTCTCCCTCTCTACTTCTTTACTTTTTGCTCTCCCTTCCTCATTCTATCTCTCTCTTGCCTCTTGTAGCCAATTTATTAAAAGTTAGCTTATCTTTCAAGGTGTTTGATCAGGGGAATGAGAAACGGGGATTGCAAATAGACCAAGAAGGCCGCATTACCTGTCATTTTATTTTAAAAAGTCCTTAAAAAAATAACAGAATCTCGTCATCAAATCAAGAGCTTTCATTAAACTGGCTTTTCATGTTCTGATGTTAAATACATACTTGAGTGCCCATGTTGCACATAGTGGGAGGTGAATGTGTGATGTCAAGTCTTGTGGAAGTCCATACCTGGTCATCACTTTTAGGCTTATACAAACACTAGGCTTAAATTTGTTCTATACATCACACAGATGTGTACAGACCTCACTTCTTGCTGAGAGCTTCGAAGAAAATCTGAACAAACAGGTAAATGCCACATCCAATATTTTTCAGCCACTCCAGCTGTTGTTCAGACTGACATTATCAAAGTAGGCATGTTTGAGAAGTGTACAGGACATAGTACAGAGTCTGACTGAGAGGTCTTTTTTGACGTAACAATTTCTGTAGAAAATAAGAATTGTAACTAAACTGATGCCGATAATACATCTTTTTATCTGTGCCACTTATCCTGTTAATGCTTTAGAGGGACTGGAGCCAATCCCAGCAGATGTTAAGCAAGAAGCAGCGTACACCCTGGACAGATGCCAGTCTATTGCAGGGCTAATACAACCATTCCAGCTCACATTCACATCCACTGGAGTTTGCACCCAGAGTAAACCCATGAAGCCACAGAGATTAAAATGTTCACTGTCTTCATAAAAATCAGCTTTTCCCACGATTTTTGAATTGAATGTTGAACTTAAGACTTACAAAATTAAGCAATGTCCTAAGATCACTATCAACTGGTGGTTTAAAAGAAGGCTTAATGATTTTACATGCATTCTTTGGGTATTTGACCAGCAACATTTTAGTATTGTGAAACCAGTTTATGGCTATGTGAGAATGACACATTTACCACATTTGCCACAGTATAGGGCTGTACTGACACTGCTGTCAGTGTATGCATGGAAGTAAATGTCTGATACAGATTCTCTGCTCTCCAGAACATTTCCTAAACAGATGTGTTTATCTTGCATTATCTAATTCTTACAATAAATTATACAATTTGATGCACATACATTTGTTTAAAAATTAAAACACTTATCATAGGTACATCTAATAAACAACTCCTTTTAGTCACTTCTTTCATTTTCTGTACTTTGTATATTTTCTCTGCTGATTATTCCCTTGGCATCTTCAATGCAACAAACAGTTTGTCTGCACTCCTCTTGTTTGCAGTCTCACGCTCCAGCATTGAGACAAAGTTAATTGGCTTTATTGTCCACATTTATGATGTAGCAGATCTTGGCAAAAAGATCTTGTGAGAAAAAAGATGTTGTGTGTTTTTGAGCTCCGATTTGTCACACAAATCTAAATTTGTGTGACATGGCCTAATTGGGGCAATATATTAACAAAATATCTGGGTTTGCAGCCAAACGTTTTTTTTTTTTACTGCAGTGATTTTTTGAAAGCAAGGGGAGCTTCTCCAGAAATAGTTGAGCTGCAAGGACACGCAAAACCTGCACGGATTCAAATATTTTAATTTCATCGCAGTTCCCAAGGTGCCAGTTCACACAGTGCTGAAGGAGCTTTTAATTACATTACCAACTCACAGCTGAATGACTAATGAGAGTTTTAGGCTTTATTGAGCATTGTCATTCTGTTTTAGATTTACCCTTCATGTATTCAAACGTGAGCTTGAGCCCAGCTTGTAACTTGTAATATATGTGAATAGGTCCAGTTAATTTATTTAAAAATATTGCGTATTTAGGTTCTTTAGCATATGCTCTGCATTTACCATATGCTAAAGCATATGTTTAATAGTTCCTTCCAAGAGTGTTGTTTGCTGCTTTTCACATTTTCGGGGGTCATGTGGTTGTAAACACTTCTAAAAGGGAAATGCCGTTGAATAGACATTGGTGCTGTGTCTAAGGTTAAGCCAATTCACACATTTGCTTTAATTGTGCCTTTGCTGTCTGGTATAGAAGCCTAGTATCAAATCCCTCATATGCATCATGTCACCATGTAATAAAAGTTTGTATTTGATTATTTCAATTGTGGTTACAACTCAGCAAGGTTCCTACTTGAAAATGGAGAAGCACATCTCCAAGAGTCAGTGTTTTCTCTCAACAAATCAACACACATTCCGGTGGCAGTCAGCACTTGTTCTGCTGTCACTATGGCAACACTTTTTTCCCTATCTCTGGCTGCCATGTAACCACCTTGCACCTGTCTGGAGCATGTCTTGGGAAGTTCTTATCGGGTTTTTGACTTTGTCACTCTTCACTACCCAGCATGGGGAACTGAATTCAGAATGACTGAAAAACTGAAGCCAGCAAACATAAACAAGACAGAAAAGCATGTTTTCCTTCAGCTGACTTATTTGTGGAAGCCATAGGGGAGAGTGCAATGGGAGCTGGACAATGGTTGGAAGCTGGGTTCTTAGCTTAGGTTCTTAAAGAGAGGCTTGAAATCTGCTTTTCTTTCACAAACATGGTTATTTCTATGTGTTTTTTACTGTAAGTCTATATATACATAAAAAACAACCAAAAGCCAAAGGAAAGCAATAGGTTAAGCAGTATGTTGATGTGACATAAGCTGAAATGATTAGCATGTAGAGCTAACTAGCAAATAATTACCTATCTTACTATAAGCCCACTTTACATCAGAGGCAAATGAGCATACAGTATCATTAAGTAAAGGTGTTATCTGATTGTGGGGTTACAGTTTATTTACAAAAAATAATCACTTATTTACACTTAATATAGACACTGTAATATTTCCCCATTATTGGACTTAAGGCTGATGTTAGTAGTGCTTTCCTGCTCATTAGTTGTTATTCTCCTACGTTACATTTGCATTGGTCACGATTAATTCGCCATTTCTCTTGTAACTTTCAAGATTGAACTATTATCCTAAGCTACAGAAAATCAGCCAAGGTGTCTTTCAGCCTTAAGTGCCTGAATCAAGAAATCAAAAAAAATCAAAGCATGTCAAGTGGTAACCCTGTCACTTTTGTCACCATAAAGCGTTACTGTATGTGCGAGAACAAAGCTTGACAGACTGGATGTGTCAGTAACTAAATTATCCATGTTAGGTTATCCTGAACTATCTTAACTCATCCCGGCCAGATTCTTACATTCCCTTCATTCTCTTCCTTTCCTCTTACAAATCAATGTTCACACACTTCTCTGTCTCAATAATTCATTCTCTTTTTTAGCCACTGTGCTGATTTGTCTTTCTTTGCAGAAAGACATCTCTGATCTAGCCTGGGACTTGGGCTTCATTCTGTTTGGTCTTCCAGCACAATGGGGACCTGTGAGAAAAAAGTGCTTTTCTTTGCTCTTTTGAGTCCAGAGGGCCCTATCAAACATCATGCAAGCTGAACCAAGAGCAAAGACTCAGGTACAGACGCAGTGTATGCTTTTTCTTTAAACCTTCACAATAAACATTTTCTAAAACACAGTTGTTTAATTAACCCTGATTAGCTAGCAACACCAGCACCTTTAATTCTTTGTCGGTAATGCTTACACCACCGAAGTATTCTCAAATGTTATTATAAATTCCTGAGTGAACATAACATCTGTGAACATATGTGTGGGTATAAATAAATATATAATGATACATCTATAATAAATCTATAATACAATTTTTGAAAGAAGACAGCAGTATCGTATTTCAGTGTTAAAACATAAGAAGTGTACTGGTTACTCACACATTGAAGAGGTTGAGGCCAATGCGGTAGAGGCGTTTTCGCATGACGTCAGTAGATAGCGTGGGTGATTTACAGCTGGCAGGATTCTCACAGTGGTAACGTGGCAAGCTGAGGATCATGGCCTGCAGTGCCTCCTTAGAAGAGGCTTCAGATGTGGAGCGTGCCTCTGTCGATGTGCTGCTGCTGCTCATTTGCTCTGAGCTGTTGTCTGCCAGCTCAGAACCACATCTCTTGACCTCTAGAGGCTCTACCACAGGAGAGATTCCCAGCGGTACTGCCTCCTGTGATGGTGGGGCGTGCGGCGGTTCTGTGGGTGGGGGTGCCATCATAATCTCCTCTGGGTTTTGAGGGGCAGCCATCTTATCCAAAGGGGTTAGGGGAGGTTCTTCCTCCTCCACAAGCTCTTCTTCACTTGGTGGAGGAGCAGGGAATTCAATGTCCTGCTCGCCTCCTTCTATATCTAGGGGTGGTGGGAATTCTTGGGGTGGTGGGGGCGGATCTATAGGTTCATCTGGTACTTCTGCAGGTGGAGGAGGGGATTCGTGTGAGAGGCCTAGTGTAATAGACACTGGTGTGGAGTTTGTTGTTGTGGTTGTGACGGTGGTGGCAGCTCCTTCTTGTTGGACGCGGCTGCCGAGAGCGACAGATGTGGACGATTCCATGACTGAAGATGATACACGGAAATTCTGGCTGTCAATTTGCACCGTCACATCGCGAAAGGCCATCATCAGTTTACTTGCACTTCTCGACAAGTCACTTGGGTCCACTGGGCTTTGATGAACTGTCGGGTCTCCCACACTACCACCTTCTCCCCCACCTCCTACTCCTGCACTGAAGGAGTCAGCACTGAACTGATAAGTGCCACCTTCTTGCAATGAACAGATCGTTTTCAGGCTCCAGTTGCTGAGTGCATCATCTATAGACTTTGCAAGGGACTGGACCTGTTCAGTGAATGAGTCTTCTAGGTCGGTCAGGCTGCTACCAACTGTGGCAGGCAGAGATGGTGAGCGCACCAATGGGATACCTGCCAAGTTACAGCCTTCAGCCAGGGCCCGTTCAGCAGAGAAACCCTCTGTGTTTTGTACACGGACCTTGCGAAGAGAGATGCGTCGAGGTAGACGACTCTCCAACAGTGAATTGCGGATCTTCTCAAAGTTCTTGCTGAGTTGGTACTGGCGGAAGGCAGTCTGGATCTTGCAGGCAGCACGGCGGGAGATGAGGTGACCGCCGTATTTGTGCTCTAACATTTCGATCTAGTAAAAAAGAGAACAGGAGGATACAGAAGAAAAAAAAATTTGAATTTCTGTTAAAGTTTGGAATTTACACAAAAGAGACAGCAAGCCATTAGGACAATCTTCAATTACAGATAAACATAATTGTCTGAACTCAATCTAGAACTGTTCCGGCTGCACATTGTATAGGCGTATGAACAAACACAGACAATACATATAGGGTTTTGAAAAACACTTTCACTGTCTGAGACTCCGATGATAGGTTGTCTCATGGATACATCTATTCATAAAAAGGGAACATCTATTATCTGTTTATATTTTCTTGTCTGTTTCTGTAAAGCATGAAAAATGAAGCACTGAATAGAAGTGTGAAAAGAAAAGGTGAAGTATAGGTGGAACATGCTTGAACTGAAAAGTGAAAAGGGAATGGGTTGATTATGGCTGATAATGCAGTTCCCATGAGATAAAAGAAGTTGTAAAGTCCCATTTTTGGGAGGAGTGGGCAAAATTCAGATATTAATGTACACTCAATTAAAATATTCTTCTTAGAAGGTTGCGTAATTCTTTTTAGCAAGCTATCCCTGTGATATATGTACTGAATCTTTATACAGTATGGTTGAAGCCACAGTTTGGAAGAGGGAATAGAGTTAAGGCTGACTCATGACATTTGTACAAACTGTTCATTTCCTCTGCAAATAGAACTCATAATCTCTGCGAATTCCATAGAGAGGTCCTCGATGCAACTTTAAATTGTCTGAAACTGAACAAGCCATTAATCTTGCCTGTGAAATATTGCTCAAATGCTGTGGGAAATAGATAGAGATGTAATATAGCCATCCTCATCTGGCAGCAGCTCAAACACTAGACGAAACCTCTTTGAGTTTCCCAGAACAATCAGGGTGTGGGTATCTTTGGAAGTGCCCAGAAGGAGTGCTTATCTCCGCGAGTCACACTAAAATCCTTTTCATTCAGACTATATCAATGAATACAATTCTGTTTCTGTTCTAACCTCATCAAGGGCACAAATACCTACATATTCTAAATATGCTAGGAAGACATGCACATTAAAAATAGCATAGAATTAATTAAGGAAATTAAAATTTTTGATGTTTCCTCACCCAGTGTTCTCTGAATGACTTGAGCTGGCCTGTGTGTCAGGGTGATGTGTATTTAAAGATTAATTTGGTCCAAATAAAATATTCCTCCTGTAAATTCAAATGCAGCTGAGTGAATGGTCACTGTGCCCATGGAGGATGAAAGTGTGACTTTCAGTCGCTAATCTCCTTTTGCTTTAGTTCTGGACAAAGTCACCCAACCACCTCATACAGACTCCTGCAGAGGCCCTGATAGGTTGTAATGCCTGGAGGGTTTGCAATCTGTGATAAGTGGTTGGTTCAACAAGATGCAGCCTATCGTTGTCATTGGAGGAACGGAATCACATACAAAGCTCTTCAGTAACGTGAAATGACACTGAAAAATCCATCTCATCTACTTGATTTACATTCCACTGCAGCGCCTCTGCGAGCAAAGTGAGACATACTGAGAATATTAAGGTGGTTTCAGAATAGGATGCTGGTTTGGAGCTCTACTGTATCTCCTAATGGCAGCTTCTCAGTGGCTGTCAGTTCTTGCAAATTAGTTGAACTCAGAATATTCATCACTTTTCAGTCTGCATTGTTTTGTCGCTGCACTGTGCAAAGTCATTAAATGACAATGTTAGCCAAAAAAGATATTGCGTAGTTTGATTTTTTCATTTATTTTGGAACAGAGCTATACAGTTGACCTCATTACTCAGAAAAGGTGTCCCTCATCCAGGCTAATTCGGAAAAGAGTTCCATTGCAGAGGTGCCCTTGAATGTGATGAAAAGGACGTCAGTATGGCTGCGTTTGATGAAATGTGGCAGTGGAACTTGTTTGTTTTGCCTTCTGCGTAAGCTGGGTCAGGGATGATGAATAAAGCATTTGGGTCATGATGCTTTCTTTATCAGAGTGTGCATCTGATACACTTTGCCATTCAGATGGAGTTATAGCCACGAAGATGAGCTGGGACATGATGGATGGAGAATAGAAGCATGGAGAGGGAGATGAAGACAAGGAGGTACACAGGATTGGATGCCAAACTATCAAGAATTGTTTTGGAGCTATAGCAATGCCAGTACACTGGTTTTCATACTGGAATTAAAACATTCTGATTGTAACGCCACCAGCACTTCTTGTACTCTTATTATACTGTGGTTATTGATGTGTTGAGACGGCATTGTGAACACTTCATAGCAATTTTAAGCCTCAGAGGACTCCCTTTCTATTGGTCAAACAGACAAAATGAAACAGGTCTTTTCCTTTTTTTATCTTCTCTGTCCCCAGTTTCTGGGTCCACTGAACACTGATGAAGCTGTGCACAGAGTAACTTGTGTTAATATTGGTTGGTCACCCTACTGAAGTGTGGCTACTTAATGTGTGCCGAGCCGTAATGTTTGGTATAGGACACCATACATTTAATATGATAGACAAAGAAGAATTCCCTATGTGCAGTTTGTGCACATTGCTATCCTCCTCATGGGTCAGCTTCAGCTCTAGTTGTGTGTATATGTTAATACAGAGATCAAGTGGGTGTTGCTTTTGATCTATAACAACCTACTTTTACCACTGTCCATTAATATGATGTTCTTCCTTTAACTATTAATGTCAGCAGGAAACTCTTATTCTTTAGATTATAATTGCTTTATCCTGCACAATAAAATTCAATTCATGTGTCCTACCATTCAAATTAAATATGTAAAATATAGTAAGTAAAAGTTAGATTTAAACTTCAAACAGCAAACATGCTTCCATTGTTTGTGAGTCTAGCACTTTTAATGCATGTAGAACATGTAAGGGAAAAGAATCAGAAAAAAAAAAATCACAAACAGAGCATTAACAATGTAAGAAACAAAGGACTCAGGGTATTTATGAGAGAATAAGATATATAAAGAAGTGGTGAGAGGATAACTGCACCAGGAGTGGCACTGCTGAAAATCCTCCCATTAGCTGACTGCCAGTTCCACCTCTGATCACTGCACTAAGTGCTGATGGAGAGAGATTATTCCTGAGATGGAGTGGTTTTAGAGAACAGTGATGGCACTGCTTTCTTCCACCAGGATCTGTATAAAGATTTTGACGAGCAGATCAGCACCATGCTGACCTCATGTTCCCTCTGAATCGGGGTGAAAAGCGCGCCCATGCAAAGTGGCACAACGCTGCAGTATGTACAGCAATATAGAGGAGAGAGTTAACTCAGAGTTAGAGGTTTGAAAGTGAACATGCAGTATAAATAGAATTCGCATGATACTGCCACTGCAAGAGGAAAAAGGTAGATAAGGCAAGATAAAAGGAATGTATAAATAGTTAAAGAACATCAGTTTCTAAATCTACTGAAATCCAATGGGCTACAGCACCACAAAAAGGAGATTTGATAAGTTTGGAAATCTCAGGTAATGATAATATTGTAAAATAAATGTGTGTTTAAATGCAGAATTATTTCAAATATTTTCAAGCTGCAGGAGCAGCACAGTATCAGTTGTAGCAGATATAGCTTCAGATATGGACTTTCTCTGTCTATATAAAATATTAATACCCACAGGCTTTGGGAAAGGAAAATGTTTTAGTCTGAAAATGTTTGTCCTTAAAATGAAAATGTGTCTCCAAACTCCAAGGCATACTGATATTTGGATTCATGTGTCAGGGTCTTTTTCTTCTGTTGGAGCTTTACAAGAAAACAGTCACCTGGTTTCCTGGCTGGAAGTCACAGTACACTTTTCTGTTTAGCACTAAACTTGTTAAGTGCAAGAGTGAAACGCCCTCTATCCTAAAAATTATGTTCCTGTCCAACTAAACTTACGTTTTTGTAGGGACCGTAAAAAATAGGTGTTACAACAGAAACTGACTTCCAAGCAGGTGGTTGGGGTAAATGGAGGGCATGCAATGCACTCCACAGGCCCAGGTTAGATTTCAGAGTCCCGTGTGGTTAGGTTTAGGCAAGAAAAACAGACAATGTTTTTGTTTAAAGGTTATGAAATATGTTTTGTGTGAAGTGTGTGTTAAACATTTTTCTTTCTCATGCCAGTGCACAACACTTCCCTAACTTTAACCAAGTACCATGATTGTCTAAACACAACCATAAAGAAGTTGAACAATACTGTAGTCACTCAAACTTGATGTCGTAGAGCAAAATAAGATATATGCAGATATGTTGGTGGAAAAGCAAAAGCTGTTTGTTCTAAGCTAAGATAATGGGCTGCTTTTCTCCTCTAACTGACCTAAAAATGTTATTTCTTCAAAATACAGAATTAGAGTCAGACAATTAAATGTAATTCCAATTTAACAAAATATTTCCCCCAAGGGCATAACATTTAAATATGGGCCCACATGGGCCTAAATTGTGAAATACTGCACCCTCTATTAATTTGTACTGTGAACACTAAAAGACTGATTAATGGGTCTTAATATGAAAAAAAGTGCAGAAGACTGGTATATGTAAAACAGCAAATTACTATAGCTCACATGCTGAACAAATAATGGACAAAATGCAAAGCTGTGATTATCAGCTTTCATGCTCATGCGCACTGTCTTACAGCACAGAAACATCTGCATGATTAATGAGATGATTATATAACTGCAAAACTGGGACACAACTAATGCTGACTGTATTACAACATAAGGATGACAATAAAAGACTGGATGAAGATGAGGATCTGTTCAGCTGATACATTATTGACCAAAGTCATTTACTAAAAAGGTCAGTAGACTCATTTCAATACAGGAAAAAATCAGGTTTGTTTTAACTGGTCCCATTAGAATTATGCATCTATAGGCTATTTCAGCCTACTGAACAACACATTGCTTATCCAGAGTTTTTTTAGAGGCAACTGAAAGATTTTGGACTGAACAGAAAAAAAGGGCCATGTTTGATATTTTTTGCATGTCCCTTTCACATTTTAGTATAACAGTGAGTGAATACAAGCCATCAGATCTAACTCTCCACTGCTGAGTGCTTCACTTTCAGGTTGATAAATGTCTTCTTATTTTCTTTCACGAGAACCTAAATTACTGAAGCAGAAATTAGCGGCAGTTACAGAGCGGGGGCAGTCATTTAAAGTCAGGTGTCGTCACCTATTCCTTCATTATCCTGGGAAACTGAATGTGTTGCAGTTTGCATGGATTACGTACTCTTCCAAGACCCCTCATTTGATGAACAGCCTTTTAACAAATTTGTCTGTTATATAAACAGAAGAAAACATACTTGCGTGTTCCTTAGGCTGTGGCTGAGAGAGTAAATAGACCCAGAGCAAATCTGTGCAGACTGTAAATGAGTTTGAGAAACAGTAGTTGACTTAATACAATTTAAATTGAATTTTATTATACTGATGTAACTTTAGTCAGTGATATTAGTGTCTATGTTGCAGCTTATTAAGTAGAGTTCATGACTTTTTCTTTAAATTGTCGACTACTAGTTACAGTGGAATTGACCGTCTTTTTATATCTGACTTGACATGTGAACAAAATATACATTCTTTACTTTCCCATTCAGAATAACACAAACTATATGCAAATTTGGTCTGTAGGCAGATGTAAATAAAACACAACTGTGGCATCTTGGTTTTAGTGCTCCATATTTCCCTTTTTAAGTGCTTCTTCCAATAAATCTGTCTCAGAGATCACGTAGAGGCTCTTTAAAGTTCATTAAACTGAAGGTTGTAAACCAGAAAACTAGGAAATTAATTTAGTTAGCAGTTAGTAGGCATTGTTTCTGCTGTGTTACCACCTGCTGTAACAATTAAGATGTTGTGGAAAAAAGCAGAAGGCAAAGTCTACAAACCACTGTTCCATTAAATTTATTGAATTTTCTATTTCTTTAATAACTCTTTCTTATATAACAATTTTCCACTTGCATTCTGAGTGGCATAAACAAAGGCTCAACCAAGCAATCTTAGCTAAAGCCCAAATACTTCATCATGAGGTCCTTCCTCAGCAATCAAGGTATCACCCCGCAGATCCAATTACCCTGACATTGATCTTTAGATCCATCAAGCCCCTAGACCTCCAGCTGTACAGACAGAAGATCAATCTAGCTCATCGTGTATCTCCAAGCATCATCGACAGGCAAATAGTGAAAGGGGGGACTTTGAGTTGTGAGATTAGAAGAGTGAGAATAGAGGTGAGAGAGAGACATGGGTTGGGAGCTGAGGTCATAAGAACCTTGAGTCTTGAATAGAGAAGAAATGAGTGAGGAAATGAAGTCAAAACTGAGTGAAACTGGAGCTGACAGAGAGTGAAATAAAGCAGCCATCTCACTCAAATACATTAGTTCCAAAGGCTAGTCATACGGAAAATGGATTCTAGTAAACATCTACAGTTATTCTTCTGTAGCTCATCTTGCAGTTATTTTCTGAATTTAAACAAATAAAAAGGTGAGGTTTACATTTCAAATGACTGCATCCGTGTCACCTCTGAACACTGAGCATTTTCATAATTGCAAACTTAAACTCAAATTGAAGCAGATACATTAGCCCCCAAAACACTGGATCCTACATTTTGCATGCAACTCAGTATTGTCTTTCGCTTAACCATTCATGCCTATTAAAGGCCCCACATCTCCAATTTGTAGTGTAAACTTTCTGGCAAATGTTTTAGGTCTCAATCCCAGTTTTTTGTGTTTTTACAAGTAACGCACACATTATGTAAAATTAGAGTAGTGAGTTTTTTAAACAGTTACTTGATTATCACAAATTGCTTATTCACAATGACAAAAATGTAAGTTTCAGTTGAAGAGTCCCACAAGTTAAACCCAAACTCTTACCTGGTTGAAGATCCATGGACTGAAGAATGTTGGTGAGATGGATGATAATGAAAATGGATGGCTAATGTCTGATGCTTCTTCAAATGCAGATGATGTATGCAATGGAGATGATTTCCGAGCCCCTGACAAACAGCATGGTAAAAAACACATGACATGATAACATGGAGACGCATGTACAAATACAGTCACAGTTCATAGACATACTAGTTTTGGATAAGATCCCTGTATGTGGCTGTAAAACGATGAGAACACATAACCGTCGCATGCTTTTATTCCCAGTGGAAATGAGACCTTTCATCAGTTTTCCATCCATTGATAATTATAAAGACAATTTAAAAGACCTTTCATTCATGCAGATACAAATGCATCTTATTTGTACATAGTTTTATATTACTCTGGCACGTGTATGTGGAAGTTTGAATCGTTGCCAAAATAGTGCAGCACCCCAGAACTTATTATTAAAATTATGAAACAACAAAATACCTTGGTGTAATAGTAATATTAAGTTTCAGAAAACATACTTTAACAATCCAAATATGGTGCGAGACAAAACCACAAAACCAAGTTGATGAAATGATGGCATGGCAATGATAATGATGGTTTGTGATAATGAATAAAAGTCAAATACACAGTTTGGATTGTCCAAAAGAGCCAAGAGGGGTCAATATGGCAGACGTAAAAACACCAGTCTACTTTCCTCCAAACCAAAGTTCGCTTCCTCAGACAGAAAACTAAACATCACAAACATGTCAGACCACAAGACGTACAATACACACACGGCAAGTAACTACATTACGCCCTCCCCCCCGACCCAACAACACACCAACCCTCACCCCTCCCACATCCCCAACACAACCCTACCTGCTTATTTTTGAGGTCAAGCGAGAGCTCATAGTCGGAGGTGGCGGAGTGCGAGCCGGCCCCGTTGCGCTGCACCCTCAAAGGTGAGGCCGTGTGGTGCAGGCTGGCTCTCCTCCCCGTCCCACCTCCTTTTGCTCCTCCCCCTTCCTCCTCCTCTTCTTCCTGTGCTTCCTCGCCCTCACGCTGCTCGGCCTGCTCTCCTTCTTGCTTTATCTGTGGCTCCACAACTTCTTCGGATTTTTGATTCTCTTGCACCACTTCTGTCTGCTCCTCTTTGCTAGGTGAAGGAACTTTAGGCGTGCCCTGTGATGCTACCTCACTTGGAGACTCGACATTGGGCTTAGGTTCAGGTTCAGATGCAGGCTGGGGTATCGATTCAGGTTCTGACTGATGTTTGACTTCGGGCTGGGGATGAGGTTGAATCTGTGGTTGGGGCTCAGACTGAGGCTGTGGCTGTGGTGGTTGGGACTGTGTCTCAGACTCTTGCTGCTGTTGCTGGGGCTGTAGTTCTGGTTGTTGCTGTGACTGGGCCTCACTCTGCAGCTCCCCCTCTCCTCCCTTCCCTTCCTCCCCCATAGACGAGTCTGGAGAAAGGTCATCGCTGCAGAAAGGAGGAGAAAACGCAGAGTGAGGTTGCTGCTGCATCCGTGGTGAGCTCTGATCCCTTCTCCGGGCTGCATGGGTTAGTGGTAAGAAGTTGACCCTTTTTTCTCTTTGACTCTGCTACCAACTGTGTGCAGGGCCAGTTCAACTGTCTATCTCTGCTCTGTTCAGTCTGCTTCTCTTGTCTGTCTAGACACTGACAGACAATGAAAACAAGGAAAAAAATACAGCACAGAATAGCTAACAAAATCACAGTGTACAAGAGTGGAAAAAAGATCAAAAGTGATTATTTATTTCAGCAAAGTCCTCAGAAGAGTGAAAAAGTGAAAAAACAAGAAGGTTGACAGCAAACAGTGATACACGCCTACACACACACACACACACACACACACATACAGACATGGGGAACAGTCATGCAACTAAGTGTCTCTATAGATTTAAGTTCATATGTGTTTGTTGTGTAGGTGTGAATGGTTACATGTTTGTGTTAGTGCAGCATCTTACCGAAAACCATCTAGACTCTCTCTCTCTTATTGAAATCATGTGGATAAGGTCGTACATGAATTGAAAATAACTCCGGCTCTCCACTTTGCCTGCTTCTGTCATGCTGGTGTTTTTTAGCAGTGTCGGATTAGTGCTCACTATGTATCTACCATACAAGAGCGTTGACGTAAGTGTGACGTAAGTCCAAACCAAATCTTCAGACAACAGTCGTCAGCTGTCTGAAGATGTGTTTCTTGATCTATTAACCTGCTTGACCTTCTTTTTACTCTTTAATATGAGCGTGTTTTGTAAGCCATTTGGAAAATTGTTGATTTGTAAAGCTGTATGAAGTGTTTGTCAGATGCTTCAGAAAGCCCTCCCTTCTTAGAATAAGATGGACTGTTCCTTTTCATTTTCCAAAACAAGCGCTGTAGCACGTGAACTCATTTTACACCAATTAATTAGCAGTAATATGCACATAAAAACCAGCCACGATTGGAAAGCAGAATAAAAAATTTGTTGTAACAAATCAGTCAAGCTCTTATTAATTTTTTACATATAATATAATGCTTATGTTTCTGCTTGAGTGTCAGCCTTGTACACACATAAAGTCACAGCAACTTGTTAGGTATCAGATTTTCCTGAAAAGATCCTTTGAATCTGAGCCTAGTTTGCACACTAGTTGACAGTGGTGGAGATAACAGCTGGCATGTTATAACTGAGATTAAGGGAAAGGTTTTCTTCACTTGTGGATTCTATGATAAGACTGGAGCACTAAGTGTAAAATCAGGACTTTTAGGCTGCCATATAACAGCGTTGCAGAAGAAAATCATCTTGGACCTCCCCAGAGAGGCTTCAAGACAACGGCAAACTTGAAGTCCAAACAACATAAATCGGTGTAGTTGGAAAAGTTGCAGAGACAAGTGAAAAGAATCGGAGGGCAGAAATGTTACCTCTATTTACCCACTGATAAGTGTGTATCTGTGACTATAAATGTGGTGCGTGTATATCCAAAAACGTGTGCCTCAGTGTGTATATATATATATATCTGCCTGTTTGCTGTTGTGGTCCAAAGTGTGTTCTGTGTGTACACACCCATAATCTGAAAAAGAGATTCAAACGGATTTGTGTGCTGCGAAGTCTCACCTCTCTTTTTTTCGGCACACAAGCTTGAGGAGAAAGTATCTTTAGCAGGCACATACAGTAGCTGGGTCTGCTAAGTCTAAATAGAGCTTGTATGAGTAATAAATAATGAATAGAGAAATAAAGTCTGCTGCTTCGACACTCAGCTACAGGTAAGTTCTTTCTTGTGCAAAAAATAGACCTGCTTGGAAAAACAGAGGACTTCTTTTGAGAGTAAAGTCATTCTGTAGCCAGCCATCTCTGCTCACAATGCTTCCGATCATCGTGGCGAATCTAAATGTTGTCTTTCCTATGTGCATTTTGCAGGAGCACTTGTTATGGTGAGAGATAATCTGACAACCAATATGTCTACGTGCAGCTAGATTGAAGTAAAAAAAAAAAAAGTTCCACACACTGTGCATAAAGTGTTCAAAGGGGATTATTTCCAATATAAATCATAATGTAAAATGAATGCCATTGATAGTATATGCATGTGTGTGTCTTTATGCACAGTATATATATATGTGTCCCACCTCAAGAGTTATTGTAAACAACTTCATCAGCTTCACTCTCCTCCAAACTCTCACTCAGTCAAACTCTCTCTGCATACGAACATCACTCATCCTCATCCATTTTGTCAAGCTTCCTGTCATCCTCTGCGTCCAACATCCTCAGACATACACACAGACACACACACACACACACTCTGTCCTTCACCAAGTAAGGAGATTGAGCAGTTCCAGGTGTCAACGTGACTAACGAGGCGGAGACGAGCCTCGGAGGCTGACTCTCCTTTCATTTTTCCATATGCCAGTTTTGAAGAGGGATGAGTGTAGAGGCCACTATGTGTTTTATACTGAATATAATTAGTGTCCGGTGGCGTCTCCTGCTCTTTCTGCCATGACTGCTGACATGCTGGTACTGTAACATAATGTGAGTGGTGGGTTTTGGTTTAAGTTATTGATGTTCTGCATGCAAGCTTATAATACCAGTCTACAAACAAATGTTCATTAGTATAATTGGACCATATGGAAAATGGCTGCTATGTCTTAAATTGATTTTGTATGAATAATGAATAATGATAAATACATATTTGCAAAATGTACTGTATATCTAATCTGTAATCAGGCAAATCATATGAGGCATTTTGCAGAATTACAGGGATTTGCTGTGTCATTGTGCTTGCATGCAGTTTTGCTAACTATGTACACGTAATGAGCAGAAGACACAGGTCTTTTTCAGTAGGAATAAGCATTTTGATTGTTGAATGGCCCCAAAATACTAGTGCTAGTACAATTATCAGCTAAATGTACTGAAAATATAGGAAAAGCACAATTGATATATTGTAAGTTTGTGTAAGAATACAGTAGTTAACCAGTGGAACGTCCCTTCAATTTAAAAAAACATACAGCAGAAATACTTTTCCAATCTCAGCTTCAGGCCCCGCTAAGCAATCACATAATCTAACATAAATCTTATGGGTTGTGAAATGCTTAATCAGGCACGAAAGAGATAAAACAAAGTCTTGATTGATTTTTGGTCTTTTTTGTTGTTGTTGTTGTTTTGCTTTTTTTGGGGGAAATAATGCCAACTTTTGATTTTAGTTACAAGAGAAATTTCTCTTTGGTGGAAATAGACAGATTCTCTATTCTAAGCCAAGCCAAAAAGGCTAGAAACCACTAGTTTAATTTTTATAACTGTGGCTATAAGTTCATCATGTTTTTATTATGGAAATGTTTTATCTGATGTTAACTATTATTCACATAAATGCAAAGGACTACAAATCTTGAGTGTGGAAAATAAGTACACCAGCCTCTTCCTTGCCATTGTTAAGCAACAAAATACTAATACTTATGGTAAAAATATACATAAAAATACACATAAGAAAGTCTCTCTCTCTCTAAAGTTCTTTCATCCTTGTGACCAACATAGTTTCTGCCTAGTGCCAAGTGATATCAAAGAACCAACTAAGATAAAATCAATGTACTTAATCATTTTGTTTAGTGTTTGTCTAAAATGCTAATTGCAGAATATGTAAAAGGTGGGTTCAGCTATTTAAAAATATATATATTTTAGCTTTTCGCTACTATTAGTTGTTGTTTGGAAAGCATGATAATCAACAAATATTATGTTCTATACTAAAAAAGTACCTAAGAAGTATGTTTTAATTGCAACAACAACCACAGAGCGGGGCTGCAGTAAGTGCAGTAAGGCTGATGGCATCAAACAGGAAGACCGCCACCTTTATGGAGCTGGTCCCCTGATTATACTTCCAGTGTGATGTCAGACACCGTGGGCTTTCATTAACCTTGACCGCAGAGCTTTTGCTGCATCATCATTGTGGAGGTGTGCAGCAGAAGAGATGACATTGTGCCATGTGACCAGCGGGGTTCAAAGGGTCTAACCTCTGGTGGAATGCTGCCAAGGAGTTGCTGAAGAGGGCAATATGTGAGAAAACCTGCTTCAGCAAAAGCCTTCAGCCTCATCAGAGAAAGTGATTCTGATTTTATTTGAACCTTAGATTTGGATCTTGTGGAAATTGTTAATATTTGTAGGCAATAAGCACTTATTTGACCTTCTTTTCTATGTTCTTCTTCTGAAAATCATTCCCCTTCTAAACTAAGCAGAAATCATCTTGTCATTTATGCTAAATTCCTCTTCATCGCCTAATATCTGTTTCTCATAGCCCTCATGGAGAATTTATCAGTTCATCAGGCAGAACACAAGGTCAGATTGGAGAGCAGAAACCTCTGCATAAATAGGCATATTTCTTTCTTCCAGTGCATGGTCAGGGTAATGTATGGGGTAAATATGCTGAATGCATCACCCAAGTGTATTTTAAATTCGTTACAGTCTCTGCAAGCAGGAAAATATGACCTAGTGCCATGCGCATCGCTGAAGATTCGGCTTGTGAAGGAGAACACTGAGAAAAATGTCTGAATTTAGAGGGAAGCACTGGTGTAAATGTGCAAATGTGATTTCTTTCCTTTCATAATGTTATAATCCTACAACATTTCTGTTTTCCACAAATTATCATTGAGAAAAATAATAAACATTCTGCGTAGTAGCTTATTTACTGTACAGTCTCACAATGATCAATTTCCAAGACAGAAGATAAACGTAGAAACCTACTGCCAACCTGACAGTAACACAAGTTCAGTTTCGCAGCGCTGCCATTTCTCACATTTTTCTTGCAGTTGATTTAGAAAGCTCTAGTTTTTCTTTCAGCAAATTAGCATCAAAAAGTGTAGTTTGTCAAGTCAAGTTGAATCACCCTCCTTTATTGTTATTGTGCGAGGTCAGAGCTATAGCAAGAAACACTGGGAGTAAGTTTAGGAGAGGCCCGCCGGAGACGCCGTATGACGGTGTCGTTATGAGATGTGTGTTGCGGTAGAAAAAAAAGGGGTTGGGGAACAGCATGAAAGTGACAGAGGAACAGAGACGAGGTTCTGACACTGGAACTGCAGCAGTGAAGGCCTGATCAGACAAACTCACACCAAATAATATATCATCAAGCTGAATTTTTGAAGTCTGGCCTTACTGTAGGCACTAAAATGAAATATATCGTGACGTTTTCCATCATTGTTAAAAATCGACCACCCACAAGTAAGAGTGCAATATTACATCTTTAAAGTCATTTATTAAGTTATAGATATCATGATAATACTGATGTACTGAATACTTACATACGTACTACTTCTGGCTTAGGTACAGTGTTGAACTAGTAAAATGTCTAACATCAATCTATATCTATATCTCTCTATCTACATCTAATTTACTGTAAGACGTATAGTAAACTGTAAAGAAGGAAACAAATATTACTCATCAGGGCATAACAGCCTAAATGTAAATGGAATGTCATCCGTCTGGGCCTCTTTTCATCAGCAAATGAAAAAAACATATATCTTGCCTTTCACTATGTTTCAATGATCAAGGTCAAACACAAACATACATCTGCTGCCCCTACACACATCTGCAGTACCATATCCTCTGTAAGAGACATCCTCTTGTTTCAAACAAAGTCCAGAATAGCACCAGGAAGCCAATTCTCATGCTTTGTGCATATTGTGTAATCGCCAAACAACAGGCAGCACATTCTTAGCCACACAGAATGTAGACTAGTTAGGAAATATAGCCATGACACGGTTAAATCACAAGAGAGACACTGAATGAGTCTCATGACCGTATCTGTGCTTTTGCTTCTTTACCTAAAAAGGGAGTCTCTGCACTTGTGTGCGACATAAACCGTGTAAAGGGTCTTTCTGAAACAATCTGTCCTTTTAATTGCAAAGTCAAATGAACCTCTCACTTGTTCAAAAGCTGGAAGCAATTATGTCTATTTTAAAGGGTAAATAAACATAAAATTCACATAGATGCTAGGAAACATGGCTACATCTACCCTATGAAATTCACCTTGAGTAGACATGCTGTGATGCATGGTAAGCGCATTCTGTGTGCTTTCTGCTTGCCTCATGTGATCAATCTTTAAGTGATGGATTACTTATGGAGATCAATCAATACTGCACTCAGTTGGGCAGGACAACATAGCTCATGAATTGCACTATTTAGCACAAGGGAAGCAAAGGGAGGAGAAGTAACGTGGCATAAAAGAGAGGTTGTTTGTAATTCTATATTTTTATACATAATCCATATATTCAGAGCATTGGGAGTTGACTGAAGAGGACTGAGATCAATGTCGACCAGTTTACGACGCTGAGAATCAGAGAATCAGCCTTTGGCTTGTGCAGGCACTCGTCTTTTTTATGGAGGAGCAGTAATCTGTATCACGGTTAGAGATGAAACAACAATACAAGACATGAAAAAAACGAGTTTCTTGTTGTTAAAAGCCAGGCTTTTACTTATGTGTTGAATTTTAAGATTGAATGAGCAATTTTACCCAAAAGGGTTTTAGAACAAACTGCAAGCGCACACATTATGTAAGTATATACACACAGACCAGCATAACCACAGGCATTCCCATGCAATCTAAATGAAACATCTTTTCAGCAATAGCGTATAAAAACAGGTTGAGTTTGTGAAATATGTAAGACAGGATTTCAAATTGAATCTTCTCAAAAGCTGTTGCCCTAGGATGTGGGTAAACTGGAGAAAGACAGCGAGACAGATAAAGGGGGAGAGAGAGACAGCAGCAGATACATGACTAACACACTGCAAGTAGCCTATACTGATGTTGTATATATCCACCCCATAAGCAGAACTTCAAGGCAAGCCAAATCAAAAAACATAATGACACCTACAATGTTGAAGTGTATCATATTATTATTATTAAGTTCTAATTGTTAGTTTCACATTTAATAAGTCATGCCATTCTGTTTAGCAACACGCTAATTTGCACTAAACATAAACAACAGATTAGGGAAGTTAATGGGAATGTCATTAGACATAAAGACTGCACCAAATTGCCTTCCAAGCCATCCAACAGTTATTTTCACTCAAAACCATGACTGTCAACTTCATCTAACTAACCAGCATTGTGACAGCATCTCAACTCAGAAAAAAATTCCAAATAAAAAAATGTAAATCTTGTGTTGTAATGGTTGATTTACCTGAGCTCATCCTGCGGAAGAGCATCTTACAGTGTCACATGCAGTACGTGAAGCCTGCCTTAGATTTTCAGCATGTTTTTTCATGCTTACTTTGCTGCATCTTACTCACATGTTGTTATGCATAAGAACAACTGCACAATTTTTATACATCATTATAAGAGTTTTTTTTTTTTTTTGGGGGGGGGGGGGGGTTGTCCTGAACAGAATGTGTTCAAGAAAAACAATGCCTGGAGAAAGTTTTCAGCTGCCGCTTCATCTTGTTGAGTGTGAAACAAACAATTGAGTCCCCCCCCCCCAACCTGATGATTTCACAAGCTAATTGCCTATTGCATGCCCATCAGGGGGAAATAACTGTGTTTTTTCCTTATTTGGCTTGCTTCCTTTTTAGCATATTTGAAAATATCCTCAGGCACTTTCCTGATGCTTGAACTTCTTGTTTGAATCTGGCTCTTTTAAGCAACAGAAAAAACTTCAAGGTCAATATTTAAATGCTAACATAATAGTTTTATGATGCTAAACCATGATCTGAAGATCATTCAGATATATCTGAAGAAAGTCTATTTTTTTATTTATGAATTCTATTAAAAAACTTTGTACAGCAAAGACATAAATAAAGAAATAACGGTTCTGCCACTAGTGGTTTTAATCTGTTGAGGGTAGAGAGGTAATATATGTCAGTTAAATTAACCAGTACGGTATTAGATGTATTGTAATTCACTGCACAGCAGTTGTGTCAAAGTGCAGGTTGTCAACCCCAGTTTGACAGCCCCATCTACTTGTTCAAGTGAAACAAGAGGTAAAAAAGGCACTGCTGCAACTGTAAATTAGCGAACGTGTATGGTGGTGTATCACATGTGCTTCTGTAGTATTCTAGTTTAAGACTTTGTGAATATGCATCATGTTGCATGACCATATCTGTGGGAAATGCATCAGGTAGGAGGGAGCAATGGACAAAGAGGAAGATTGGTGAGGGGTGCTAAGCAAATTCTTTACACAAAACACAGACACTGAACTTGTGATTGACCTGAACTCAAAGTATTATTACTTTACTTTACTTTACTTTAGTTCATTTGGCAGACGCTTTTATCCAAAGCGACTTACAAGGAGACACAAGCAAATTACAATTCGGGTTCTGTAACTATGAGTTACGGTTCTGTAACTATGAGTTACAAGTATTATGAATTCATCACTCGGCTTAGTAAGTAAGTAAACAGAGACTATTTCTCATATGGTGCTTAAATATTAGGGTTTAAAGTAAGTTTATGAATAATCAATAATAATAAAAAGTATTAATAATCGACACTTTATTAGACTCCTGGGAAAATTCTTGTGGACAGGCAGCAGCCCTTTTGAATCTCAAAAGGTTTGGGGTTTAGTGTCTTGTCCAGGGACATGTGGCCAGGAATCCAGGGGAACCAGGAGTCAAACTAACAACCCTGGGGTTTTCAACAAACCTTCCCACCAGTCGCTTAGCTACTGAGGATACAAACCTTTTGCTTCCATATTGTTTAAGCATTCGTTTTTAGCATTATATCATTCAGTCAGTTGTTGGCTGCAAATGAAAAACCTACTTTTGTGTATTTCTTTATGATATTAAAGACCCACTCTCAAGTTACAGTAGAGTAGAGTAGTAAATTTACTACAGTTATTACAGTAAACTGTTATGTAATGTGTCACAACAGGAAGATTGACAGGCGAAGCAACAGCAACTAATGGAGATGTGACTTAGCGAAGGGCATCGTATGTCAACTTAAATACAGAACAAAAAGAAGCCAGTGACACTGGCAGTGGTGGGGAACATCCCAAACAGAAGGCGTGAACAAAAAGCACTGAAGTGAAGCTATTTAACGAGAACTGTAAAAGGTGGATGTCAAAATGAAAAGACAGTTGGACAAGGAGATGAACTGGATAAATAACATGTCCTGGTTGACAGATACAAACTACCCTTAGATTGATTCTGCAAATGGCAGAGGGAGTTGTCAGACTAACCAGAGGAATCAGAGGCAGCTGCTGCCATCAATGGATAGATAAATCACATTCAGGAGGAACATAGGAATGAATGACTACATTTATTCTGGGTGCTGGAAGTTGGTTAGAAATATCCATGGACTCAGTGTAATATATTAGAGAAGTTTTCTCTGGAGCAGAAAATACAGATTCACAAACGGAACAGAGAGGCTCATTGACATGTCAATGAAAATGAAAATAAAACTGCTCAGTGTGGTGGTGGAGACAGCCAAACATTAACACCAAGCAAGATGATGCAAGTGAGAAATTTCAAAATGCTTAAACTGTTGAAAGACTTCCTTTATCCTCTGCATAAAGAGCACAGAATACAATACAGAACTGAAAGGGATTGTCTGAGAGATCATATCCCAACAGGGCAGACAATATGAATGGGAAAAGGAAAATGCCAAATTGCACGAGTGATTTAGGCAAAAATGAGGTTAAGGCATGCTGAAATATTGAGATGGAATTTCAGCTGCATTGCTGTGCTGTGGAGCACAGACAGATTTGAGCAGACTTTAAGAGTAAACAAGTGAAAAACATAATTCTCAGATATAAGCAAAGAGTTAAGAAATTCCTCACTAATGAAAATCTCATGTACCTTTTCCAAAATGTTGGATTGATTGACTTTTGTCACTTGCCAAAAAACCAAAACCATGAGCAGATAAATGACGAAACGCTCAACGAGCTGAGCAGAACTGTGGAGGTATGAGCCTGAGTGATGATGAATGAGCTGCTGCCATCGACAACAGTAAGAAGTTCTATAACTTCAATACTGTCCATGTATGAGAATAACAAAAACACAGTGAGTGTGGGATGTTTTTGAAAGCAAAATCAAAATACAGTTCATAAAACAAATTACACGTTACAATATTCACGGTGAAATATGATAAGGTTAACACAATTTCCTGTGAGCAAAGAAGGTACTGTTTAAGCTAACCTACAGGATGATCTGTTTGATTCATGTGTGAATAAAAGATAAAGGGACAAGACAGCACATTTGGCATCTGATAAAATACATTGTAAGCTCTGTATTAGTGTATTAACCCAAATTGGGCTCTGACACTCATAAACACACACACATGCACAGACTCAGCACAGACAGAAATGCAATGCAGCCAAACACAGTAGGAGGCTCAAGGCTTGTCAGACAATAATACCATAGGGACCATGGGACAAACGCGCACACATATGTGATAAATCCACTACAAGTTGTTTGTGGATTTGCACTACACACACACACAGCATTTGTACTTCATAAAGTCAAATACAGGGACGTATCATCGGCCTGAAATTGAATAGTGTGTACTGTGATCTTTACACACGATGTAGTGAAGCTCACTAGATACCTTTGTTTTTGCTGTGACTACAAGAACGACATGTTAAGCAAACACGAGTCAACACAAATCATTTTAAACTGTTTCAATGAACAACTCAAACTGTCACCAGCTTTTCTGGTGATGTTATTATTTATCTTCCTACAGGTTTTATTTGTCACTAGCGCTTGATTCTACACAAAAAAAAACTAGAGAAAGGAAGCTGTTTATTGTAACAAGTGGGCTGAGGCAGGAGAGGCCTGGTCTGGCATCGGGCTCACTATTCATTCTTTGGCACATCCTTGATTATCTGTCACTGTTCTCAGACTCACACATGCACACACTCATATACTCCAAATCAGTCTCCCCTCATCGGTGAAATTGCTTTCAAGGGAAGGGTAAAAAAAAAAAAAAAGAAAGCGTCACTCTGTTCTTTCTAGGTCACAAAATAGAGTTAAGCCATGCGGAGGCCAGCATTGTGTTTCCATTGACTCTCCACCAGAATGTGGTGAGATGCCATCCCATCACAGGGGCCGATAAGAGCAGGGGGGAATTCAATTACATTTCACTGAAATGTGAAAGGTTTCTCTTCCAGAGTAAGAGCCCGTCCATGCCTGTGTGGACCTTCATCTTTAATCTTTTCCCTGGCGTTGGTCCTCTTTGACAACATCAACACTCGTTGAGTCGAAGTCGGAGAAGGTCTATCTCAGAATGCGCTCAGCAGACGTCTGTAGAAGTAAAGTAATGGTGCGTTTTATGGGGTGAAAGAGTGGAATGAAAAAGAGGAAATCTGGTCTGCAACAGTGGTCTGACTTTACGTCACAGAAATATCCTTTACATTAAAAGGATATTACAAAACAAAATTCTGCAAAGGAAAAGCTGCGTTAACTTTGAATAATCATGAGTCACTGACACAACTTTCAGCTTAATTAACTTTCTTTTTGTTAGAGATTTCTTCTGACATCGTCGCCGTGAAGGTTTCTTGGTGGTTCCGTTTGACACAAAAGTGTAAAATCTGTGTGGGACCGACACGGCTGGTCTGCTTTTAAAAAAACAAGTTTTGACCACCCATCACCACTTCAAAAGAAAGCTAGAGCTGACAGGGAGTGACACAGCCTGACATGCACACTGCAAAGATGAGTCACCGAAAGAAAAAAAACACACACACACAAAACAAAAGTCGAAGTCATGGTAACAGCTGTACACTTCCACAAAAGCTTGACAGAGTAGAAAGAGATGTAACATTGCTTTTCATCAGCATTCAGTGGTCGGGGTGAGTTATTTCTTTTACTGTAATGTGTAAAAAACACAAAAGCCCATTTTTACTAAATATATGTTCTTTTGTTACAGTAAATATACACTGCTCATTTGTAAAGTGGACTAGACATAATCGATACAGAAAAAATATATATTACAGAAAAATTCTGGTGTTTTTTACCAGATGGAAACAAGTATCTACATCATTACATCTCCTGTCGTCTTTCTTCATTCTCTAATCTAAACCTCAACCATGCTCCTAGCTTTCTTCCTTTCCTCCCCCTCACTCACTCACTCACTCACTCCTCCTCGTCATCCCTGTATCTCATTAGCGAGCGAGGCGACAGCCGAGCAGGTTGCCTCGTAAGCAGGTTTTGCGTCCTCTCCTCCTCCACCGCCTCCTCTCCACTCGTTTCCTTGTTGATCTACTGACGCGAGGCTGTCTGTGAGCTGTCAGGACAAGGACTCAGTGATGTATGCCAAACCTGACAGTGTCACCCACGCCCAGAACACCTAATGTCCCTTCACAGGGAACAGTAGGAAACAACCTGTATCTGTTAGATCACTAGCTGCTTCAGTGCGTGACTTTGAGCAAGGCAGGTGTTTTTATGAAACATTTTTATTAAATATAATGCAGGAACATGAGTTTCTGTTTGCAACTACGCTTATAAACATCTGCTGGCAATAAAAAAAAGTTTATTAAAACAAGTATGAAACACCGAATGGTGTGGAAAAAGAGATGAATGATACTGACCCTCTGATGAGGGATAATCAATCAGTATTTGGGTCCTATCTGCCCTTCCCAGTGGTCATGGTGGGCGTTCCCAACTCGACACAGCTCTGAATCAATTATCTGCCCAAATGATTCTTAGTGTGAGGCTTTTACAGACATGCTCTTAATGCTACTGACTCTGCTCGGAGTTTCCCTGATTCTGGTTCGCTAATATCAAACATGCTTGAAACATGAGGAGAAACCCACAATAGCCAATGAGAGCGAGCCGACTGAAAAGTCGGTGTGGTAAAGTTGGGTGTAGTAGTTGTCTCATGTATTCTCTGAGATCTCTGAGAGATTGTTTAGTGCTTGCTGGCTTGTATTAAAATATCAAAACTTAGTTAAATCTGTCGTTATGTCTGTGGTCCCCCATGTTTTTAAAATTGGTTTATATTTAAAAATCTTCTAGTGTTCACCAGGCTTTAGGTTGTGCTGTCATGAATCACCTCAGATAACATACCTCCTGTCTGACCTGAGCATTCAAGTCAGTTTTTAAGTAAAGCTCATGCTCTGCCATCTCTACTACCTGGAGCTGGGAGTTGAGGACAACAAAAGTCTGTTGTCCTGGCATTTAACTCTATTTTTTCCACGGTGAGGCATGCTGTACACGTTGGCAATGGCTGACATGATGTGAACTATATGTGTGAAATGTAAGGTCACTGGGCTCAAAATTTTAAAACTGCGGTCGTTGACTGCACAATTTAATGGGAAGAGCAAAGATGACTAGGTGGGCTGGCTGCCAAAACAGAAGGTCAGGACAAAATGTGCAGCCAACATGTGGACAGACAGATGTCTCTGGCCAGAGTCACTCATTAGCGCCCCCTCCTGTCTTAAGGGGGGTTATCTCATCAGAACAGAAATACAAACAGAGAGACATCTCTGAACATTTTCACTTTGTTTTTCCTCGGCTCGCACTCTTGCTTGCATATATAAACACTCACCTACACGCAGGGGACATTTTATTGCAGCACAGTCAGGCAGAGTTGTGCTATTGACTGACCTGCTAAATGGTACTACAGATATTCTGGGACTCTTGAAATGATGAAGACTAACTATGATTAAAGTCGGCTGGAGAAAGGAACAGAGGAGGCGGAGGAGCATTAATACTACCACTGCACATCGTGTGCTATGTAGAAAGTGAAGGATACTTAGGTCAACGAGCTGGTATAACATAAAGCTCTGCCACTGTTCTCAAATCTTTATTATGTATAATTATTTGAGCTGCTTGCAGCCAGAATACATCATTCATCTGAGCTGTTAGCAAATCTAAAGTTCTCTATTCAGACTGTGAACAAAGAGCTGGAACTTCAGCCCCAGTGATCATCATTTTTCTCTGCAAAATGAAAAACATCAGAGAAAATGCACATTTACAGTTCTGTGACTCGACCTGTGCAGAATAGTTATTACTGCATAATAAGCCTTCCTGTGGCATATTTCTGTTCATATTATAGCAGTAGCTGTGCCTCGAGGGACAAGTGAGTCAATTTCTAGAAATGACCAACTGTCTAACATGGTGCAGTAAAGGATAAAACATTCCCAGAAATCTTCCTGTATGTATTTATTCACTGAATAAGTCTTTTTCTGCAGAAAATCTGAACTGTATTAAAAATATACTTTGTAAAGCAACTCAATTATTAACCCTGATCAGAAATTCCTAACAGGGTTGTAAAACTCCATCTACTATGCATTTCATGTACATCTCTCTGATACTTGGTATTCAAGCATTTTTATTGCTCTTGCATAAAGTTTAAGGACTAAGAAAAGAAACAAAACTGTAACGCACGATGCAACCAATAGTTTTTTCTGTCAGCTAAAAACAAAAAACTGAAATCTACTTGATTTCAAGTTTGTAATGCAGAGTTTATATACATATTTAGTCTTCAAGCCCAAGCCGGGAAAAACCTGATAACATCACTATCAGATTATTAGCAGCTATGTCTTGACTTGATAGCGCTTTTTCTAGAGCCAGCTAAGACATTATGCGGCTGTAGTCCTCCTTATGACTGTCATGTAAAATCAGCGAAGCACCAGCGATAGTTATACTTTAAAGATTTCCGATTCTGAAACACACAGAAACCTTTCAACGTGTGTACACACAACAGATGCTGCACACACAGGAGATGCTGCAGCAAAGTAATCAAAACGCTTTTATTAAAGCTCCTCTGTAATAAAACCCTGTGCTTGGTTCACAGTGCAGAGATAAGCTGCAGAACGGAAAGAGATGAGGAGGAGAAACTCTCAGATCTGAACGTTTGACGATCAACACTATACCACTGTTCTGCTAAAGACAGAAATGGGCTGACGTGACTCTATAGGAATGCTGCAGAGGAACATAAGTAGAAAGAATTGTGGCCTTCATGTATAGTAAGTCTTGTCTTATGAGTGTCTACATGCATTTAAAAGACTAAACAGGCAATGACATCTATGATAATGCAAATGAGAAGAAGCAGATTTGGTATCACTGTGCTGTGCTAACTGTCTTGCATAAAGCAGGCCTTAGGGTGAAAATAAATTAGTCAGAGCATCACTTTAATTAGAAATTACTCCAAGCACTTGAACTCTAAAAACTCCTTTCATTGATTCATGATGCTGTTGAGTGCTGATTTCAATTTTCATCTGAATTTAGGCTACTCAAATCCCAGAGGATGTGTTTAAAGAGGAATAAGCTAGAGCAAAAACCAACAGCTGAATGGACGGGCCTCTGAGGAGAATGACACTGAGCGCTCCTCTCATTGGCTAAGAGGGAAAAGCTTTGAGCCAATAGGAAGAAGACAACAGAAAGACAAAGAAATAAACCATACAGCTTACTGATGACTCTACCGTCATTACAATAATGAAGAATAATAATAATTATTATATGTCTGCACATACATTCAGACACTGGAGACAGATGGCCTTGTTATGTTATAGCGTTTTTTCCCTACTGTGCCCTCTGTTCCCATGACAACAGAGCAGCAAGCCAACAAGGTCACTTTGTCCAGCTGAGGCAGCATGATCGCACAACCACAGCATGTAACGGCAAGAGGCATATTCAGAGGGAGATGAGGACAAATATTAAATAATGGGGTGAAGAGGTGAAAGAAATTTGGCAAACTATGATTGAGGACACGATATGAAATTTAATTTGTAGCTGCACAGGAAGGACTGGTGGGAGGACAAAAGCAGGGGTGATGCTTCACTTTAATAAGTTTGTACAGTGTGTGTGCAGCTGCCATGCGTCTCAGAGACAACTCCTGAATGACAAAAAAAAAACCCTCCAGGCATACGTTCCCAACATGTCCCTAAACGTCCTCCAAGAAAATTCATCCATCAATTCATCCATCTGCCTCAATGCATCATGGTCTCTGTAGTGCTGTCAGCCTCCCCCACAGACAAAAACCTCTATTTGTCTTGGTCACTACCAAAAGTGACAAAGTTCCAGCTGTGTCCTTACACATCCAGCGTCACCTTTCCATTTGGCGGACACCATGCCTTCACTAATTAGACCAGTTTAATATTAATTCCAGGGATTAATTACAGAGACAGGTGTCTTGGCGAGACAACACAGCTGTCTACCTGTGCCACAATCATCGGTGAATTGATTTCCCACAGAAACACCAGAATCTTCTCCTGCTGTGATCGCTCAAACTGTCACCTTCATCCTAACCACTCGTGGCGTTTATCGACTTTTTATTCTTGTTTATGATCAGGGACGTTTTTGAGGCGCAGAGAAAAAATATGACACAAGCCTCCTAAATTGAACCTGGCAAGAACCCAAATATGATGTCCTTCTTTTTATCGTTCTCTAAAGTCATATGCTTCACCAGGTGCAGGGTGTAGTTCTTTCTTTCTAGTTTAGCATTATTTATAGCCTCACTAAAAGACTGGTTGTAAAGTTTAATTACACTGAAAGCAAAAGTGCAGATCTCCACTAATTTATTCTGATTAGGCAAGGCTAATTGCACATAAAAATCATACTTAACAATCAACTTTTAGATGGATGGATTTACTGCCCAGCAACAGACTACAAGACCCAAAATGAACTTCATAAATCTCATTTGATTGTCATGTGTTCATTAAGATAAAACCTGTTCTCTGATAAAAAAAGTAGAGGAGGCTCAGGATCATAATAACTCATTTCTTCCACGACAAAGTAAATCATTATGACAGATTGTGTGAGCTAATTATTAGAGCATACCTCATTAAGGTCTCGGTGTATGTATGTGTGTTCAAGTTACTTGTCAGGAGCACAGCAGGAGGATTAATGGAAAGGGTTTTTAGATGGTGAGCAAGATGTCAGTATTTCTGTGCACACTGTGAGCTGGTGCGGGGAAAGCTGTCGGATTGGCAGCTGAATCGCCATCAGGCTCAAGTATCATGCCAAAAATGTGTGCTGTCACTTGCCAAAGGCTGACTGGTCAGTTTATATTTAACTCTGTGACCAAAAGAGTGTTTGCTTGCTATCCCATCAGCTTCATCATTATGTGTCCAGGGTGACTCAGCCATGAAGGGAAATTGTTTTCCTTGATCTGTGTTTTATTTTTATTTATTTTTTTATGCAATGTAAAAGCGTCAGACTATAAAGTTTGGTTAAGCCAAGCCAAATTTAAACTGCAAGTTGTTGTGTTTGCTGTGATGTTATTCCAGAAATGTGACCTTTTGTTGTTGTCTGCTGCATCTTTGTCTTTAGATTGAAAGTCTGACTGAACATGATCATTTAGCTGCAGATCCCCTGTCACGGCCCTTACAGTTACAGTTACTGTCAGACTAATTTTCCACTACTTGCACCATGAAAAAGTAGATATGACTGATGTTGATCCTAACGAGCAAAAAAGAAATAACTGATGAAATTTAACTGCAGTTCATTCCCCGCAGGTGAAAACAGCTCTGACTTTATGAGATATTTGGCTTTTGAAGGTTAGCACCCACGGTTTCTTTCATTTTGAACATTAGAGCAATCTATCTCTTCAAAAGTCAACACTGTCAAGACAATTTGCTTTTGGTCAGTGGGTTAGACCTATGTTTCACCAAAACTGAGCCCATTGAGAAATATTTGCACAGATTCCGTTCCCCCCTAGCAATTCTAATGTTTCCATTCTAAACACAAGTATGTATCCAAAGGAGTTGAAACCTATATTTGACTAAAAAAAGTAAGAAAAAAAAATACACATCAAATGTTGAGGAAATATTTTTTTCGAACATGATTGACTCATTTGAATTTGATGCCAACCACATGTAGCAAAGACTAAAAATGTTGTGTAATATTACTAATCACGATTAATTAGGTTAACTGACAACAGGTCAGCATCATGCTTGGGTACTGTATGTAAGGAGGATGACAGAGAAGCTGAGTCTCTCACAAGTAAGGATGGTTCGAGGTTCAGGACCCATCAATACTTCATATTTTATATAATAGAAATGTGGTTTCACAATGTTAAATTGCAAATAATTTCATCATCCATCGAACAAAATATCATCAAAAGATTCAAATAATCTAGAAAAAGCTCTGTACACAAGGGACAAGCCTAGTACTGAGTGTCTGTGATCTTCAGGCCCTAGTCTCTGTATTCACAAATGCAAGTTAAGTCCACCATTCACCATTCACCATGCAGCCATATGGTTCTAAGTTAATATAGGCAAAGTGGAAAACTGTCCTGTTGGTAATAAAAATTAAAATCATATTTTTAAATCATGGATGCTGCATCCTTCACACTAAAGAGAAGAGGGACCATCTGGCTTGTTATCAGCGCAAGTCAAGTTCAAAAACCAGCATCCATGATGGTATAGGGGTGCATTAGTGCACATGGTGAGGGTGACATCTGTGAAGCATCATTAATGCTGAACAATATATTTACAGGTTTTAGAGGAACATCTGCTGACATCCAGACAATGTCTTTTTCACGTATTACAACAACGTGGCTCCATAGTGAAACAGTCTGGCTGCTAAACTGTGCAGCCTGCAGTGCAGATCCGTCACCTAATAAGAACATTTGGTGCATTTTGAAACAAAAAATATGACAAATAAGACCTAAACTTTTGACCTCCTTTGAAATCCTACATCAAGCAAGAAGAATGCATTCTGTTTTGCGGTGTCCCAGTTTTTGTAGAAACAGGAATGTTCTAAAGCCTTAAAGGTGACTCAGACGAAACTAGAAGTTCACATCCAGAACTGCATTACCAAATCTGCTGGGATGAGACTCTCCAATTATATTACACTGGCTCGGCCTTTGACTGCTTTGCATCAGTGAGTGTGTGCACTTCTTTTATCTTCAGACAGCATAAAATGTGGACAGAATTAGTAAATAAAAACACCAGCTTGAACAAGTGAACAAGGCCATCTATTGGAAAGAGCAAAAGTGTTCTGACAAAGTCTGCATGGCAGTTAGTTGGAAAGTGTGATAATGCAAACAGTTACAGATTTTAGTGTTCTGTATGCCACTGTTTATTTAAGTGCAGTTGAAAAAGATTTTTTGACTTGTGTAGGGAAACAAATACAGAGATAGATTCATGTTGACAGAGCATTTAATAAAGAACTAGCCCCTAATGTTTTTCTATATACCAATACTTCTTTGTGATGGATATGTGCCATTTCTCTGAGGTGTTTCCGTATGTCTGTGTAAAATACAGCACCGATGACCCTACAAGTTTGAACTATTTTAGACACTAAAGCTGAGAAAGCAGATGCACCCTGCTTGATCTGCTGGTTGTAAACACCTCACAAGCTGACAAGGCATCTCTGGTGTTGCACTCGCACTTCTTTATACTGTACATACTGCACACATCAGTTTTTGTTGAGAGAACATCACTGCAGTTATTAGCACCTGGCGAAGCATGTTTTTGAAGCAAGCCACCACTTCCTCTGTAAAATCATCTGAATGAATCTCAAACACAGGGTAAAATTTCACACAGTGGCATTGTTACAGGAAGCAAGCAGATGCTGATTTATTCATGCTACAATAAACATCAAGCCACAGTATATGTACTGCACAATGTGTTACTTGGAAACACTGGCAGTCAAATCCTGAGATTTTGTGAATGGATGTGCGTGAGTTAGCATGCGTATTTGTGAATGTTACAGATTTAAATACTCAAACACACTTCCATCATTAAACTTTAGTTCACACTATAGACTGGAGAGGTTTTCTTTTTCTCTCTGCAAAGACCCGTCCACCAGACATCTTCCCGTGTGCCATTATTTGTTGTCCTTGAGCTATGCCGTCCTAGAATATTCTAATAATGTTTTCCTTCCATTTATTAGGTTTTGGGCTCCCATATGTTGACCACAGCAGTTCTCACTTTTGTTGCAAAGCAGAAAGTCAGACCTAAAGAACTCTATAAAACTCTAAAAGTAACAACAAAACTCCTTAGCGCATTTTTAGCACACTGCAGCAGAAGATGGCTCACACTAATTGAATAGCTGTGGCCATCCCACACAATCAGCCGCTTCCATGAGTGATTATAGTTCTGACTTTGTGACCCTGAATACAAATCCCCTATAGCCTCTAAAACGTCTGGTGCCTCCTTAAAATCTGGCAAGAGTGACCAGGTTGTCAGGGGTGAGTTTTTCAGCCTCCGTAGGATCCTCATTATACTGTATGTGACAGTGAAGCCCTCGCTTCTCTTTTCAGTTCATGACTTCCTACGTTCTCCTCATATAATTGAAGGATTCATCATACATGATGAATCATACCATACACCATGAATGATTCATCATACATGGTGTTATTACCTGATTGTTTCCCACTTGCTATCTCCTCAGGTGCGGTTTACAAACCAAGCACAAGTATGGCTTTAAATTAGTAAAAGGATTTTTTCTAGAACCTCACACTGGTGCGCTTTTCAGAGCTGGTCCTTGTAACACCAAGGCTTAAATTGCCCTGTGTAGAAGGAACGGTGTAAGTGACATGTCAATGATTGTGCTTTGTCTGTTAGAATCAGTGAAATAAGACTTCATTACATCCTGAAGTGGATGCAGCGCGTAAAAAGGCAATGAGATGTGCTTTTTATGTGTTAATCAGGCCTTGTTTGGTGGCAAGTGGAGCATCTCAATCATGCAAGATGACATAATCCTTTGACTTTTATTTATACAAGGGGCTTTTATAGATATTTTACAGGCTCTCAGAGTTTGCATCAAATATCACAATGGGAACGGCTAATAACATAGCTAATTTAATAATTTGCCAGAAAGTAAAAAGGTAATGGCTAAAAAAGTATTGGTAAACTTGCCAAATAGAAGTAATCAGATTTTTTACGTCTTCAGTAAACTCACTCAGTTTAGTCTATATTACGCATTTTCTTGTTTAATCTGGTGGTTTTCACAGTGTTGTGTGTTTTGTTGAAGTATGGAAATATCTATCCTGTGTGCAACATATCGATATCGAATGGTGCACACATCACATATACATTAACACACACACACACACACACACACACACACTCACACACACTCACATACACAGAGGGAGCTATTTTCTGATCACTGCCAAGCCAAAGCATGCAACATGATAAGAATTTTTTTTTTTCACATGAACACAGATGCATTACATGTGTCAACAAGAAAGCTCACCAGTTTCCAGCATGGGAAAGACCCTACAGTACACACATCAATGCATTATGGTAGTTTTACATTGCATAATTACACTTACATGGTAAAATTCATACATGACTCTTTCAAACTTAATGTGACCACAGTGAAGAGACAAGCCTGAATGAAGTGAACATGAGTGACGATGGATGCAATGAGGTGTGGGTGCTTTGTGGAGTTATGTTGCTGTGATGTGACATGGTGATGCCACATGATTAAATGATCAACAAATTACTAATATTAATGCGGAAATACAGAAATCAACAACATAATACAGCTTTCAAAAAGAGATAAGACGCAACAAGAACAAAACAAAAGGACAAAACCACAAGCTGCTTTGTGTCTCGGCCCCAGACAGTCCTGCTTTGAAGTGGTTTGCTTCAGATATTGGCAGGGGGTACTTTGTGGAGCTGTAGGGGTCGACAAGTTAGCAAGGACCTTCTGTTTTGAACTTTGTTTGTGCCCTTAGTTAATGGTCCCTAAGCACAAAGCAATCACAAAACACAATAGCGCCCCACGGCTTCTATCAAGCAAAGTTCAAGCTGATCGATTCTTGTCTTTTTCTTTTTTTTTTTGGCTACCTTTCTAATTTCACCTCCAGCTTTAAGCTTATGAAAGTCACTCCGTTTAACTTCTGCGACTGGAATCTCAACGTGTATCTATTAACGGCGTAAGCTGACTTTTGTGACTACAGATCCTGTTAGAGGTTTGATTTCACTGAGTTGTCTGATAATATGATAAATGGATACGATATATAAATTTATAGCTTTGCAGCACTTTTGGCTGTTGGCTTGCAAGTGGTAAACAAAGCTAATGAGAGTTCACTTTTCACTTTTTACCCTACATTTCTATCCTTCCGTCTGTCCATGGGGCTCATTTCTTACCACACAAGCCTCGTAGATGTTCAAAGTGTGATTTTGTCTGTGCTTGTTGAGCTGCAGCCTTCTGCCACTTATTGTGTCCAGCGCCGCAGGGGCTATGATTTGCCATCAATACGAGTTTGCTTATCTGCTATTTTCTGCCAAGCTCAGACAATGCAGCAAAACAATCCTGTGAAATGTGCAGTCCACAACAAACAAGCCATTATGGGACGGATGGCTTAATTGCTATTGATGTGCCTCAACCAGATGAATGCCATAATTTGGACAAAACTCTGGTGGTGGAGTGCACTTGAGTAAATAAAAGCATGAGGCAAACAAATTTTGTGTTGTCAAATCTGCTTGAAAGGAGCAAGATAATGTCTTGTCAAAGCCCTTTATCATTTCTTTTTGTTCATGCTTATCTAATTATATATATTGTACTGCCTATTCAGCATTAAATGTTAATTATTACACTCCTTCAAAGCTGCCTGGCAGCCTAATAGTCATTATAGCAGCTAATTATTAGTTTATTTATTTTTTCATATTCCTTAGGAAAGTGGGTGCAAATTACTACATCAAACTAACATCAGAGCTTTTAAACTGGCCAATATTTATGAAAATAGTTGTGTATTATTATAGTCTACTGAAATAAAAGAGGCTATTTGGAATTCATATACAAGTACTGTATTTGTATACAGCAATAACTTTGGCAGCATCAGCTCCACCGTTGTTATATGCCAATCTGATATAAAAAGATAACTGCATCATCATCCTGCCCTGCCTACATAATTTTGTGTTAAATTTACCCAGCTGGGCAATTCTTTCACAGACAAGCTCCGCCAAGGACTTAACCACTGTCCAGGAAATAGGATCTTGATGTGATTCATTTGGATTTTACTACTGTTCCAGTGGATTTAGCTCAATATTCTGATAAGCACTGCACTAACATGCTGTGGAAATAGCAAATTATATCCAGTGTATCTTAGAATCACAGAGGAAACACAGTTTCAACAAGATCCAAAACTCAAGCTGACGTGACAAATGAAATTTTAAACTGTGAAGAATAACCCTGTCTCTATCGCTCGGGTGGCTTCTTTAAGATTAAAGAAATATCTGTCTTATTAAGAAATTCTGTTGGGCCCCTGGAAGAACCTGAAGCATTTACAACCACTTCAATTTAGATAACGCTGCTGGGGTCATTGTGTTGGCTAAAGTGGCTACTGCAGCACTGCTACTAACAGGATGCATGATAAGTGGCTGCAATTGAAAAATACAGAAAAAAAAATAGTTGAAAGTAAAAAATAAAAAAAAGGTTATTAAAGATAAATCTTTTGTGCAGATGTTATAAGAATGCGGTTGTCTTACCTGGGGACACACGCAGTAGAGGTCTCCCCCTCAGGGGCCTCTGGGGCTGGGCAGCAGAACTGGTGAAGCACTGTTGGATTCCTGTGCGAAAAAAATTAGTAAAATCAGGAAAATAGAAAAAAAAAAAACATCAGAAGGACATCAAAAAACTGCATGAACTGTGTAGGAATTTAAAAAAATTTTAGTTTCTTGAGATTCTGAACAATATGTACAGTTTATTCATTTGTTCAGTTTTTGACTAACCAACTATTGTTTTATCATATTCATCTGCTTCAGGGTCATTCTAGGCCCCACAATCATCATCAATCATCACATTTCACTGTTTCCCATCCTCATTTTTACCTGACTAGCTTCCTATACACCTGCTCCCACCCCTCATCAGATTCAGTAAACCCCAGAATCAGCACCTTTTTGCCAGATTGTGTAATGTGATGTCTCTGTGCTGCAGTCCACCACCACCAGATTCATTGTTTTAATTGCTTGTCTGTTTCGAGCTGATCTGTTTCTCTTTCTTTTTGACTCCTTCTTGCCTTGGCCCCTCAGGTTTTGTCTTCTTTTGAGATCTCCCAGAAGCATCTGCTGATTAATGAGCAAGGAAGGACTAATACAGTATGTGCTGCGTTTGAGTTCGTGTTTCACACACCACACCACTTTATTCAATCCAGTGCTGCCACAGTGTTTATTTATAGGGAGACTTTCAGGATTACCCTAGTGGCATAAAATTGCTGGGCCAGTATCAGTCAGGTTGTAAGACAACATTTGAGCCACTGACAGCTTTGTTGCATGATTTACAGCAGTTCCACTAACACTGGACCTTGGTATAATCAGATGTCTTTCAACAATCTGGCCAAAGTTCGGGCCAGCAGAGTTCTAATGTGTGCGCATTTCAATTCTCAAGTAGTCACAGCTGCCACTGATTCTGCCAAATTTTGTCAGCAGATGCAACACTCTGCTATGTGGACTGTTAGTCAGAACACAACTCTTCCCCCTTTTTGTCTGTACAGGAATAGAGTAGGATAAGACCTTTAAAGGGTTATGGCATAAGGCTCAGTGTGTTTCAATTAGAACCAGTGAATTAGAAGAAAGCTCTACAGGCCACCTTTATGTCGAATGTAAACAGTGATTGGATTTGGAAAAAAATTATGTGGATCAAGTAAACAACAACATATATTGCACATTACTCTGCATTTGCTGTTCATTTGTCTGTGTTCAGCGGGTTTGAAAATGATATACAAAGACAGACACTGAGAGGCACACACTAAGTGTTTCATCACCAAGGAAAAAGACAGCAAGAGACACAGGCTTCCACTGTTTCAGCACCACGGACAGAGACACAAATAGAGATTTGGAATGTGTCAGCGTCAGAAATAGAGACAGAAGAAGAAGCTGGTGCTGCAGTTCTGCAAAAGAGAAAGTTTGCTCATGAAAAGCTCCTACCCTCATTTAAGACAGGAAAAATATGTCTCCCAGAATAAGTACAACTTGGTTCCAGCTTTTACAAAGTAATATTATACTCCCTTCTTCTCTTATTCACTCATTGATCTGTGTTTGAAAAGATTTGATATTTCAGAATTGCATTTTAAGCATAAACGAACTGTAAAACAACTTCTTAATGCCTCATATTTTGAAAAACGTTGAAGTACAATCTGCAGGATAGCGAGTGAGTTTTTTTATATACAGTCACTAGTGGAGATGAAATACAAGAAAACAGCAAAGATATAAAATTTTAATGCGCATGTGATAAAGCCATGAGTGCCTCAGCTTTTCCTTCCCCATCAGCATGTCCTCTCCTTCAACCTGGACACTGCCTTGCATTTTTCACATTCTCGATTTTCAGGCTTCATCCATCTACTCCCTCAATACCTCCACCCCCACTCCTCTCCTTCTGCCCCTTTTACACTGATTTTCCATCACTCCCTACCGCTCCCCATCCCCCTGTTCCAGGTCCTACGGGCACGGTGTGTTGTGCAAGAGAGGAATTTGCTCAATTATTCTTGCTGCCAGAAGATGTAGCCATTAAAAAGAGCAGCCGTTTTCCATATGCCCTGTCCTATCCCTGGACACAGGACGGAGAGGAAGACGAAGAGGAGAGTAGTAAGGCTATTGCCTGTGTATCTTCCTCCCTATAGTCAATCTCCGTGCCTTCATTTCGTTGTGCTTCCCCTCCTGTCTGTCCCCTGGGAGAGGATAGAGAAAACAAGGAGACCTGTGTGTCTTTGTATAAACTTCTTGCAACAGCATGACTCCTCAAGAACACTTCAATCTCTTCCTTCTAATAACCATGTTCTCTGCTGTGAAGTGCAATCGTTTATCATACAACACACGACCAAAGTGAGAATTTTTTTAGACTCTTTTTAGACCATAAAAGACTGTGTCTCACCCATGAAAGCACAGATTGTTTATTCTGTTTTTGTACAGCTTTGGCTCCGTGAGGACAGAAAAAGAAATGGAGAAAGAGCTTCAAACGGAGGGTGGTGGGTGTTTGAAACAATAGCAGACAGTGCAGGGAGGGTTTAACAGCAAATTAATTCCCATTGTTAGTGGCTCCTCTAATTGTCTTCGTCATAATGACCATGACACTGGTGTGGCCGTTTTTAATAGTTCGGGAACACAGGCGATCTCTGAAGGGACACAGATTAGTGAGAGAGTTGGAACAGCACAACCACTTGTTCACACGGATAACTGCTGTATGCTGAAATGCTGAAAAATCACAGTCTTATCGAAGTCTCCTCTTCATGTGGTTGGTTTGTTAAAGTGATTAGTGATCACTGATTAGTTTGGTCATTTCTAACCTTTCTAACTAGGTGAAGTGTAAATATTCATTTATATTGTTCTACTGTCATCTGAAATGCATTAATCAACCCTAACAGTCCTCATTCAAGCATTGATAGACACATATGCTAGTAATGTACAGTATAATTATTATAGAAAACATATGCAACCAAGTATTAATCAGACCTGCAATCTCCAATAAAAAAAACAACAAAACAGAAAGCTGCAGCCGAGTTAGCATCTCCATCTCACTGGCAGTAATGAAAAACAACTCTGACAATTAATTTTCTGCATTACTGAAGTCAGACTTTCCTTTTATGTCAGCTTGTTTATTAGCATCACATAAACGACTTTCAATTTTTTTATTATTTTCCTAAATAACTACTATGTATCTTGAGTTGACACACTTGGATCAGGTGTTTGAATACCACAGTATCTTGGTTTCTATCAGAATACTTCAGCTAACATATGCAAGTTTATGTAACCAGTATACGTTGTTAACATATGCAACACAAATCCAAGATACTTACTTAGTAAGTACCCACCTTGTGCATTGACTCATATAAATAAAGACTAATATCAAAACCTGCTGAGTCTCCTTTTTCTTGACGACACTACTGAAAAAAAATCAGAGCTCATTTGAATTTAATCAATACATATAATTAGCGAGCATGTGCTGCGGCGCAGCAGGGTTAGTTACCTCTGATGATGAAGCACTTATAGACGATGCAGGCACACACACCGTAAATAACATTCATCCGCAAAGGCCAAACTGTGTCAATACCTTCAGGACATTTGAGTCTTTGATTTCACCACATTTGGTGAAAAACACCTCGCAGGAAAGTAATGTGGGATGGGAAGAGTATGAACTCTTTTTATCTTAAAGCACCTTCTTTTGATTCATCTTAACCGTCTGTCTCTTCGTGCTTTGATCTTCTTACAATTTTCTCTCCATTATTTTTCCCATTTCTCAGCTTACTTTTATCACTTCTATCTTTGCACTCAAAACAGCTTGCAAGGGTTTTATAACAATTTTAGTTTATGAGGTGCTTTTTAAAGGGCACGGCTGAAACACAGAGATAGCATTTTCTGGCCTGAAACTGCTAAAAGTCAACTATCATGTCGTATGTCATGAGTCTATTCACGCTAGAAACAAGCTGTACTAATATGATCACACTTGATCCCTATCCATCTTTCCTTCTCACATACTATCATTTTGACAGCAAGACATAGTCCTGTGTCTAGGATTGCGCAAACATTTCCTCTGGTACACATCAGCATGAATTCTTCTCCAAACGTTTGAATCGCAAAAATTTGCAAGACCCCAAACAAATGCCTCTAGTTTTAAAACACGCAGCCTCGAACAGCTCACACTGTTTGATCAATGTGCTGAAGATTAAACTGATCTGGCATGACCTGCTTTCTGATCTTCCAAACCACTGGCTCCGTTCCCTTTCGTGCCCTAAGCCTTCTAATGCCACCTATATAAAATGAATCGATAAGCTTTTATAAGCTCTTCCACACACTGGGTCCACATGAGAGGAAGTGTAATCTGCACACCATGATTTCATTGTTTTGTTTCAACTTCTCGTGTCTAATGTGTTTGTCGATGCGCTCCTCCTAGTGTTGAATTCGGCTTCATTGTGTCAATAGCTCCCTGGCTGACTGAACTCAGCTCACGGCAGAAAAAGATCTGTGCACACTGAAGAGATGCACTTTGAAGCATGTGACAGGGTGAGAGAGAGGAAGAGAGGGAGAAGGGGGATCAAAGCTTGCAATAATTGACGGATTAGTTTTCACAGACCATTTCCTTGGCAGCGAGGGGGGGAGAAAAAACAGCTGTGTACATGTTCACTCATTGAAATAACATGGTATGCAGACTTTACGTCTGCTCCTCAAGGCCGAACACAGTAAATAAAAATACAATACATTTGAAGGAAGCAAATACATTAACAACCATAGTGAGGCTGAGGCGTTTTTGGTTGTACGGCTGTTTGTTTAAATTATTTCGTTTCCATGTTTATTTTGATGTGGTTTTATAATAAATGCACTTTAGAGTCAGGGTTAAAGTTACTAGAAGCACCTTGATCATGTTAAATCAAAAAAGACACTCAGTGTTCTTGTAATACTTCGCTTCCATTTTGCAAATTGGCATTCTCTGTTAAGTGCTAGTTTATCACTGTTTTACAAGCTAAAAGGCTTCCTGAGAGAAATAAATTCAACACACATACACCGTGCGTCGTAATCTAGTGTGTGTGCGCCTTTAACTAGCGAGGTGAAGATGATGTATTAAACATGATTGTGCAGTGGAATATGAGCCGAAAAAACATCCTTGAACAAAATCAGACGTCTTGTGTGAGCACTGCACCAATCGTCCCCACACACGCAGCTACACGCACCTCATTTCTCTGTCCTAACAGCCTGTATCAATGTCCTTTACTCACATGCACAGTGAATGTTTTTTTTCTTCTTTAAACCTGAGAGGTTTACGTCAGCATGGACTCGTGGGCCTTCTGAAGCGGCTTATAGCTCACAGCTCGCCTTCTGCAAGCGAGACTGAGAGAGCTGGAGATGGACGAGAGAGCAAGACCAATTTTCCCAAGAGAAAACTAACAAAGGAAGAAAAAACATTTTATCCTTGTATTCAGTCGCTTAAAAAAAAAAAACTCCTGACTTTGCCACTGCTGCAACATTTTAACTTTATTCACACATTTTGGTCTAATTGTGGTCTGACTAAGTCCTCTGTTGCATTTGGTTGTAAATATGAAATGATTTCTCTGTAGAGCGCTGAAATTATGCTGCATCATGTATTTCCAGAGAAGACAAGCATCCATCTCTTAGATCACAGTTCTAACATGGAAACTGGTTACATCAAAATGAAAGAAAATATACAATGATGAGTGATAAAATTTGTAAGAGCACGAGGCCTGTTCAAACATTTCATCCAATTTTATAGCAGGACAAATATCAGCAGTGTGGCAACAATTTCACTACTACGAGTTCTCTGAAAGGAAAATGAATCCAACCTATCAGTGGAAAATGTCACGTCTGCAAAGAAGTTCCTCAACATTTTCCAGTCAGCTCATAGAAATGTATGGATGTTTCCAGGTGCCAAAGAAAAACAAAACACAGATTTACAGCTGTTTTCTCTGTTGTTTTCATCTGATCTTCAGCTGGTGCCGCCACCACTGAGCAGGTTTAGCAGCTCATAGCAAGCATCGAGCTACACTGTGTTGCTGCAGGGCCATCTGCCGAAAGACTTGGCAGTGGGTCCGATTTCGCGGATATTTTCTATGCTTCACGCTGATGCTTGACAGCTATCAAACTGACGTGGTTGTCATGTATCAGCCAGGGTTTGGGATGATGATGAGTAAAATCCCATCTACCACATCATCAACACTGGCCATACATTTTGTGCGGGAATCAATGAGAAGCAGTGACAAAGACCTTGAATATTTGTGAATGATTTTGACGGCTTTCTACACAAGAGAATGTTTTGTGAACAAGGTAGAGAAGGCATGTAGGCTGATGATGGGGGAGACATGACAACAAAGAAAGAAAGCACATTTTCCACCACATCGTTCCCATACAATAACTTCTTTACTCTAGTTCCCACACATATGACTCACTCAGACTCCGTGTCCTGCTCATCTCATCTGCCTCTTTTAGAATTTGTTTCAAGTTAAAACCTCCAGTGACGTCACTGATCGAGTCATCGGCCCCTCCCCCGGCTGTGCGTACCTGATGATGTAATCCTGGCAAAGGGTGACAGGCTGGTCGTTCATGATATAACCACAGTGCAGGGAAAGGGCAAGACGCTTTTGCGGCTATTTTAATTTGAAGACAATGTACTATGTGGCAAACGCGAATGCTAATTAAAGCTCATGGGTAACACACCAATGAAACAGGCAAAGATTAATGCATAGGTGGATAGACATACAGCTGGTTCTTATGAAAAATAAAATGAAATTCTATGAAGCATTTTATTAAAGGTCACAAACTCCTCTCTTCAAGTGCACATAGTTTACATCAAAGCTTCATGAGAGCACACATAAACAACTACATACTGCAAATCTGTAATGTAACTTATGAAGAAACTTAGAGTCTGTGTATCCCCTGTTTTTCCGTTTCTTGGTTGAGGTTTTGTGTGATGTGTTGAGAAGACCAGTAAAGTCGACTGGACACGCTGTGCCTCTTCTGATCAGCTCTGCGATGCCTTGCAGCCTTAGGTGGATGGCTTTGAACATTACTGTGGGTCGTAAAGTTAACCACACCTGACATTTCCTTAGGCAAGTATGAGCCTCTGCATGAATGTGGATGTGTGTGTTGAGTATATAATGCTGACAGGGACATTATGTTGGAAAGAGAAATGGCTGAGAAACAAAATCTGATAATGCTCCCTATAGTAAACTACAGTACACAGTTTATAAAAAACAGTGTGCAGGTCATTTAAGAATGTGTCTTTCACGTTCTTCCAGACTCACAAAAATCACCCAGATGATCCTCACATTTTTAGGCCCACACAGCATTTGCACGAGTGACCTCCTCGATTCGCTCCTATTGCCTCCTAGCACAAACGAATTTGGATTATTATCAAGTAATCATATAGCTCTTCTGGACCTTTCCAATCATAATGGACCAAATTCTCACAGTAAACAATCAATTCTCAGAAAAAAAAAACATACATACCATTTTATAGTGGCTCCTTTTATAAAGATTCTCTATGGGAAAATTACTTTTTGGGCCAGCGTGCATCAAGTGAGAACTACGGAAAGTTTGCTTTATTTTGTTAAAAGTAACTAGCAATTGGTCACTGATCAACATGAGTGGCAAAATAAATGCATACGTTTGAGTGTAATTATATTTGATTATATTTGAGTAATGTAAAGTACTACACAAATACAACACCTTAAGAAAAGTGAAGTTTTAGATTATAATATTTGTAGCAACCGCATTATTATCTCATTCTGTTAATGTATTCTCTTAATGTATTAATGTGACAAAATCACTCAATCCTCAATTTGTTCAGTCCTAACATGAGCCCATCGCTACCACTTCCTAACCCTCTTTGGACAGACACACACACACACACACACACACACACACACACACAGAAGCTCACATGGAACAAAACAATTAGAATTGCTTGTTGAGGGATTTTCAGCACTAAGCTCTCAGGAGGTGAAATCTCTGTGACAGATGGGTGGACATTTTTCCACAACCATGCATTGTTCCTTCTTTTAAACAACCTTTAGTTCATAAGTCCACTGACCAAAGACACTCATGCCACAGCATTATCACTAGGTAATATTACCGTCATAGCATCTTCTTTGAGAGGTAAGCACTGTTGTTAACACACTTTCAAATCATGAATAATTTTCAAAATATTTCCATGTGTTAGTCTTAGTTTCCATCCATCCATCCATTATCTACCGCTTTATCCGAGATCGGGTAAAGCTGGAGCCTATCCCAGCTGTCTTCGGGCGAGAGGCGTGGTACATGCAGGACAGATCGCCAGTCCATCGCAGAGTCTTAGTTTCCTTGCAACATTATACACTTTATCTTACAGATTTTGTGCTAAAACAGGTTGTAATGCATCACAGGGCCATTAAAAGAGCAAATTTTGAGGAGTGTTTTTAAGCACTAAACTTTTTTGGAAAACTGTGCAGTCATTAAAACGTTATTGCTTATGCACATGTGTTAAAGGGGCTTCTCCTTAATGTATACTGTACTTTATTACATTTATGCCAGTGCAATAATAATATGTGCAGAGTTTAAAAGGGATGGGTAGAGAGGAAAGCTTTTTATTATTTAATGAAATTATCTGCTTACATTGTGCAATCACATTGAGTGATGCCAGATGACAACACTGATGTCATTTCCATTTGCAACCACAACTCTGAAATATGCAGATTGCATACTAATGGCAAACACAGTCTGCTGATTGCTCACTGGATGTACTGTTCATTTGCATGGAGAAGAGATGAAATGCATCAGTCAGATGAGTCAGACCTCCAACCATGAAAGAGGAGATTCACCATGCAGCTAGTGTACGTGACTAACTACAAGAATATAATGTATAATGCAGAGCTATAATGTGAGTTTGCAATATTTAAATAGAAAAGATGATGTCATATGAGGCATCTGGAAGTGTCAAGGACATCAGGAGTCACCATGTTGCCCGAGTGACGGAGGCCTGCCAGTTCTGAGCCATGTTTAGAAAGTAATCATTATGCCAAACTTGGTTAGTTTGATTGATGTGAATTCAAAGAAGCAGAGGACACTTGTAAGAAACTGTTATGGGGAAAGTGGGACATTTGGACACCTTACCCCTGTAAGTTTCTCAGTATGTTTTGAGCAAGTATTCTGTCTTTACCTTGTTTTTAATCTGTCTAATTATGTACCTGGTCTGTCTATAAACTATAGTTCTGTGTGGAACTACAATATATTTAATTACTAAGTATATGTAATCTATGTTTCTAATGTATTTGTATTTTTTAGTTAGGATTCTGACAATTGATTTAGACAACAACTCCTACACACTCATGTTTGGTATGTTATCACCATTTGCAGAAACACTAACCAGTGTGAACATATTCATAAGTAATCGGTGCAATATGATTTAATTCAGTAATTATGACATGCTAACGAAACTTGACCTAAACCACCTAAACCGAGGCCTTCATCCTTGATTACCACACACACACATGAACACACATGGCTGGATTACAGACTACTGGGACTGTCTTGCTCAACTACTGCATAAAAGCAGCTAATGCTCTGTTATGGAGTCAGGAATCACCCGGCAGCTACACCCTCTGAGAAATGAAGCACTATGCACCAAATGCGATATTCATGATTTGGATTGCAGCAGTAGAGTCGAGCCACCCTGTCATAACTGAGCAGACGTGACTCCCATTCAGACTGAGAGGAGGAGAAGCGGAGGAAAGACCGGGAGAGGAGAATCCACCTCTCGAGTAATGGTAGGAAGGGAAAGAGAGAGAAAAGGGGAAAGAGAGTGTGGAAAAGCCTCCTCACATTTGTCATCTGCAGCTACTACTCTCTGAATCTCTCCCAGTGTTTGCTTTTGGGAGATCTACTTTTCCTTCCTGCTCCAGAGACACAAAGTGGTTACTCTTTAAGGGTCTGTTTACCTGAATCACAAAACATTTTCTACTAGTGGTATTGAACCTACATATGGAGATGTTTTTGTGCCAAGGTTTTTAAGATATCTGTCTCAAAATTATCACCTGAAACTACATTTCTTTCAAGGCTTTATGGCATGTTTTAATATGTATTGATTTTGGTTTTCCACTTGCTCTCATCAATCTCATTGTCAGCTGCAGCAAACAGGTGATTTCAGCAAGGACGTTTTGATAAATCTAATCTACGCTACCCACACAGCACCAAACAGCAGGCAATAAGTTGTGGAACTTAGCACCTACAGTATAAAGCAAACTATTTCCTTCTAGTATTGTTACCGTAATTCATGCATTTTAACAAATGAAAATTTTCTGGCAGTTCAAGTCAATCTTTACATAAGAAACATATGCTGTTTAACATGGCGAAAACATTCAGTCATCAATAAAATAAACTTGGATCTTGGAAACTATCTTCTTATCTCGTCTGCTAGCTGGTCTTCTAGCTGTTCCATCTTGCTTTCTGTTTTTTCTTGTTCACAGCATCACATAACTTAGCATTTGGGAGTTGTGCACAGCTGCTCCTCTGTGGGCCTCTGCAACACACAGCTACCTATTAGCACTTCCCTCTGTGTAGGTCACTTACATGTAGTTTTGGAGAAGCATAATTATCATTTATCTTGAGCACAGCATATAGTTAACACAGGTTAGAGTGCTTATAAGGTTTAACCTTATGTTGGCTGTGCATTGCTGCTACAACGTCACTTACTGTAATTATACCAGGAGATCAAAGCTTATCTGGAAAATCTCATTTAATACAGTGAATGACTACAGCAAATGACAGTGTATGCTACATGTATATGTATGTACAGTATGAAAGTGCACCATTCAAATGCTATCTATACATTCCACTTTTATCCTAAAGATGCCGGGCACAAGCAGTAGATGGCATACACTCTGCACTCCACTCCACTTGGTACAAGGCCAGTAGGAGGAAAACGAGGGCATGGTAGACGCAGAGAGAGTCGCTCGCAGCCAATGTGGAAAAACATGCGGGCTGCCAGGTGGCATGTGGCATTTAAGAGTTTGAGTGTTTTGCGTGTAAGCAAGAGTTTAATATATGTGAGAGAGTGTGGGAGGCAGGGAAGCAGCAGAGAAGCACCTGGAGCTATGTGAGAATCCTGGGATTTCCACCTCAGGCACTGGGATTGCTGCCTATCAGACACACGTCCTCCTACACACACACATACGCAGCACCTTGCCCACTCTTACTGCCGCTCTCGACTTCCTCCTGAACACACGTTCCAAACTTCACACTCTCTCATTTCAACACACACACTTGGCAGTCCCCAGGCAAACACAGAGAAGCTGAGGACAGGGTGGACTGAAGGCTCCTGCCCGGCCAGGAGATAGGTTAAGTGTTGGAGAGTCTGATTGTAAGAGGATGGGTCTGAATGCTGATACACACTGCAGAGGTGGCTACTGTAGCATACGCTACAGACTATAGAATAGGACAGGGAGATGGAGAGAGGAACAGAGATAGGAAAGAAATGTAAAAGAGCCAGTGAGTTTAGATAAGGAAAAGGACAGAGAGGAAAGAAGCAGTAATAAGTTAGATGGACAAAAGTGTCATTTGTCTGGGAGCAGCACGTCAAAGACTGGGAGAAAATGAGAATCGGGAAGCAGAGCGAGTGGGAAGCACAGCTGACAGAGAAAGACTAGTAGACAGCATTGCTGAAGGCTTCCTTCAGATCACACAGGCTCCATAAGTAACAACTGCAACACTTCAGACTCCAAGTGTGAAAAGTTTGGGCTCATACCGTGCAACTTTTCAACATTCAATGTGCAAAACTGAAGGCAGCCTTGATTTGCATTCTCTAGATTTCATTCTTCATTTAGAGCTTTGCAAATGGATTTCCTGTTTCTATTTAATCAAGGAAACACGTAGGTGGAAAGCCAGTACATCACAGCATTCTGAAATAATTTGTTTCCTTACTTCAGTGAAATCCATGTTATTGAGGTTAGATTTTGATTTCATTTTCGTCCCTTTTAGCGTCAAACTTCCACCTGCCAAACGTTTCTTTTCCACCGTTACAAACTGTATCCTTACATCATTCGTTGGCCTCAAATCTTCAAGAAAACAGGGGACACCAACTCGCACAAGGTGTCATGTCGAAACCGTGGATAAATGTACAGATATAATAGAATACACACAACCCTTATTAGTAAGTTTGTCCCTGTCACCATCTTGTTAATAGAATAGAAAAGAAGCATCACTTCTCCTGCAGCACTGACAGCACCATCACACACCATCTTCTCTGACTAGGATCAATGCTCTAAGTGAAAATTACAATGTTCCAACACATCTCGTCTTTCACGTCTCAGTGCTTACATTAACGATACAATAGTATACAGTATGTTCCCCCTCTGTATCGAGTTGTCTTTCTCTCGTTGTTCATCAGCTGAACTGTCGGGGCCCATGGTTGGTAAATCACAAATGAACCCCTTATTGAAAGCCCCCTCTGACATTTATTTGATAAAACTCCTATCTTTGGGTTTGTTTGTCCATGTCTGAGTGCATCCATGTGAGAGCTCTTGTGTTATTTCTAGTATCCATGCTAATGTACACTATTCCTGACCTCCCATCCTTCAGGAATTATGTCTTAATGGTAAGATAAATCAATCTGGATTAACAGACACAATGCAAATGCAGCTGTGCGGAACAGATGGGGCACAGCGCGGCACGCTGTGTGTGTGTGTGTGTCTGTCTCCAGCAGAAGCAATTTGTGTGACCTTGGTAGTGGCAAGCAGAGAACATTCAGCACTGTGGACAGTTCTGAAGCACATATGGATTTTGTGGGGTTTTTTTTGTTGTTGTCGTTGTTTTAAAGCACTGAATCAAATGGGATTTCAGAAGCTTTTGTTTTTACACTTTTAAATTTTTTTCCATCAACACAATGACATAAATAACAAAACAACTGTGTTAATATCATGGAGGACATTTAAGACATTTAAGAGTCTTTTTATGTTGATAATAATTTTTTATTGCCTAATTAATAGTAAATATCCAGGACTTGCATGTCAGTACAGTGCACTGAAAACATGCGTCTGAGTTTTACTGTGGATGTTATACCAGTAATTTATGACCAAAGTTTAAAGCTGAGATTCAGCGCCTTTTTTGGAATTAAAGCTAACCCCCTTAGCTAACGTCTGACCATCACATTTCAAAACAGCTGGCTCGAACTGCTAATATTAGAGGGATTATTGGACCAGAGGACAAACAGCGCTGACACGCCCCTGCTGAGACAATTAAATGACTGTGAACATTGAATCAAACACTGCTTGTGCTCCCATCAATAATTAAATGTAAGACATCCTTTAAAGGAATGTTTGGTTATGTTTGTGGTTCTGTTAAAAATGATTATATTTATCATCGTCAGACTGACCTTAAAAATCCTGTATCAGTCAGGCTGTAATGTGTGTTATATAATACCACTCTGATTCTACTTACGGACACACTAACATACGGATACGCTAACATTACGGATACACAGTGACAGGGGCTGCTTAATTCCTGATACAGGAGACGGTCAGTGGGTGGTTCTTTTATCCCCTTCACCACAGTCTTCAAATTCGTTAAAGGTTGCAATAAGCCATTATTTTTAACACTGATTATAAAATGTCCTAAACCCAAAAACAATGAGCGTATTATCACATATGACAAATAAAATCAGAAAATCACCCAAACAGAGAAGCTGGAACTTGAACATGTTTTTGCTTGAAAATGACTCCAGTTCTATTTATAATTTTACATCTAATTTTCTTATTGCTGTTTTAAAATGTGAATAATACAACTTTGATAGCACAATTGTGTAGCATTTGTGGCATCAACTCTGACTCAGAATATCTAGAGAAAAGAAGATTCAGGCTTCTAAGAGTTTATGATAACGCTGGAGTGGCTTTAAGATAATTATTAGCAACCGCTTCTGTCTTTGCTTTTGTTCTCCCCAGATAATAACCCTCCTGGTGAGCTGGTGTGTCACTTATTTAACCAGTGTTTTAATGAGGCTATTTGTGGGGAGGGTTTTCAAATGTGAAAATGTAAAAGTGCTGACATTTGTCTAAAAGTCAGAGATATGCCTTTAGGAAATGGTGCTTTGCTTGTTTTAATACAAGTGTTTACGATGTCACCAGGCTCTCCCAACACCTGTGAAATCACAACTTCAGCCATGCCTAAAAACAGAACACATTTTAATAAATCCTCAGCTCATTCCACATCCAAAGTGTGGAAAACACATGAAGCAGAAGGAAAACAGAGAGCTGTAACTGCCCAGCAACCAACAACAATTCTAAAATGTCAAATCGACCAACACGTAGACCGTGTATTATTTATCCAAACACTGACCAGTTCCACCAAGAGGTGACAGTCTACCTGGGTGCAAAATTAACAAACCACCATGCTAAAAAAAAGGCCTGCATGGGTCCTCGGAATCTATACCCATTAAGCATTCAATTGATTTCACTGGGTACCATCGGAATGAATAATGTGAAAATACAGGAGCCTGAATTGCCTGTCAGAAAATTAAGCCTCAGCTTGTCAGGGGATGTGAAGTTAATCAAAGGCAAATCATGTGCCATCCAACACAAGCCTCACAGGTTTCTCTTCAATTTTATTTTGTAAATTTATGTAAATGTATGTCGTTTATGTTTTCTCCACAAACACGTTTTGCTATATTTAGACAATAAATTTTGCCAGAGCACGCTGCAAAAATATCCATCTTATTAAGGTCACTGAATGTAATACTGAGTCTTTTACGTGTGTTTTTTAGACACGGTAAGTGTAATGAAATCATATCACGTGTGTGTTAACACGCAGTGATGGTTTTGGCATTTAATAAAATGCCATTTTGAGAAAAGGCTGAAATTGGAGGTTGTTTGTTTTTTTTATCAGGAACATCTGAACAGTCCTCATAATTTTAAATCTCTCCTTAAGATGGAGATTGTTTTTGCAGTAGCCTACACACAGCATGAAAGCTACTTACTCCGCTTTCCTGGCCAGCCCAACTGAGCGGCAGAGAGAAGTGGGAGTCTGCGGAACAAGGGACTTGCAGCAGGGGCTCCTCTTGTCGTCCTCAGCAGAGTCCGGGCTGGCTTGGCTCGTTTTGGGCGACTGGGGCGAGGTGGGAACGAGCTGCAGCTGCTGCGGGTGGTGAGTGGACGTCGGAGGAGGTGCCGGGTGCTGCTGAGGCTGGGCCGAAAGACCGGGAATCTGCTGCTGCTGTGGCGGCGGATGCTGCTGCGCCTGCTGGCCGAGGTGAGCGGCAGCTTTGGTGCTCCCCGCGTGCTGATGGAGGTGGGCCGGCGCCTGGGGACTGGCGCTGCGGTGAGTCGGGTGGTGGTGGTGGTGGTGATGATGTTGAGCTGGCTGCTGAACGTAGTGATGGGGATCTCGCAACTGTCGGTTCTCTCCGATCAGATCCTCCACCTTTCGCTCGAGTTCGTCGATGCGTTGGCGCTGCGTCTGGATCAAGCTTTGCTGGTTCTGGACGATAGTGGTGAGCTCCTTCAGGTAAAGAACGGCTTTCATTGGATTATCCAGCAGGCTCTCCATTACTGACTATAGCTGTGGCCGTGTGCCCGGCTATGTTCACTTCCTCTTCAGCTGTTTCGGGCTGTGCGATCCGACGTTAGGGCCTCTGAACAGTGCGTAACCGGGATGCTCTGGTTGCCGTCTGACGCTTCTACGCTCTGTTGGGGTTGGGTAGTCTCTCTCTCACTCTCACTCTCTCTCCTTCACTCACACACACACACACCAGAAATGGTGCTGATGCAAGGGGAGGATCAGCTTTAGAGGCGGGGCTGTAGTAGAAGGATGATGTCAACACGCAAGGCAAACATTGAAGCCGTTTCACGTGAAAATTTGCAGTCTTTACAGCGTATAGTTAAACATAATTTGTACTCAGTCGCTTTCCCTGCAAGCCAAATTCCACTTCACTGAATCATTCTTTAAAATGAACCCCTGAAGACCTCTGTTCTCACTCTAAGAATGCATTGGTCACGGTGCCTATAAGTCATTGGAGATGCAGGGTAAATAGCTGTCAAGTAGCAACAAACCAATACCCAGATTTATTCTTCCTGCAATATCACAAAGCCTGCCATAATTCATTCATGATTCATTTGAACCTCTACTTCTCAGTTTTTGTTTTTTATATACAGTATCATTGTGATCTTTTGTCACACAAGAGTCTTTTCATGCTGGATGGTAATCCTTTTTTTGGATGTTGCCCTGCAGGATTGGAAAAGGGTGGCATGGTGGGGAATGTGATTTCTTTCTCGTAATGGTGCTCACTTAGCGGCTCAGTATGAAAATTATTTGATGAAATGTGAAACTGTAATATATTTATTTAGCATATTCAGCATTTTCTATGCTATTTTTTTAATTTAGTAAAGAAAATTCTCCACCCGAAATGGATGAGCTTTTGCAAACTATATCAGGCAAAGGAGGCTGGTTTTCAGTCTATACCTTGGTATCTCTGAATTTTCCAAAAGGGAAATAAAAACACATCAACCAGATAGAAAGCATGTAGCCTGAGCAAGGAAAGGAAATAGGTTTTAGGTTTGCAGAGATGATCCCTCCTGATACTTAAGAAGATGATATCTCACTGAGAGGATGCTTGGCTGTTCTGGTTGCTGTAGTGTGATACAGAATTGCTCTTCTACTCAGCTGTTGCATTTTAAACATGCAGGAATTTATACTGCTATTGCCAATGATGGCATGTGTAATAAGCTTAATGAGGAACAATTTTCACTGACAAGATAATGCAAAACAGAAAACTGATGTCGCTTTTGTTGAAAATCTTAATTGTCCAAAATAAATGGTTTATCTGTTAGTTAGTGTGAAAAGACAGTGAAATTCACTCAGAATTGACATGACATAACATATTGATAACCTGGATTTGTTTTTTTATGTATTTTCTCTGAATAAAGACACTGTGAAAGTCAAACTTTTAACAAAAATAAATTTGAAATATCATATGACCTTGAGACAGTGAAATTATAAGACCATGGTGGTGAGCCAGTGTGGGTGCAGCAAGGTCCCTCCTTCCATATGGCTGCTTTACGAACTGCATGAAGTGAAAAATGGCTTGCGCGCCCGACCAACTGGACAGAGCCAAAAATGAGTTTTGCAGCAGGATTGTAAAAGTGGAAATGGTTCTAGCGGTGACTTTTACTGCTTGGGTGACATCTGCAAGGTCCATCCTTACTTATTATGGACTCTCTGCTGGAAGAAGTGCAGCCCATCTTTAACAGCAATTACCACAGAGGAGCTGGAGGGTCACACACCCTTGATTTGAAATGATGGCATGAGGCTCAAAATGTGATATGAATATGAACTTAGCCTGCATCCCAATAACTTTAAGTGGCATGTTAAAAAAACACATCAACCTAAATAAAAACTTTTAGCACATTTAAAAACTGTACAACCTTTGTTGAGATTACTGATATTCAAATTTGAAAGTTGGTTGGCAGCGTTAAAGTGCTGCCCGACTTCCTCCTCAAGAACTTTTAATTTAAAAACTGTGTTATATCAATATAGGCTTACTCCCCAGAGTGCTGTTGTTTCTCGGGTTTCTTGCTAAGTTGAAAGTAGACAGCTGTATTCTCTCTCTCTCATTATTCAGTGGTGTTGGTGATGCAGACTCGCACAGACACAGACTGACTGCACTTGAGAACCCAAAGCAACATTCGGAGGAACAGAAAGTCGCCTTTCAGAACAGAGAGTGTGTGGAACAAACAAAGAATCTTGCCTTTCCTTTGAATAGCCATTGCTCTCAGCACCTTTATACCAAAAGTTTTCATTTTATAAGCTGTTATTCATCTTCATTTCATCACTATACCATTCAGACCCTAAAATGACTGATTGATTATAGGTATATTGTCATCACTATCCCTTTTGCATGAAATTTGTTAGATAAAAAATGAAAACAATATATCAAAATAAAGCTTCTACTGTCTTCTTTTGCTCGTGAATGATGCCAAAAAAGTCAGACAAGAGATCCCATTGCAGAATCCTGATGGCAAGAAAGTTCAAACCCGGTGGAAAGGGTGAAGGAATTAAACAGTTTTCTGGGGATTTGGAGCACTAATGATGCAATAAGAGCAGATGACGTGATAAAGTAATTAATGTCAGGTAGAGATAAATTACTTGCAGCACCACTCTTTATTAGTGACACTCTGCAGTGGAGCCAGTTGAGATGAGCAAGTCACTGACACCACGAGCATCTGGTAAGAACATCACATGATTTAGCTGCAGCTGGCTTAATATATGAAGTTTATTATTTAATTCTGACATGGATACCATGATAAAGCCTTTGGTGCAAAGATTATCTTTTGGTGTCAACAAGACTAAGTGCTTAAAGTCTGCCTTCTGCTCTAAGGCTGTACCTCTCAGTGTGTTGCTAAGCAGGTACAATGTTTCTCATCCTAGCTTGGTGTGTTAGTGTGCTAATTTTCACTGTTCAGCACTGAACATAAAACGTCCACTAATTCTCGTCATTCATTTTGCAAGTATTTGGACACAAACCAAAGTAGCACATCTATTTTATTTATTACAGTTCATCCTGAGGGGACTGTCACAGTTCATTCATTCAGTTTTTCATTCCTGCATTTCCTGTCTCCACTAACTTTCCTGTCATTTCACATCCTGACACACCCACCTGGCCCGGAGTAACCCCAGCCCCTCCCACTATGTCAGTCACATGATTTGCCACACACACTCGAGCACCTGTTCCACATTCACTCATTAGCTCCATAGGATATATGAAGATCCACTTCCAGGTATCAGTTGCCAGATTGTCTATTATAATATATCTGCATATATAATCTTTATGCATCCTGCCTTGTGTTTACTTGCTGTTTCTGACCTCTGCATGCCTCACGAACTTACTCTTTCATCTACTTACTTTGCCTGCATTGCCTTTTTGTTTAAACTTTGTTTTAAACTCAGGATCTTGAAAGTGTGCTACAACGCAATCCAGTGTTTTCCAGTAAAAAGTGAGAGCTGTAGCAGATTTTAGGGCAATGAATCACAAATGCTGGTGGCACAGCAACTTTTGGAGAATAGTTTGGATCCTCAGATTAACTAATAATAATTTAAATTAAGTACAACAATAAATGTCTGAACCAAAATCAGTCAATTCATTAAGTAGGTGAAGAGAAAACATTTACCTGATGATGATATTGATGTTGACAGTTGTCAAGACATTTTACTATAAACTGCTGATCTCATGATGCAGCAAAAAGAAAATTCAAAAGGATGACTTAAGTCATTAAGTTTCACCTTCTGAAAACCATAAATGTCTGAACAAAATGTGAAGACAATCTCTCCAATAGTTCAAATATTGTTTAAACAAGCGGACCCACTCAACCAATAATATAATCCCTAGAGCCGCAACAATAGAGTCGATAAAAATAACCTTAAAGATTTGTAGTTTAACTAAACCAATGTATAAACCATGTTGAAACCAAAGAGAGTAAGTGCCCAGGCTGAAAACAAACAATACTGCACTCTTTCCATGAAGTACACTGCTGAGATGAGTCAGGTAAAAGCTATTATTCTTAATTGATTTTCTCAGTATCTCTGCAGAGACAAGGAGATGGAGATAAAAGAGAGGCAAGCTTTAAGACGAGGAATATGTGGTTTGTGCAAAAGCAACCACATCTTAAATGTCACAAGAGTCACATTTTTGTACTAAAGAGAAATTTAGAGAAATTACAAAGACCTCTTTAACAGTGCATAACGTTGCTGCTGCCAAAAAAGTAGCTGTTTGTGCAAACCTCTAATAGCATGGTTGCACTTTACCAACATATTTAGTTTGTGGCAAATTCCAACATCACTATTAATAATTTATGGAGACAGGCTGTTCATACCGTCGCTCCAGGGAGACCTGAGGCAAAGCAAGATCAGCTGAGCAAGGCTTTTTCCTTTATGTCATGTAGTGATTTCAGTGGCAAATATCAGCACCTAGCTTCACTTTCCAAAATAAAGCCATGTATTGAATACAGTAAACTAGATACTTCATATTTGTTTGTAGCCCTTCCAACTAATTAAAGAAAGGAGAATCTTTAATGGGTCCATCTTGCTGACCCCTGGCCAGCTTTGGTGTGCAAAACCAATACCCATCAGCCCCTCTCACTTTCTCTTGGCTCAGGAAAGATCAATAATGAGACAAAAGCAAGGTCCTCTATTCTAGATTAACATTTAAAAAATGGTTTAAAACTTACATATGGTGCAGTGCTGAGACTAAGATGCACAATGATGGAAGAAGTGACATAAATTGTTTTCACACCTTTTCCCCAGATGAAAAAAAAGGAGGTGACTCTATTCTTAAATTATGAAGTCTTTAGAAATCGATAGGTATAAATTAGTAATAGTGAGGAATTTAAACAATATATTAAATAAATACTGAATACTGCGCTTCACAATATTCTGCAGCCGCATATAAACTCACTTTCCTCCATGATATATAGATTCCCTCTAGCATTGTTCAGCAAAGTCAATAAGCATAGAAAGTCCAGAACCCACCATAAACAGTGGGAAGACGCTTTAGTTGCTGTGAACCAATGCTGAAGTCTCATATAATTCTGATATTCTCAGCTTTATGAGGCGCTTTAGCATCTTGTAACTCCTTGTTTTGGTTTTACAATCCTCAGCATTACTGGTTTTGATTCACCCTCTCTAATGTCATGAGCCTCATTTTCAATCACTGCTGCTGCCTGCTGTTTTTAGCAAAAAAAGCTAAACCCACAGTAGCTTTCCTGCCTAACGCCAAGTTGTTAATAGTATGTTCATTTACAAGTTGTTTTTTTGGCCCCAAGGGGTTGAGATGTATTCATATTTCTAGAGAAAAGTCTCTAATGGGCCAGTTTGAAATAACATTGCCCAATATGATGCAGTTTTCGTAATGAACCATGATTCCCATCCCAAAGACTGATCACTAACCTCAAGAGAGAAATTTTATTTATAATGATAATTAGTTTGTCACAAGATGGCAAGTTACAAAATCAATATATCACAGTACTTTAATAAATAAACATACATATAATCTAAGAGGTATATAGCACTTTAAATATTTATTGGATGGTTTTTGGGATAGCATTACATAAATGTGGTTATTTCTCAATAACACACTTTTGGAAATAATCCAATGGTATTGAGCGACCTGCAAAGCGTGTTTACAGCTTTTAGGCAGCAAAAAGCTCCTTTCTCAATTCCAAATAGATCTACATGTGTTTTCCTTTATACTTCACTGCTACAGAAAGTTCAGCTACAGTATAAAAAAACTGAAATGAGTTTAGCTCATTAGGAAACTTGTAAGTGGAGTTCAAGGGAGACAAAGTTAACCCTGAACCTTTCGGCTGGGTCAGATGGATTAGCAGTGAATAACAAATGTATGTCTCCATCATTTTGTTTCCACTCATTTCTGTCTGCTGCCTGTGAATGTTTCATTGAGGTTGAAAAGATTCACCCCGCACTTCGAATCCAATTAACACTGTTTGACTGAGGGGAACATATTGTGTGTGTGTGCGTGCGTGCGTGCGTGTGTGTGCGTGTGTGTGTGCGCGTGCGCATGCATATCTTTTCTATTTAAATCCTTGAATCTGCCAGTCTAATGTTTTTTAAAGCTCCTGTTTTTGTGTCATTACCTCCAAATATAGACTAATTCTGAAAAGAAACAGGATTTGCCTCAAGCTGCTTATTTGTCACATCACTACAGAAAGCCGTAAACACATACAGTTGCTAGTTAGTGCAGCCTGAGCCCTGAGGTCGCAGAAATGAGCTTTTTGCAGGAAGATTCCCAGTTTGCAGTCACAAACCAACAAGATAATGTGAACATGGGGAAGTAAATGGATACATCTATCCCTTGGATGCATCTCTTCACACAATAGCTTTGTAACATTTTTCAGTGCTGCGAGGAACAGGCAAAACCAGGATACACCTTTTCAATTCAACTCTCCTTCCTCCTAAACCTATCTCTATCCAACTTGCATTCCTATATCTATTGCCAAGACAGAAGGTCTTCAATTATTAAGCATAAAGGTTTGCTTAGTTTTCTACAGGATGCATATTCTTGGTGAGCAAGACACAGTTAGATTAAATAACCAAGCTGAGTTGTTGAAAAAGAGTGACAAAGATAATAATGGTTGTTCAGGTTGACATTTATGCACAAAAACATTTTAATCGTTTTTTTATTTACCTTGAGTAAAATGGCAAGAAGTGAACAACTGTTTTAAGAATAGATAAAGAAAAATATTTGCAATGAAATTCAATTCAGTATAAAATGTATATATTTTACTTTTTTTCCGACTATCTAATATGAGCTGGTTGAGTTTGAAAAACATACTTGTCATAATCCATGTTTTTTCACCTTGGTTTATTTTTTCCTTATACCCTATGTACATTCACCCTCTCTCTCTTCCCTTCTGTTGTCTCTCACATGCAGACTCACATACAGCGGGGGAAATAAGTATTTGACACATCAGCATTTTTATCAGTAAGGGGATTTCTAAGTGGGCTATTGA
>JAUYWH010000015.1:9591629-9616116 GCA_034779795.1 Ctenopoma multispine | reverse complement strand
GCATCAATAGCCCACTTAGAAATCCCCTTACTGATAAAAATGCTGATGTGTCAAATACTTATTTCCCCCGCTGTATTCTCTTTGCACTTCTCCTCGTTTGTTTTCCTCATTGCTGCCATAGGCCGCACCCATCCCCACCTGCTGCCAGTCACCAATTAACCCACTATAAAAAATCCTCAGTCACTCTCAGCTTCTGCTAGACTCACTACTGAAGTTTAAAGCTCCTCTTGTCTCCTGGTCCTTCAGCCTCCAGTACTACTAAGTTCCAGTCGTCCACTCAACTTCCAGATATTTAGAGTGATAGATGTAGGTAGGTAGGTAGGTAGGTAGGTAGTGATGCATTAAAAATGTAAAACCGTATTTTTATTTTCTTATATTTTTTTGTAAATTCTGAAAGTAAAAGAGACCGGGCTCATGACTGTATTCAAAAGGGTTTAAACCCCATTTGAGGATCTAATGACAGATGGTGTCATATGTTGTAAGATTTGTACAGCGCCTTGAGGCAGATTTATGATATTAGGAAAGTTTATATGAACAAGATTTGATTTTCAGGCTTGTGCACAAAGACAGTGATGTAACTGTTTTCCTTGTATGATTAGAACATGAGTTAAAAAAGAAAATAGGGGGGTTGTGTGGTGCAACGGTTTATTATTTTAAGATGACATAATAAAAAATAACCTTTCAGACATACAAAACATAACAAAACAACCAGCATCACTCACTGTCTGGCCATTTTTCACAAGACACATGGCAGCTTGCTTGCATCGGAAGTGAGCCTAGAGCTTCCAGTCAAAGAGTAGGCTTTGCAATCACAGGACCACCCTCTGTTACTGTCAAGCATTGTATATTCCAATACTGAATACCCCACCCCCCACAGTTCCTGCAGTAATAAATACACTGCTTGTGCTGTATGTTAAAGATGTCATCAATCAAACTTTCTCATCAGCCTGCTCACATACACACTGCAAACGTTGCTTCAGTGTTTTCTCTCCAGACTAAATCACATTTTTCTATTCCTTTTTCATGAGTGAAATGAACTGGCACTGGTACAGTGGTAATTATTTATTGTCAGGTTCCACTTCTTGTTCCATCTTACAGCTGTGGGAATATTTTGCTTTTCTCCTAAAATAATGAGGATCCATAGACCACAGGGTGTCACTTTTTATAACTTAACATAACTTAAAATCACATCATAGGTCTGTGGAGGTGAACCACCAAGACCTGTAAAAGAGGACAACCTACATGAGTCTAGTCCTACAACAACACTTGACAATATTATTTTGCTCTCGAATACATGTATTAATGCAACTGCACAATGCCACCCAGTGGCACTAACAGTGAAGCACAGTGTGACCTACGTGTGGCGTATCCCACACGTTGTTTTTGGCACATCACTCCATACTTCATATGTCATCTCAGCAAGTCTGATGCAAGCCATGACCTTTTGCTTTTAACAGCCACCATCATCTGGTGGTGACAAGAACACACTCTAGATATCACATCTGGAACGTTTTGTTATATATGAAGGTCGCTTTAATCAGTGTCCATTTATAGGAACAGAGGGTCTCGAGGCCTGAGTTGCTTTTTATTATCAGCTAAGTCCAAGTGACTTAGCAAGCGGCAGACAAGGGGTTATATATCAGTTTTTCAGTGTACACAAATGTCAGCATGACTAAACACGTGTATTTCACACTGCAAGTGTAGATTGACAGGACGAACTAAGACGAGAAGGCTAACTCGTCATCATGTGTATTTCACACATCATCAAACATGCAAAAGGTCAATGTAGTGCTGGATGGATGTGTATATGTTTAAACACACACTTCTTTCCACAACTAGCTCATGAAGACACACAATACACCAACTGAAATGCATTTTCATGAATCTTGAGGCTATTTTTAGTGTCACTGTCATAAATCAAGTAACAATGTCTGTGCAACAACAGACAGTTGACTTAGAGACACACACACACAGAAGGACATTGCAGGGATGCTATATGTAGGATAACAATGCCAGCGCTTGTTTTGCTTTCCAAAGCTAGGAGTACTGGATGACCACATCATTGCTAAAAATATTTGACCCAAGGGTTTCAGAGTTTAAGATTCACCATCTACTGGAAAGTCACATCTCCTGTGGTTTATTTCTGCCAACAAACGTCTATAAATATAACCCATCCATTCCCTATGTAAATGTATTTAAGTTTGGACAAACAGGCAACCAAAACACTCTCTTGGTGCTAATCATTACATTGTTTTCATTGTATTGGTGTCCGCTTGAATCAGCATATTGCCTGCTTATTCCAATTGTTGTATCCAAACCTTCACACTAAGATTTGGTATTTCTAATATTGTACAGACCTTTTGGTTAGAAAAAAAATATTGCTTTATTTATTTGTTACTTGCAACTTTAATTACACTAATTATTTACTTAAATATACTCTTTCATATCTATTCAGATTATAAATAAATGTCATGTTGACCAAAGTACTTCACATACAAAATACATTTATAAAAGTCATATAAATAAAAGTCGAATAAAACACAATGTTTACAAGATCCATTTAGAAAGTATAAAGTTGACTTTAGGTAAGTAACACCTGTTGAGCCCCCTCCACTGTGATTTTTCATCTTCTTTTTTTAAACCATCATCAGCTAAGCTGCTTTCCACCCTCTTACGTGCCACACATAAACCAATGGGTTCCAATAACATGAAACATGATAAAGTCAAGTACAGATATGGAACATCAAAGACTGAATCTGTTTTGATCTGTTTATTCATATTCACTTTAATTGTTTAAACATGTCATAACAAAATTATTTTTAAGTAATAAATAAAAAAACATTTTATCTTCTTCCTTTCTGATTGTCCTATATGTTAAGTGCTTTACGTCATTGCACAGAAAATCAAGCAAATTAGGGCACAGCTGATATACTGGGGTTATACTGGGGCTTTTGACCTTCATCTCTTACAACTCTATTAGCCTTCAGATAATTATCCTAAAACTGTCTAGACAGGTTGCTTTTCCCTGTTTTAAGTTGTTCGTGCTTTATCGTTTGCGGCGTCTCACTGTGCTGCACCACCTGTATCAAACATCTTCTTGCGTCCTTCCATGCCCGACATGGCCTCCACATTCTTACGCCAGTCACCCACTTCATTAGTAAGCACCTGGAATTGAATGACCAAAAATTAAACATCAAAATGACGAGATGTGTCATTCTTGAGAAAAGCATGTATCAACATGTTGACTTTCTATCCAAATTTCTTGACACTGAAATTGAATCAGATACAGATACTGAAGGTTCAGGAGTCTTAAACGGTTACCTTGTCCTGTTTGACATCCTCTTTCTTCACAGACTTGAGGTTAGCTCTGAGATCCATCGAGCCCTTGTGTTTGGAGCCCAGGAGAGCTCTCATCATCTCATCTGCTGACACTCTGACTTTCCTCAGTGCAGGCTTTTTGAACTTGCCTCCAAGGTCTTGTACCTTCATCTTAAGCTCATTAATCTAAAATATATGTCAGAAAACATATGAAACTCCAGAAAAACGTAAATTAAAGTAAAGCTTACCTTGTGCTCAGTCCTCTGAGAAGTTCGTACTTTTACTGACCATGCCTTTTAAAAAGTATAAATATGAGCAGGCCGCTGAAATAATAAATTTCAAGGATATCTTTGCTATAATATGAGCAAACAGTGCATTCTGGTTTTGAACAAAAAGTAGAGTGGTTCAAAAGTTCAAGCAAACTTTCAGCAAGTCAATAAAAGAGTGTGTTCTCCTGGTTTTAATCTCAGTTTTCAAGCTACTTTTTTCCCCTTTTTAAATTATTGACTAAGCTGTGCAAGATAATAATAAAATGTGCTACGTGCAGGAAGATGTTCAGGGAGACTTACATCTTTGTTGTGCTTGCTCACTTTGTATTCACAGTCATATCGCTCCTCATCCACAACATCAATTTTTGCATGAAGCTGCTTGCATAGATTCTAAGAAAAAACATATTTCAAAATTATACTTAAATATGCTTGTACATTTCCTGCTGTAGAAAAAAAACGCCTTCTGTTTTTTTTAAGACTCTTACTTTTAGCTCCTCTAGTGACAATCCAGACAGCTGCAAAGGGGGCAACTTTTCTCCCAGATAGCGCACCTTCTCTTCCTCTCTCTCCTGCCGCTCCCGCTCCAAATCCTCACAAGCCCTAGTGAGGAGAAGCATCTGATTGGACAAAACAGAATCAATCAAGACAAGGCAGGGAAATCCAGACTGAACCAATCTGGTCACGAAAAGGCATCTTTAGCATCTAACATATTGAATTTATATTGCATGAACATATGTCACTATATTGTGCATATATACTGTATATATAGCAATGCTTTCCAACCAGGGATAGTGCAGTTGCTAGGGGGGAAATTAAATATTCTCAGTTGGAGCTTTACCAACTCTACAAGTTTTTTAATACTAGTTAGCAAATGAGTAGAGACATTCAAAAAGTAAAACATAAACAGTTACATGGATAAATGCCTGATAACACTTTATAGAATCCAGTTTTGGAACCACAGATCATCTGGTATAACTACCCACCTTTAGGGAGAGCTTTCGAGAAGCCGAAATCTTCGACTTTGGCTGCAGGAAAAAAAAAAGTATTGAGTGTCAACACAATTACACCCTGTAATATATTATCATTTAGAAATGTGGGTTGTATTTATATTTTTCAATTAAATTCATTTCTAAACATTATAACTATAAGTGACCATCCAGGCACCTTTTATATAGACACCTTTCCATATTTAACTCTGAGACGGTCCTGCTTATCCGAGCAGGACGTACAGTACACAATGACTAATATATGTTTAGAAAGACCACTTACTGCAGCCACATGTGAAAAGATAATAAGCTATTATTAGGATGAAGAAAAGGGGAAAGCTCTCAGGGATGCTGATAGCAAGTCTGATAGATTACCGGTGCCATATCTGTGCTATGAGCATAAGGACACTGTGACCCCTCTCCATGCATGGAGCATTAACACTATGGAATATAGCTGGCTCACCTTATCCCCTTTGGGATTCATCACTGTTAGTCTGTCAGGCTCCTGAAACAGCAAACATGGACAAATGAGTGTGTTGAAGCTGCATCATAGTTAGGTTTAGATGAATGTTCAATTAAATTAAATTGAGTTTATTTATACAACAATAAAAAATCAGTTCCCTTCACTAAATTCAATGTCATCTCACTTTTTAGCAGTATGACTAGTAATTAACTATAACATCTGTACCTAAAAAACAAGTCATAGTAGACTAATATGTGTGTTCTCATTAGGCAGACACAAATATATAATTAAAAATCTAACAAAGATTGTATCTCTATAACACTGCTAAAATATCATCCTATATCATCCTGACAATAATAGTTATTTAAATGTTTTTTCCAAAATAAAAGATATATTTAAAATAAAAGTTAGATTGAAATCCACAATACATTTACCTGAACCAAAACAAATACAATAAATGCAGAAAGTTTAGGAAAAGCCTTAGATACTACCAACTGTTTTACCTTCTAATGGGGGTCTGCTGAGGTGTTGAGAGTCAGACAGCGACTGCTGAAGACAATGGGCTTTTTATGTGAGGGGGTGGCGAGTCGACAGCAGATATAACTTCTGTTCCCAAGAATGTGTTGGCACGAGACCAAGCATGAAATATCACCTCCCCTAACACTGTGACAACACCAGAAAGTGTAATAATAAATCATGAGCATTACTTCAATGGTATTGTCTGGATTGTTGTCTGATATAATGCCATGGTTTCACTTAAAGTAGCAGGTAAATAAATAATTTCATAAATATTTCACAAATAGTGACATTATTGTATCTTTCATAGATTGAAGGAAATAAATATATTTGCATAATATACAGTATATTATATTTGCCTAAGTAAGTGTCAGATAAGAGGATGATATCTTTCATGTCTGAACCACAGATATGAAGCTACCACCAGCAGCTGGCTAACTAAGCTTGGGATAAACACTGAGAACAGCTAGTGTCTTTTGTCCGAAAGGTAGACAATCGACATACAATCACTTTTAAAGACTCTTCCTGTTTGCTCAAACATATAGAAAAGATAATGCATAAAAAACACCAATTTCTACTTTAAAAGGTTATACCATGTTGCCAGGCAACCAGCAGCAACTCCAAGAAGACTATGGCTATGTATTATATGGATGAGATATGACATGTTGAGCAACCCTGCCTCCTAGAGATGACATATTAAATAAATAAAATAAAAAAATAGTTTCCTAAATACTTTATATTGTTGCACGGATTAAAGCACTTTGAGCTACAATTGTTCTAAACAAATAAGGACAATTAGATAAAATCCAATTAAAAGGTTTGAGATTATTATCAATAAAACAAGTTAAATTATAATGTGATTGACAAAAGACAATGATAGTGGAGAATAGCATTCAAAGAAAGTGAAAGGAAAATTTAAGATATTAATAAATGTATGTAAAATAAATTAAATTAGTAAATTATAGCCGTAAAATGTTTTAATCAAAAGCCAGGCTAAAAGAGTAGGTTTATAATTGGCATTTAAAAATATCAATACTTTAAGAAATTCTCAGATCATCGGGCAGACTGTTCCAATGTTTGGGGCATAAACATTTAAACCTCAGAAGCAAATTCCTAGCGTGTGCTAGCATACTGCGAATAAAGCTGATGCTGACGCTGATTCTGAACCTTAGCAGATATTTAAAGCCCTGAATCATTCTAAGAATAAATCATTATATTTCACAATTCTTAGTTATTTCTTATGCATTTTCTGACTGTGTGTTTTTGGGTGTTGGTTTTTGGATGACATAGGCCATCATGTACAAAGGTTAATCACATGTGGGCCATATATCTGTCTGTGCACGGCAGACATGTGGTGAATGTTAGCTACAGTATGTCAATACCACTGTGACATATTGTCCACAAGGTAAAAGTGTTGAGTGGCATTGTCGAGGTTAAATAACTGAAATTAGCTTCTTTGACATCTGATCTATTGTCACCAGGTATTTTGGTAAAAAATACTTGTAGGTGTGGTTAGGTAGCACCCCAGAAAAACAACAAACAAGGGGTTGTTCTATTTTGGCCACATTGGCTATGAGTTCTATAAAATGAAAAAGATGAAATAGTAATACTGTATAGTGGAATGTGGAAACAATAATTACAATCTAATCACTTAGGCTGAGGAGAAAAGAGACTACATTAAGATAGATGCAAATCCAAATTACATCACATCGATGAGAGGAAATGAGCGTTGGCAAAAGCCTGCATGAATATTTGAACTCTGGAGCAGGATACACATCTCGTTAAGAAGACATAAAACAGACTTCCAAGAAGGAAAAAGGGTATACATTCAATTCTCATCTGTTCAGTGTAATCCTACTGTGCTCCACTGCAGTGCCTGATGCTCTAGAAATATCCTAGCAGCACATACAGAAATAAAGTGAAATAGTGTAAAAATGGCTAGTCTTGATAGTTTTTTTATTTGCAGTTTCACTATCCCATAGTCCTTACTTTACTTTACTTTACTTATTTGACAGGGACATCACACATTAATTAAACTCACTGTAAATTTGCTGAAGTTAGCCAAAAGGCAAAATTTTATCTGCCGTCCCTTTTTGCAGCTTCTGCAGTTAAGTTGTTTCTAATAAATCTAAAATTAGTCAAGCTCAGTTTTACTACATTCACAGCCCTCTTTACTAGTTTTTTTAAAAGAGAGCTGTGAATTAACCATGGTACAACACAGGTTTTTAACTCCTGCACCACTAAGTTTTTATTCCTGTACAGGTGGTGCCTAGATCTTTTCTTTATTTACAGTTTACACAAGTTTTTTCATATTTAAATACAAATAAGAATTAGAAAATCCAAAAAGAGGGACATTGTATTAGATATTAGATACATGTTTATTGGTTGCATGTGCACAGATAACCACCTCATCCACATACATTTGCCAGGTAAAGCCAGGAGGGCAGACTTCAGGAAGATCAGAAACAATAATAGTTCCAGTATGAACCCCTGTGGTACACCAACTGCATAGTGTTAACAGGTTGATCTTGATTTGTCCACACACTGGATTCTGGTTTCTAAATTAGAATGTATCTAGTATATTAGTATATTAGAATTATTTGACTTCATGGCTTTAACTTTTGTCTTCCTGTTAGGTGTGTTTTTTAAAGTATACTTAGTCTGTTTTATCCAATAAAATCCTAATCCAGATAGAGCCTTTTTTTATAATCATTCAAGATATGAAGAACAAACTTGAATAAAATAATGACATTTTGTTTTAAGCAGAGGAACTGCAGGGTGCTAGTGATACATGACATTGTCAACATGTCATTACATGTCACTTGTCTTAATATATTTAAACGTCTGTTGTGTATTTTCCAGTTCTTGGTTTGACTTAATCAAGATTTCAGAGCATGCGTGCTAAGCTCAGACAGAAACCCAACCGCTCTTCCTTCCACTGGCTTATACTGAAGTAAAGCTGATGGAAGTACCAAGATATATTTGGTAAACTGAGCATTAGCTCCAAGGACATCTTCACAAGAGTCACATGAAACAGTGGAGGAGTCTGTGCTTAACCTTTCGTCTCAGAAAGTATGAGGGCTTCTTAGAGATTAAAAACTGGAGCAGAAATGGATGAGATTTGTCTGCAGCAGGATTAACATATTAAAGAATTAGGGCAGGTGATGTTTTTCTATACTTTTCTACTACTGTCAACAACTCTCAGAAAAGCCAAACATCAAGTGATTTATCCAACCAGGAAGTGTTGTATGTTCTCCAAAACCTGATTTGGTTTATTGGTCTTTATCATAGTGCACAACAAATTTTCAAAAACCATGTTGAACATGAATGGGTGACTATGGCAGATGAATTTTCACATTTTCACATTCCACCAAATTTCCTTTTATATTAGCACTACAGAGTCAGGTTTCCATCACTAATACAACAGAGGGGGAACAGGAGCAGAAGCTAAAGAGACAATAATCCAGTGAGTAGTAAGAGGCAATAAAAGGAGGAAGACGCAAGGCACAACAAATGTTCTGTCATTTTTTTCATCAGTGATCCTCAGCAGGTGGCACTGCTATTTCTGATGCAACCCAACTCCCTTCTCACTCCACACAGATGCATAAATATAAAAAGAAAAAATAGATAGACCTTGGTAACTTTACTGTCAGAAATAGGTAGGTGATAACCCGACATGTCGCCCCAAAGTTCTCCTTATGTGGTCAAAACAATTAAACACATAATGAGCTATGCTGTTCCGGTACTGTGCACTAATGTAAAGTATATTGTACTGTGTTATAATGTACAGTATTGACACTTAGTGGTGAAAAGTAACTGAGTACATTTACTCAAGTATAGCACCAAAGTACAATTCTGTACATTATTTGAGTTTCCACTTAAAGGTTCTTTTATTTTGTATTACATTACATTTCAAAGGTAAATATTGTACTTTCTACTTCTTTACATTTAGTTGAACAGCTACAGTTACCATTCTGGAAATGATCATTATCGCCTATAAATAATAAGTTGTGAATAAAAGTAGAAGTAATTATTGCGTCTGAAAGATAATTTATGGAGGACTATTAAGATACTACTCTGAGATATATACACTGTTGCTTTGGATTTTATAAAATAAATTGATAGAATATAATTAAAAGGGATCATAAGGTGGCATCAGTGAGGAGTTAGGGTGTGGTCCTGTGAACAACATCCATTAACTTAACTTCTGTTAAAGATTGCAGTGGTGCTGAAGCGAATCCCAGCTGTCATTGGGTAAGAGGCAGGGTACACCCCAGGCAGGCCACCGGCCTATCATAGGGCTGATATATAAACAACCACAGACACTCACATTTACACAGAACATTCTTGCATGAATATCTAAACAAGATAAACATAGTTCCTGTCATGTTCCATTCCTCTGCACTCCTGCCTACCTGTGTTCTCGCACTTTTTGTTTCTTCTGCAGGAGTCCATAGTGCCACCTTTGTTTGGATACGGAGGCGCACAGAGCAGCTGACATATAACTTCAGCCAAGTGGCTCGCCATGGCATCTGTCTGCCTGCTGTCTAACCTTGACACTGCCCTCTAAGATTCCCAACAGGGTGCAGCAGGTTCTCTTAGTAGTCCATTACTCAGCTTCCTGGCCTTTTGTTGACCTGGATACCCTAACAATATCAGGACGAAAAGGAAGGAGGAGGCTATGAGGTAATTCCCTGCATAGGATCATTCTTATTTCTTGGTAAAATGCATTTAAAGAAAGATCCATTTGCATGCTTGTAAATGTGGGGGTTTTTTTTTTGCATTTTTAACAAATATTACTCTATTCTCTTGTGCTGTTTATCAGATGAACAAGATGACAGAGTAGTAGAATAGCATTCTCATTTAGTGTGTGTTTTGAAATTTTATACTTACTTTTGTAAAGTTTTCTTATGTTGCACGTGAACGCAAAGGAGTGACATTTCAGTACAACACATGTGCAAATTGTGGAATGTCAATAAATCTTCTTGAATCTACTATTGTTGTACTTTTTACTTTATGTATATTTATTATACACACACATCAAGACAGAAAGCAGAGTTGCCAGCCAAGATTTAAGGATCAAGTTACTAAAACTGCCCAGTAAGGCTATATCCAGCCACTCAAGTGATATTCCAAGGACATAAAGCAACAACATTACAGTGACTGTCCACAGGAGGTCAGCAAACCTTTATTTTCATTGATAAGCTGCTGTTGATGTCAGTGTGCGGGGAAAATAATTAAATATTGCACACAGAGAGTGAGATTGTTGCTTTGATTTACAGAAAAGAAACTGGTAGAATATGATTTAAAAGGATCATCAGTGAGGAGTTAGGGCGTAGTCCTGTGGACGACAACGGCAGCAGCTTCTCAATCAATCACTTACGGGCTGCAGTGAGAAGAAGAAGGATACGTCCAGCAGAGGGCGACAGCTCCTTACACCACCTACTTCGACTTGTCTGTGGAAGCCACTGTCAAGCAAGTGGGAATAAAAGCTTTCAGACTACCTTTCAAAACAATACTTACGATTGGAAATTTGTTCCTAATGTCCAAGGGAGAAAGGGTGTGAAGCACACTGACTGATATTAATTTTTGATTTGACTACTTACATAAGGTGCTATTTAGTTTCATCTTACTACAACATAGTCTACAATAACTTAACGATTTTCTACATGCTTTACAGAAGCGGTGTGATCATTTGCACGCGTTGTACATGCCTTTATTTTGAAAGCCACGTTCCGCTATCACCAGCGCTATTCAGCGACTCCAGCCACACAAGAGGCACTTTGTCTGGGTGGAGGGGGTGTTGACAGGAGAAAGAGGGGGAGGTGGAGGGAAACTGAATTGGACTGGTCCGGTTCACTTGCTCCGCAGACCTTGCAGCAGGACGAGGACAGCGGAGGCCCGAGGAGGGCATCGGAGGGCGGCAGAAAGAGGATTAAGGTTGCCTGGTTAGGGGGCACACATATACCCCTTTTGGACTGGGATGCAGCGGGACACCGGATGGGGACGGGGCCCGCGTGATTCCTCACAATCCGCAGGCTGTGTTGATGGTGGTGATGCGCCGAGAAAGCCGCGGCGAATTCCTGCAGAGCCCGACACACTGCACCACAACCCCGCATCTGAGCGTGAGCCGCTGCTGCGGGAATAAAGGCTTCTCCACATCACACCCTCACCAACGCAAAACCAGATTCCCTAACCGAAGCCAGACAGCCGGGTAACAGGCTACCTTGCACCTCCGCTCATACTCCACCCCGTCTGTGGGATGAGACGGATATTTGCAGGGGACAGAGAGAGCGCAGCTTTGAACCGAGCCTGACGTCACATCTTACTGCACAGGTTTCGATGTGCAAGCCCCGCGTGTTCTGAGCCGTGCAAGACACAAGAGTGGAAAAGATGTTGGCACGATGCTACCGGGGCAAGCTGTCTGTGTGGGCCGCTCTGTGCGTGCTGGTGCTCTGCTGGTTTTACATTTACCCCGTCTACAGACTCCCCCGGGATAAAGAAATAGTAGAAGAGGTGCTGAGGCAGGGGGAAGTATGGAAGAAGAACCAGACGGGCATAGATTTGTACAGGTTGGTGTCAGGCTCCAGATTTTGTGCAGTAGTTTACAACCACAGCTGTTGTTCTGGTTTCCTGTGGGTCTCCGCCTAAAAATGAGAAGCAAATTATTTCACAGAAGTACAGAAGCTAAATGAATAATTTGTTTATGCTCCGGCTCCCACTTTAGAGATTAGTAAAATGTTGACTAATTTATATTTGGCAATGATTCCCAATAGGGGGTGGAGAGTATTCTGGGACAAATTGTTATCTCTGAGAGCCTGTGACCTCCTTTGTCTTTATCTGGAGTCCCTCAGTGTTTGAGCATAGTTATTATGAGTAATGGACATGTAATGGAAGATAGTTAACATTATTTCAGAAAAACTTTCAGTCTTGTACAAGAAGTCGTATGTTTAATTCTCCTTAAACACGGTTTGAATGAATGAATCTATTTAAACTACAGGATTGCTACAAACGGATGCTTTTCAGGCATTTTATCTGCGTCCAGTGAAAGCTTTTCAAAGCAAACCAGAGCAACCGAAATAGTAAGATACACTGTAACATATTGAAATGTTTAGCTGAAAGGATAATCAGAGGTGACACCTGCAGGGGAGCCAGCGTGGGCCACTGGGAGATGTGTTGCTCACTTGAAGCTCAGGTTCCTGTGTGCGTGTGTGTGTGTGTGTGAGACGCCTTCATGTAAATAAGATAAATAACGTGAAGCTGTTTATAAAAGAACAACCTGTAGATCTGTTCTGTAGGAAAGGAAACTTGAAATGACTTCTAATGTGATCTGGAGCTGTACAGGAAATTAAAGTAAATCAAATTAACTTGATTGTCTTGGTGGGGCGAATGGTGCCATTGGGCGGGGGCGCCCACCTTGTGTAATGGTAGGAGAAACACTGTATTATCTTCTCTCTAGGATCCCATCTCTCATTTTGAATCTATTAAACTATCCAGACATCACCAGAGACCAGACTGATTATTTTCCACGTTCCTTCCGCACAGGAAGTTGCTGACCGACTGCTGCAATCCTCAGAAGATGTTTGCCGTGACCAAAGAGAACTCACCAATGGGCAAGGTCCTGTGGTACGATGGCGAGTTTTACCACTCGCACACAGTCAACAACGAGACTTACTCGCTCTTTGTGCAGGTAGGATCACATGTGTTGAGATACGTGAGTTTAAGAGAGGCAGCTGTGTTTCTAAAAGGTGACTGAGACCAGCTGATGTAAAACGCTTTTCCCCAACTTAGCGAAATATGACACTGTTCTGGGGACTGTGGTTTTAATATGGCTCTTTATTGATCCGTAATGGAGGCAGAGAGGGGGGGGGGGGGGGGGTTAGTGGAGCAGACGGACATCCTCCAAAGAGAGTAAAGTGCAAGCATATCTTTCATCTTCTTTCAGTTTCATTCATTTATGCATGATATACATCTTTCATTTGTGCTGTAAGTCAGAGTCTGGAAACAGGATCTGTATATACAGGAGTTGAATATACAGTATCTGTTGTCTGTGTTTTTTCAAATTCAGTTCCTTTATTTAGTTCATATTTCCTTTCTGGTCCTCAGCACGGACTGACTTAGCATTTAGCACAACTAAATATTGACATCAGTGTATTTGTGCCACTGTACACGTGTGTTTATACCCAGATAAGAGTTGCTGGGCTATTTTTACATGGTTCCATGTCTATGTGTGGGTGTGTGCGTGCATCTGGATGAGGCTGTTTATATGTGTCTGTGCCTGGAAACAGGACAAAAAGAGAAACATTTGTGTAAGTGACGTTTCCGTGGTTTTTGTGTCCAGGGGCACATCCCGCTAATAATCAAGATTGGATCCCTATTACCCATGCCACAGATGTGCGGTCTAACATGCAAGCTGCTAAATGTGATGAATATCTGACCCTAATTTGCAGGGGTGAACTGTGCATGTTCATTCATGAGGGATGGGGGAGGTGAGGCCGAATAAATAATAGAATGTGAATGTGTGAAATGAGAATGTGAAGAGACAATGGTAGGAAAGACAATAATTTGAGGGTTTTAGTTTGCAATTTGAATACATCACTTTTTGGGGAATTGTGATAGACATGTTTTTTTTTACTTCGCCTATGATGCTTTGCCTGTTTTCAGTAGCACGGTTGCACTTCCTATTGTAGTTTATATTCTGGGCAGTCACTCTATATGTGTTACCCAGAAGTAAAGAAACTGCTACTTAGGTGGGATGGACGATACCGGACTGACATGCATAAATACATCTTCTCAACTACCAGTGCTGTGATTGTAGGTCTGAATGCAGGACCAGCCACATTGCACCATGCTGGCAGCAGCAACAGTATCTTGGCATCTGCTAGGGAACATGCCAATTAGGGCTTTTGTTAAATGCTGGTTAACTCAGTGGCTCAAACAGTTCGTCTGTAGAACTCACCAGACTGTACATTACAATTCCTATGGTATTTTCTGATGTTCCCTTCAAGAACAAGACATTTTCTATAAATTCTATAAATAACTATTCAAAGAAAGTGGTAACTAAAAGCTTACCCCCCTCACAGGTTTAAGCCCAACTTACTGGTTTCCCCTTTGCTGCCTGATGTGCTCCTAGCAGGGTATTGTTCTCTGACTCTACTCCCTGTCACGGTCAAAACAGACCCTGAGGCAAGGAGAGGTGTGTGTGCGCATGTGTGTGTGTGTATCCTCAAGTGTGCGCACTCCGAGGGGAATAATGAGCACGGTTGTTTCTGCTGTCTCACTTAATCCATGCCTCTGACTTAAATGGAGCCGAAGCAAAGAGAGAGAACATTTTTGGCCCAGGCCTCATGATGCGTGGTATTTCAGTGTCCTCTGCAGCTTAACAGGCTACTGTCTGTACGAGACTTTAATTTAGATGATGATTATGCTCTGATTCACAACCAGTGGCACTGTACGATACTGCACAATGCTGTAGTCTGTTTCTGCAGTTGTGAAAGACTAGAGTTGATAAAAAGTTATCTGACTTTATATTTAGCCACATATAACACTAAATACTTCACACTGCAAATGAGTGTGTATAAAATCCAGTTAGCATTTGAATTTAACTTATATAAAAAAGTTAATAAATAACAGTATTTTTTCAAAAGTAAAGGATTAATGGCTTAAATGACTAAAAGTAATGGTTAGGTAATTGGATAAATGTAAAAAATTTAATGTTTGAAATAGTTAACTAAAAGTCGTGGATAGGCAGTAGAAAAGTGTTAGGTTGAGAATGCTAGCTAAAATTAATTAACTAAAAGTAATGTAAAAACAAAATGGAAAGACAGTGAAAATACATATAGTTCTAACATTAGGTTAGTGGATGAGGAAAAAATTGCTAAAAGCAAAAGATGAATGTTAATGGATAATATGTGTTTATCTAAAATTAATGGATAGTTGAAGCAAAAAAAAATTTAAAGTAATAATAAATAGTTAAAATAGCTAAATGTAATGGCTAAATTGTTCTGGTGGTTATAAAATATGACCATAAACAGTATGTCACCATATTCATATTGAGTTATATATTACCAATAGCTGTCATCAGTCTCTAAATTACATAATATTGAGGTTAAAGTCAGTTGAAATAAACATGTTTGGAACATGACACGAGGAGCTGGAGAGGGTACTAAAGTTAACCTGATAAGGCTGTGAGGACTCATCAGACAATTGAAGTAAAATCATTGTGACAGGGAAAACGAGCACAATTGCAGTAGTGAGACTAAAGACAATATCTATACCAAGGCACATATTTGAATATAATTAATTTGAAAATATTAAATTTTATGTTTGTTAATGTATTTACGGTATGTGTTTATTAATTTCAAGAATGGGTACTGTGGGCATAGCAGTATTTCCTGTTCTTTTTAAACTTCTCTATGAACTTTTCACCTTCTTACCATATATGTTCTTTTCCTGTCACCACACAGGAGAGAAAACTAGCAGTAGACTGGGGTGTGGAACAGTGAGCACAGACATTATGTATGTGCTTCAGTTTCAGGATCTAAGTTGAGAGAAAATGCTCTGCAAAATACAGTATGTGTTTTTTGTGCATGGACAGTACGTAAGTGGCCTGATGTGTTTACATCCATGTTCTTGTGCATGTGTTTATGCTAACAAAGCTGCATGCTGCCTTCTTCTCAGGACAACCCTTTGCATCTGCCCCTGAAGAAGTGTGCTGTGGTGGGTAATAGCGGCATCCTTCAGCACAGCAAATGTGGACAGCACATTGACCAGGCCGACTTTATCATGCGGTGAGAAATAAGTGCCTTTGTGGTTGCAAGTGAAGCGCGTGAACATGACTGCTTCATTGCAGCTCAAAATGTGAATCAGCTGTGCACAAGCAGCCAAACACCATTAGATAATGAGAGCTGGTGTCGACTATAGCCAAGAGACAAAGACAGAGACAGAAAAATGGGCCACAGAGAAAAGCAAGAGAAAAAAGCGGTTAAGCATGCATACACAAAATAGAAAGAAAGATGAGGGAGGAAGAGGAGATGTGCAGAAATGCATAGAGCAGAATAAAACCATCTGCTGAAGCACTCATTCCCAGCAGTTCAGTTGTCCGTGGCATTAACTTACAGCACATTAATTATTCAAAACAAACATTAAAGATATGTGTTTGAGTTCATGACGATAAAACAGAATACAAACTATTTAATAAGGTAGAGAGATAAAAATGTCTAGTAATCATTTCTGCCAATTTCTGCCAAACTGTCACATGGAAATTTTAGGCTCCATCATCTCTTTACAGTGACCTGTCAACATCAGAGAGTGGTGACTGAGTGAGCTGAACCTAAACTAAAGTAGGAAGTTATTAGCATTTCCTGCTAATTGATAAACTGCAGCCTTGCCAGATGTAATTATTTCATGACTCTTAATTGACTAAACCTTTAATAAAAATGAAATATAAATTAATATTTTAATGTCATTATGCGTTCTAACATACATTATTAATGAAGCTGAGACACTTTTTTTCTAATATGTTTAATTATTCATCACTGATATATGATGCCATGTCATAGTTAAATATCTGTGATTAATCATTCAATTGTTTAAGTGTTTCAATAATTAACAAATAAGCAACATTTTCAGTAAGTGTGGATGTGAAATGTTATGTAGGTAAAATGTGTTTTTATCACCTAGGTGTAACCTTCCGCCACTTTCAAAGACATATGTGGAGGATGTGGGAACAAGAACGCATCTGGTTACAGCAAACCCCAGCATCATAGAGAAAAGGTATTTAACTTGAATTGTGAAAATCACACCAAACGTGTCATTGAAACATGTATGCTGTAAAGGTGCAGTAGAAACTGGCAAAGCCGAGGAGCCTCTGGAGTTGTTTTCGTCTGTCTGGTGTAGGCCAATGTCACATCACCTTCACCTTCGACAAACTCATAAGGAAGAATCTGATAAGTCTGACGAGTTTCCTAATCACCAGCATGCAGGATGACAAACAGGTAGCGAAAATGCTAGGAAACCGGATATCAATCACTAAACTGTAACACAGAGAAAAATAAACAGTGAGCTTAACTAAGCTAAAACATTACATTTCTGTCCTATTTGCTCACTCTAAACTGCAATACATACATTTTAGCGCATCATTTTTTTTTTGCCTAATTTCACTCTGAAATCTGTGTTTGTCTCTTTTGGGCTTCTGCAATGTTTCATGTGACACAGAAAACAGATTTCTGTTATTAACAGAAAAGCAAGAGAAGTGCAGTCTTAGTCTTTAGACCACAACAGTGTCATTGACCTTCCTGTTTCACTCTTTATCAGATTTCAAAACCTTCTATGGTCAAGAAAGGCTTTTGTGGACAGTATGAAGGTGTACGGCTCCAGCTACATTTATATGCCAGCATTCTCAATGAAGCCTGGCACTGACCCCTCACTGCGTGCATATTACGCCCTGGCAGACACCTCCTCCAACCTCACCATGCTCTTTGCCAACCCCGAATTCTTGGCGACAGTGGGCAAATTCTGGAAAGCTCGTGGCGTGCATGCTAAGCGCCTTTCCACGGGTCTCTTCCTGGTCAGCTTAGCCCTGGGGTTGTGCGAGGAAGTCACAGCCTATGGCTTCTGGCCATTCTCAGTGGGCCTGGATGAGCAGCCTGTCAGCCACCATTACTACGACAACATCCTGCCATATAAATGGTTCCACGCCATGCCTGAGGAGTTTGTCCAGCTTTGGCACCTACACAAAAGTGGCACACTACGCATGAGGGTAGGTCATTGTCCCCCTCAGAATGGAAAGAGTTAGAGTCCTAGGGGAAATGAAAACAGAAGTTCACTGGTTTAAAGAAGGGAGATGATGACAATTGATTTGTGAAGGGGCAGGATGTTGCCATTATGATATATTTCCTCTGAGGAAGCACTGTGTGAGTGTTTATACACTGCAGGTTTCCCCAAGCTAATCTCTAATGAGAATGTCAAGAATGTCTTCTGCCCAGACCAACAGCATCAGGGACCGAATACATTATGACAAATGCCTGCAAACACACACAATGTGAAACAATCATACATTCCCACACCTGCCATATCTTTATCCCTTATTTTTGAAATTGTGTGTTTTTCATAAAGAGCTTCAGCTGGGACTAATAAAGGTGAAAGTGTATGGGTTTGGATGGGTGGAGGAGGTTTTTTTTTTTTACTGCTGTATCTGATGAACATATGGGGCAGCTGGACCAACCCCCCACGGAGTCTTTGTTAACAGAGACAGAAGGAGTGGAGGAGCGGGAGGAATAATAAAACGCACTGAAAGACTGGCAACATGGAAGACACAAGAGACCGATAATGGTGTCCTGGTACCTAGTGCTTTGAATTGGAGTAAAATTTAATGGAGAGAAAAACATGGCAGGGGGGAGAAAGTGTGAAAGCTGGCTGGTATGCCTATGAAAGGATTTTTCTCTGCTTTTCTTTAAGCGAGCACTTGATTGGCATTCTCTGGTGCCAAATAGAGCTTTAGTTTAAAGCAGGAACCATTAGAAACAGAGTCTTGAATACTATATACCCTAGAATGTTTAGCCAAGTTGCATTTTAACCCTTCACCAAAAAGGGGAAACAAACACACTCTGCTTTCCACATATTGTCTTTGTTTGCCAAATGTGATTTTAATGATTAATGTTAAAATGATTAACTTTTTTCCAGTGGCCATGCAGAAAAGGGAGGAAACACTGTCAACAAATATAATCAGATATGAACATTTGCTGCAAAAAACATTACACATAGGTACCTCATCTTTCATTAGACATTATCACTGACTGACTGTTCAATCACAAGCAGGCTCTATAGATAAAAAACAGCCTATCCTGCTTTTTAAGAGGGGCTGCTGGAGGTCATCTCTTGGTAACTATACTATACTTATCAAGTGCCAAGCCAAGGGAACAGTGGTCCCTTTGATACAGTCTCACTCTGTCCTTGTGTTCTCAAATGGCGAGACACTGATATGAAGAGAGGTAGTGACAGAAAAGGAATTCAGGACTCAATGTCACTATGTGGGTGACTTTTTTTTTTCTTTAGATGCTGGGCACCTTTTAGGGTTAATTATGATTTATTCATGCAGTTATTGTTTTTTTTTTGTCATGTTGTATAGGAGCACTGGAAGCCAGCACACAAGCCAACTCATCATATTTTTTGTACTTGAAAAATAATGTATTTAAGTTAAGTTTAAGTATTTTTTTCTGTAAAAATTGTTAAAGAGGAGTGATAAATGTGACTGTGCAATACTGTCAATTCCATAACAAAGAATTACTCTGCATGGAAAGTGCATGGAGTGCACCATAATCCTTAATATCCAAAATACCTCTCAGCCTCAAGGAACAGAACATGTTGATGAGTTTGTGCTTTGTGCTTTTATCCACTCCTTGTCTGATTAACTGGATAAGGTCCAGTGCCTTTGAGATGTATTCAGGCACAAAGAATTATTCAAACAAGGGATATTTCTAATGCTGATTCATGTCACACTTTCTTTGCTGTACTTGGCTCTATGGATCAATCAGATGATGTGTGATATATTGGTGACCCCTGATATTATGTAAAAGTAACTTACAGTGAGCTACATACAGATGGACCGACTTAATGTTTAAACAAAATCTAATCATTTCCTGTTCAAATGTACATGTGGCTCTTTGAGACTGGGAGCTGTGCTTGATTTGTTTTACTTATTGTGATGTTTCCAAATTTGCATCGTTGTTTCTATCTTCTGCCCAGTATTGTGAATGAATGAGATGTGACATATTGTGAAGTTGTATAAGGAAGCATGAACATTTTTAAACGTGTATGTGCTTTTGGTACACTGATTTTTATCTACTGTATTTCCATTACATTCAGATTCATGTCCTTGTTCCATCCTGTCTGAGTTATAAACCACTGCAAAGCTTAGATTTTTTATCATAAGGGAGGTGAATATGTGATGTTATTATTGCTGTGTTAGTATAGTGACCAATTATATTGAGATCTCCAGTCATTGAGTTAACGTTTTTCCAGATACTACTTCTGGGCATCACTGAGCTCAACAAAGCTGCAAAAGCTGCATTTGTTTCTAACAGGAAGCACCTGAATCTTTGCCATTTCCTGCTACAACATGCACGGCTTACATTTAAATCGTGTGCAACTTGTGAGTCAATATTTAAAACATATTCTTGGTCAGTGACATTGACCATTTTTAACTATTTCTGTTATTGTTGAAGTGTGGAATAAAAAAACGTGCAGTGTCATCACCATTGCAACAACTAACAATATCAGTGATTTTGTCCTTTTCAATTACATAGTTGAACATGTGCTCTACTGTTTCATAATCGTGCTTGTTTTTTTCTCAGTTATCACAAATTTGAGAATATATACCATGTTTGAGTAGTTTTGGAAATAAGCTTGCCTTCTTACGATTCTCATAAAGTATTTTCAATTAAATATTAAGCTACAGCCAGGAGACAGCTAGTTTTGCTTAGCTGAAACTGGAAAACAGCTATATAACCTAGCTAAAATCAAAACTTGATCATTTTACAATTTGGGTTTATATCATATTAAGTAAATACAGGGATTTATTAAGTTAAAGGTAGAATTAATCTTAAGACAAAACCAGGCTAGCCATTTCTAATCATTATGCTAAGCTAAGCTAACTGGCGGCTGGCTGTTGCTTCTTGTGTAGCGCACAGACTCAGAAGTGGTATCAATGTTGGCAAAGAAGAAACATATTTCTCAAAATACAAAACTGTTCCTTTAAAGCCACAATTGTTAAAATAGATCACAATACTCATACAGTGACAGTATTATTAATTTCCATTCCTGTCTGAAGCCAGTTGGTCACATTCATCAAGCCACAGTTAATACAGTTTGGCTGCAGGGTGACCAGTTGCTTAGAAACTGTCATGAAAAAGTGAACCCCTTAACATCTATATGATTAGCTGCTGTGTCCTTGAGCAAGAAACTCTGATGGTGATGGTACTCTAACTGTTACTGCTTAAAGTGATACTGTAAACATAATGTGACAAGTAGTAAATGCAATTATGCTGTAGTATTTGTTTTACTCTAATAGAACTACTGAATGTTTAGGAAGAAAAAAAAATTAAAACCACTATGTGTAGACTTGTGCATTTATAGCATCTTTAGTTATTATGGGATATGTTTTGGTCTGTGAAAAGGAAGACAATCCTAAACATTGATCCAGTGCATGTGTAGCTTTTAGCCATTTGTGCTAATCACTTGTCTTTGTTGATCCCTCTGTAAGTCTTTGTTTTTGGACCCAAGACCCATAACCCTCATAGGTTAGTTTAAACGATTTATCGTAAAACAGCAATTGATGGTTATTAAAGGGTATTTAAAGGGTCAGCTGATGTAAGACAAATGTAAGACAGTCTCAGCTGGCGTGGGATCCAGGAGAGCACAGTGTGCAATCTCCCCAAAGGGGGAGAGAGTGGGGTCAGCAGCACAGGTGAGCAGAGAAGGTTAACAATATACCCAGACATTTTCTACACATAGTGGTTTTAAAAAGCTTTACTTAAATCCTAAATGAATATTTAAATATTAAGCATAGTTTACTTACATTTGTTGTGGAAATCTATAATGAAGAACACTGGAACTGCAAATTTTGTCTTTGAGTTTTATTCCTTGCAAGGAAGGAGGGTCTGACACAAAGCAACCACGTTCTGTACACGAGACTAACTACATAGCCTTGTCCTTTATACACTTAGATACACATCCTGCGTAAATTAGGTTAAAACTAATACAAATAATAATTTTAACCCCTTTTTTTATCATGTCCAGAAATCTCAGCTTTTCTCCATGTATAAATATTCGACGTTACGCCTAGCCTGGTTATTTTAAACACCTGATGTAAAGTTGCTTTATTTGCCTTGACTGAATTAATTTGTTATGAAAATTAAAAAAGCGGTGTTGTCAACTGCTCTGTCAACTGAAGCCATGTGATGTCTGCCTGACCATGTAAAAGAAATCAGAAGTATGTTTTAAAATGAATTAAAACAAAGTGTTTACCAACTGGTTCTGTCTGAAAAAGGATTAAGGAACAGTTGATGAAAATAATCATATCTACATACAATGGAAACTCTGGTATCCAATAAAAGAAGGGACGATTTTAAAAAAGCTTTCACTTGTGTGATTTTCTTTGGTTTCATTTCCTGTGTTTTTCTTTTGTGTGGGTGTGCAGGAATTTTACTGCCCATATAGTTTATTTAGTGGTTATGAATATTTCTACTCCCGGGAAATGGCATCAATGAAACCCTCTGCTTGCCACAGCTCTGTCTGCATGGCCTGATTTCTGGGTCATAAAATTTTCAAGATGTGTCAGCAAAAGCTGCACAGATGTCTCCCAGGCCCCTGTTCCCTGCACTGTATTTATGATCAAGGTCCTCATTTGTCTGTCTGGTGCAGAGAGATAACTAAGAGGACGGATCACATTAATGATGACAAATATTTAATTGTGTGTGTGTGTGTGTGATCGTTCCACCTTTAGGGAATTGTACTATTTTTAGCCACACTAGAGGCATCCCAAGGAATAAATCCAATTTTAATTTTAGCAATAATAATAATAAAAGTTTCTGTGAAACGTCTCAACATTTCTGTGATGGATTGACACACAATGTTTAACAGACATTGAAATGTATTTAACATGGTTTATAACTAAATACCTGCCAAACTAATGAGCCAGTTCCCATCAGCCTAAGCTGTACTTTGTGTTAAATGCTAATCTAGTGCTAACACACTAAAATAAGATGACTAACTTGGTAAAGATTACCTCCTAAGCAGCAGCATGTGCTGACGCATGTTTCTCAAAGTACCACTGTGGCTGTAAGAACAGCTTCACAGAGCTGCTAGTATGACTGTACACTCTGAGTCATTTTGCTCCAAGATGAGACAAATTCACACCTTGTTTTTGCATACAGTTTAAAAGTGGGGAGCTTTTCTCAATTAACGGATGCTTTACGAAAGTATTATGTCAACCTGCTGTTAGCCACGTGTAGGATATTTTACAGTGGCAAATAAAATGTTGAAATTGCATAAAATAAAATAAAAAAAATTATTTTTTCTGACAACAGTGATTCATCACTTTCCAGTCAGTTCCAGTCATTCCAGTTGTTTATCATCTATTTTGATGTGGCTGACGAAACTATCTTTACACACCAGACTTATTCTGTAGACGTATGAGTCTTCTGGTTTTCAGGAAGTGAAAACTTCTCTTACATATGCACATTAGTAACTCTTGGACAGGGCAAGTTCCTTTTTTGCCTTTCCACTGTGTGCACCCCCACACACTTAACATATTAAATATAAGGTTTTGTGTGTAGACAGAAGGATTGTTGTGTGTTAGTTACAAAGTTTAAAAAGAGAGAGAAGAGACACATGATTTACTGTGAGTGGTGACTGGACAGTGAACTAACTGTAAACACTATTTTGACATATCACCTACTTTAGGTCTATAATGACAGACTTAGACAAATTGAGTGGCTGTCTTGTTTTTATTTGTTTATGGAACTGCTGATGCTCTTAGCAGGTGACTCCACTTATCTATAGCTTCATCTTACATTTACTGTTCCTTTGGGGCAAAAAAATCTTTACCATAGACTTACGCTATAACTGGTGCATGCGCACTGGAACTTACTCCGATACATTTTCAGCACGGACTGTTGTTACTCATTACAAAAATCAGATGAGATGTTTTCTTTGTCGCTCTTAGTTTAGCTGACAGCAACAAAAAATTTGAGGAAGCTGAAGCAGGAAGCTGGTCTATGAATCATGTAAAGCAACGTGTAAAGGTGTCGGGCGTGTAGAGACACAGACACAGTGTGTGAACGAAACGCCCTTGTTGCATGTGGGATTGACCCAACTGCGGAGTGAGCCACAGCGGGTTAGAAGACACACGCGGTTTACTGTTGTAACGCCCGGAG
>JAUYWH010000015.1:9519243-9591529 GCA_034779795.1 Ctenopoma multispine | reverse complement strand
TATTCTTTTGTTTGAACCCTCTCTTGTCCTGGTCTGCATTTGGGTCCAGCACTTATGGCAACCACACAATCTGACAAAAGGTTACTGTTTTCTGTGTTATATTAAGGAGTTTTCACATGTTTTAACCATGCTTTTCACGTAAATGGGGGACAAAAAAAAAAGAGACTCTTCTTGTGGCATGTAATGCACTCCAGTGCACTCCAGCAGCTGAGCCCAGGCTTAAGTAGTCAATGCTCTCGGTATCAATAGTATCATGCCACACCTTTGCTCAATATCTGCACCCATCTGCCCAAGCAGAGACCATTTAAACCTTTGAGTTTGGAAGTGAGTCCATGGATTTTGCTTAAATTCGACTCCACCTCTTCCTAAGGAGCCACAATACATTGCTAATGGACTTTACAGTGGCCTAACAAGGGGAGCATACAGATTTGGATGGACAAGCATCTGTAGACATACTCTGTATGTGTATGCCATCAATACCCATAATAATTTTATCTCAATTGCTGGTTGTTTGTTATACACTAAACTTCATCAACAACAATGGGTTTCTGTATTTACATTTGTCATACCCTTACATCTGTTTTTCATGTCCTACGTAGCTATGGGGCAGTGTTCACATGAAATACACATGCACAGTGGGATTTTCTGAGCTCTCTGGCGTCCTGTAAATGCACAAGGGAGGCAGAGGGGAAATCCAAATCCAAAGAGAGGCTGCAAATACAAACATGTTTTCTCATCAGCGCTCAATGTCAGCTCTCATTACATCCAGCAGCAGACTCCCTGGGTCAATTAGGGCAATGGGGCACACTCCTAAAAGCTACAGCATTGGCATGTTGCTAGTACGGTCCTCCCTAGCGTTAACATAATAGAGGAATAATAGTAGAGAGCGGTGGGAGGTGAGCAATCTACGGGAATGTTTCAATTAGTGAACGAATGGAGATTTTCTGTTAGCTTCTCTGTAAACATTTTGCATTAACGTCAGGAAGTGAGAAAGACTCATCTACATCACACTTACTAAAAAATGAATAACTCACATTCTCAGACTACCACCATCATCTCATTAGTCCTACTGTCAATGAGAGGCAAACTATGAGAAATTCACTTCAGTATTCTTTTCTTTTCCCTGTTTTTTTTTATTTTATTTTTGTGATTATTGTCTCCACATAACAAATAGAGGAGTTTTAGATAATTTTTTTTTTAAACTGGACAAAGAAACAAGGAGAATATTAACACAGAGTAACAGAGCGGCTATCATCTGTCGCTCTCTATCATCTACAGTAGCTGTGTCTCCGGCGGCGTGCCATTTCTTGCCTCCATCCAATCCATAATATATCACATAGCTGACGGGTGGGAAGGGGGCGGGGGCACAGTGCCTCTGGGAGGTTTTTCAAAAAACAAGATGGCCCAAGTGGTTTGCATAGACAAGAACAAGACAAGATTTTGAGGGTGCAGTACAGCTTCAGCCACTGGAAATCAACGGATTAGTGGATTGTATTTTTACAGGTAATAATTCAGAACAAGGAGGACTAACAAGTCACATAGACACACTTTTTTATTACCAATGGATTAAATAACTACATGTAATTTGTAAGGAGTCACTCAGTGACACACCCATAGAGAATTATCTCTTAAACCACACCAAATTTAATGTTTGGGTTCAAAGAGTCAGACATATCCCTCTGCTAATGCAAAACATCCTCACATTTTTTGTTGTCTGGGTCATTCAACAATCATCCTGTGTAACTCTGGGGGTACACATGTCAGGACATCCTGTTATCACAACCTCAGCAGTGATAAATTGCGGGAAACGTGGAGGAGTGAGTCATGCAGGGTGTCGAGCAGAGCAGGGAGTTAGAGAGGATAAAGTGCCTACAGTGAGATCCTCTCTTGAACTATCAAACCGGCTCCTTCTTTCTAGACCAATGACCTATCTGGTGGTTTGGTGCCAGTTCTTGGCAGACGCTAGACATAAGAAATTAATATTTTTAATTAAGTTGAGATACAGTATGACCTTCTTTAGGGCAAACAAAAAAATCAATACAGTTAGAAGCATTAGTGAGATGAGAAAACACAGTTACAGACATACAAATCAAGGTATCTGACTGAGATCCTTACTGGCTAATCAATGTAAAGCACTCGGAGACTGACAGAGAGGAAGAAGCACTGGCTCCCGGTTATCTTTCGACTTAGTCACAATAATTATCATCCGTCATTGAAACAGCTTTCACCAGTTTAGCTTTCTGACGTCTGCAACAGATTTACCTCTCAGCAGAAAGAAATTAACTAGGAAAAAATAAACACGTATAGCGAGCTCTGAAACATTTTTGCCAAACCTAAATATGCTTCATTAATTTTATTATCTGTTGCAGTTCGGCTGTTATCTGGCTCATTTTCTTTCAATGGCTTCTCTGGAACATTCCCTGCCTTAGTCTTTAGGAGGTTGTTGTTTTTTGAGTCTAAATGAGTCCATGAGTTTACTTTTTGTAACTACATGTTGGGGGTTGTGTTCATTAAAACATGCTAGGAGTATCCATCAATGCATTTAATCATTTTAAATTTGATACATAATATCTAAAGATATAGTTTAACTATATAGTTGATATTGATATTGATATTTCTCTGTGCAGATGAAGACAGAAGAGAACATAATGGTGCAGTGCAATCATTAGTTTACTCACTAGTACTTAGTTTAAGAACTGATTATAACAACAGCATTTTGTGAGCACTGCTATTCTTTCAACATACAAGAAGAAGAATAGCCTAACAAGATCCATACCTCTCAGAATTTGATTTAAATTTTTTTAAACAGCAGATCCTCGATCTTAGATAAGACCTTAGTTTTCTTTCCACTTAGTGTGGCCCACTTTATATGTGCTCTTGCCTCACTGCATTGTGAGCGGCTTCATTCCTCATTGTTGTCCACACAGAATGTGTTTAACATAATACTGAGTTTCCGCCAGCTACGTTTTGGCATGTCTCAGAAACCAACATACAATAAATGTAGGTGTGTATGTAACTGGGTTACAGGGACAACATGAGGGCTCAGTTGGGAAAGCCCCAGCAACCGGCATATAACCACAATATACTCTGTTTAAAACTGGCCTAGAACCTTAATCACATGTAAACGTATTTTCATCAAAAGAAAATAGAAAAAAACAACTTTCCTACTGAAGTAACCTAGTTTTTGTGTCTATACAAGTACAGGTCATAATTGTAACCCAGGTACAGCCTGCACATGTTACAGTTGGGTGCCTCAACTGTGAAAAGCATTCACCCAGCATGTCTCCTTCAATCTGAAGTAGTGTAAAAAGCCAAAAGGATACAACGTCCTTAACAAAAACATCATTCATCCTAAAACAACTCTACTACTTTAGATTATATGGGCAGCAGATATGAGGACCCAGGGAAAGAGCTAACAATGGCCATTAACACTAAATCCTTTTACCCTCTCTTCTGTGAATGTGGGAGTATATCTTTTCCTCTCCTCTCTGCATGCCATTAACGTTGTGTCTTCTCTCTCCCCTAGTTGTACTTCGTCCTCTCTGTCTCCCTTTCTCTGTACCTTTCTGCAGTAGCTTCGGCCTCGGAGCTACACGATTCCGGTTTGCAGTTACCGGCCTTACCAACCTGCTCAGTGTCTTATATACAGTACTATATATGAGCAGCTTTTGTGCAAATTGCATTGATTGATCAATTTTTTAACACTTTACTTTTCAGCTTCTCTCCATCCTTGTTAAATACTATTATTGATAATGCAATCACAGGTATTGACAGGGAACCTTTGACTCCCACACACACAGTCGTTACGAATTATGTTTGAGCTGGAAGGCATGTGGGCAGAGTTTGGAGAATAATGGCAAGTGGGTGTAAAGACGAGTAGGTGGGAGAGCAGGCAGGGGGTTTGTATCTGACTGTGCCGAGGAGCTTTGTTCATTATTTATTTCTCCTTCTGTGTGTCTCTCTGCCTCTCCTTCTTGTCATCCTCCGTGGGAGGCGCTATGAGGAAAAGTGCACACATTTCTGAGTGTGTATGTGCATGCAGAGGTTGTGGTTTTTGTGAGCGCCAGCCAGGTCTGTTCCAGGGTATTTATAGCTCTCATTAGACACATCTCGCTAGAGCCGGGGTCACAGCACATGGCAGTGAACACTAAGAGAGTCTGCATTCATCTCACACCAGCAAAGTGCACACACACTGTGGCACACTGCACACACAGAGGCACCTGATTTGAGTCTGTACCTACTACAGAATGTGGAAAAGAATGTACAACAGGACATTGTTAGCATCTTCCTCAACCAACTTAAATCTTTAACCCAGAATTTTCCTATAAATCCGTATTTGAAACCATTTTTGACATGTTAGCAGATGCACATAAAAACACTGTCTGAGCTGATCCTCTGTTCAGTCTGTTGGTTGGGGCACCCCAGCATGCATTTGGTGTAGCAGGTGGCCAGTGGGAGTCGGGAGTGGGGGAGCCTGCTGTGGTCAAAAAGACATGGTGGAGTGAATGGAAGTGAACAGCCACACACCCACACAAAATGTGGTGATGTAAATCCTCTGTGAAGCTGACACAAAGGATGCTCCGCGATGTCCCTCTGCTTCGAGACAGAACGGTGGAGATATTTTCCTGTGCTGCTCATTCTGTTGACATGGCAACAAGTACCAAAATCTGGAGAACAGGCCTTCATTAGATACATGGTGCTTCTGCTACAGTGAGCTGTAAAAAAATAACACTATATCAGATCTGCGCAGATTAATCTCAAAGAAGAAAGGATGTTACTCAGTATTTTTTACTCTTGATCAAACATTTAGTCCATCGAGTGTAAAGCATTTCCTAAAACACAAAAAGATGTCTTTGTGTCGCTTGCTTATTTTACAATCAGCAGTCCAAAAAAAGTGATGTTGTTTATTTTGCAGCTGTTGATGGTGCTGAAAATTAATTACAATTTACCCAGAAACCGGTGGCACCTGAGGAAAAGTCAAGAGATCATCAAAGACATTCGGACTGATTGTAGGGATACTGTGGATGCCTGTAAATAATGTCATGTCGATGTCAATGTTTATTCTGTACAAGATAGTGTTTGATGTCAATCAAATACTGTCTCGGAGTAAAATTTGATGTTATTAATGTTCATTAAATCCCAATCATTGTAATGATTCGTGCATTTTTGAGCCAAGCTACAATGCTACTTCTTCTGCCAAATGTCCAAACATGCAGTCACATACATAAAAGCCCAGAACCTCTCCTCACTGCTGTCTAATTCCATTAGTAGTGATTACGGTAGACTGGAAAATGCCTCCAGGAAAGATCTAGTGAGTGTTGTATGGACATGATGGAGTCTTACAGGCTTAGTGAAACAAAATCAACAAACATTCAGTTCTAACCAGGAAGTGCTTTTGCAGACACACTTCAATATTTATGGACAGAAATCCCGAATCATAAGATGATACAAATGTTTGTGGGGTATGTATGTGTGTAGATGTGTTTTTAGAGCGATGTAGCTGAGCGATGTATCTCTCTCTCTCTCTCTCTCTCTCTCTCTCTCTCTCTCTCTCTCTCTCACTCTCTCTCTCTGCTATCAGTCTCTCTCCACAGAGCCACTGCACTGCAGAGGAAACTTGATGTGTGCCCAGTTTGCGTGAATATCACTCACACGCAGCTCTGTCCCAGGTGGATTTGGCTTATTTTCATGACTGTCTCTCAAGTTTTGTTTTAACCTGCTCTTATCAAGTCACCTAGGAAATGATCAGTCCACTTTCTTCCTGTGAATGTTTTCTGCTGTAGATGTTGATTGAACCTTGATTTCTCTGCAGATTTAAGTTAGATTTTATTTGAATTTCAAGTAACAGACAATCTGTAAACATCTGGTAAGTCACACATTTGAAAAGAATGATCATCTTGTTGCATGTCTGATCAGACAAATGTTGCTAACAGGATACACAGAGGGACAGAGATAGAGCTACTTTACTTGAAGATAATATCAGTGTTTGCAGTTTGTTTCTGCTGCTCTCTGGTGGTCAATGGAAATTCCAGTCCTGTTGTTTAAAAAAATTACATGCATGGCACAGATGTCATTATGTTTTGGTAGGGGACGTAATCGATGGACTTCTTTCTGGTAAGGCAGATCACAGTCTTACCCAAACTACAACCAAATCCTGTTTATGGCTTAACATAAATACAAAAATATTATTAGCACTATATTTAGAAAGCAAACAACAAATTTTGACTTCATTGCACCTACACATACAAAAATACATTTGGCAGAGGAGAAATTGTAGTTTGTAGTGTATCATTATGCATCTGTGGACTGAGCTAGTTTCCCTGGATGTATTATTCATTGTGCAGCGTGGTGAGGATATTATGCAACGCTATTGGGATTAGAGTCAAAACTAAAATCGAGATCCTTCAAATTCAAGATGAGGAGGAGCAGAGGACAAAACCAAGCAAGCTAGAAATGGGGCATGATGTTAAACTCCACATCAAACTGCACATCTTATTTATGTGTACTTTTCTTAGCTTTTCTTTACTTTTCTTACACAAGTAGGAAATGTAACAAGCAGTGTGTGTTATGATGAGGTGCTCATCATCGTATCCTCTGAATGTTTTTATATCCCGCTAGACATATTCTTTGGGCTGTTTGCCCTCCACTGAGCACAGGGTCAGCTTCACGGAAGCACTCGTAGAGATTCAGCATCTTGCTCAAAGAATGCATCAGCAATTAATTGTGTGGGAAAACCCAGAACAGTCCACCCAATTCGGGGTCATTTGAGTTACAACCTTACTTTGAAGGACTGCGGCCTAAGGCCAGAATGGCACATTCCGGTCCAAAAATCAAACTAACCATTGCCCCCTGTCAGTCAGCTTGTGATTTTAAAAATTAAGTTTAAGATTTTTTCTAATTGTATTTTTAGGGTTAGGGTTAGTAAGTAGAATATGAAAAGATCATAGTTATTCATAATTAATACAATGTGTGTCTTATATTCATAAAGAATAAATATAATTTTATTTTTATAACTCCCAATAAAATACCAAGAAAGACATACAAAACCTTTACAAATACAAAACTATTGAAAATAGCCAAAAACAACAACATTATCCCTATATTGTTGATTCATTCTTCAAAGAGTAACTAGATACTGAATCCACTTTCATTTAGCTGAAAACCAGTGTAAACTGATATTTATATGGGCATGGACAGCAGGGCTGTGGGCCTTGAGGACCAGGGTCAGGACCCCTGGTATAGATCTTATCAGTGTAAATACTGTAGAGGCTTTCAGTACGTTAGCAAAGGTCTCACTCTTGAGATTTGCTGTAGACTGCATGTAGTTGATACAATGCATTATTACCATTTCTTTACAACATATTCGTACATTAACCAACATCAGCCTTCTAGCTAATGTTACATTCCCACTCAGAAATTGCCCCCATTCTCTCTTGCGCTTGCACTGCCTTGGCTCCAAGGGGTTCTGGCTACAGGCATTACTGGGGCTGCAGCCAGGTTCTCATCCACCACGCTGCCCGCTGCAAGGGATTCTGGAGAGGAAAAGTCAGAGACAACAATGTCTTGTTCAAAGACACTCAGTTGCTTAAGTGCTAAAGAGGAAAGCAGACGTCCACAAGGGTGCATTTATACTTACAATACAATGAGCACTCTGTCCTCTGCTGCCCCCTGGTGTTACAGAACAAAATCTGATCACTGTGTATAGAGAAACGTTTAAAAATTGGTTAATGGTTATTTTATAAAATTTTACTGGATTTACTCATATATTTCTTTCATATTTCATCTATGTGTTGTTGCAACTAAATAACTTTGTAAAATAAAAAAGTATTTATTTTTAAAAGCACACTAATAAAATCAGGAACGAACTATTTAAACTGCTACATAATCTAATTTTTTTTAACTTTTCTCATGTTATTTTAAGTTTCTTTTTTATAAAGCCACTTGTAATCACGAAATTTTTCTTTTGCCTTGTTGCAGCTACAACCACATGATTTGCTGTTGTTTCCAGTAGGTAATAAGGAAAAGGTTTATGATTATGGTTATTATAATTATTATTAACAAAGGTATTACTGTTTGTGTACTTGTGCCACCACCTGCATAGCTGTGTCACAACAGCACTGAATGTTCCTGGTCCAAATCAGGTATACATTTACATCTGCTTTTGTTAATTTCACGACATATCACGTTAAAACGATGCAAAAGGTGTGATACCAAATCATTACCTAGAAACTACGAACCAATCCAGGCTTCAGCGTTTTATTGTACAATATACGTCCGTGTTTCGCGAGTCTCATTCCGCACCAGTAGGTGGCAGCACCGTCTTGTAGGCCTAGGAGTTATTCAAAGAGCGCAAGGGATTGTGGGTGTTTTTCCCTCATAAAAGTCGACGTGAGTCAGACGTTTAACGTATTTTTACGTCGAAACTACTTCGTGACAGACGTGTTGTTGGAGCTCGTAAGATTTAGTGTATTTCTTATTTTAACTTTTTTTTTCATTTTAAAGAATAAGTTATTTAGTTAGAACGCCTGTCTCTCATATTTTGTGCTTTTATAATTTTTATTCCGGAAGAAGCTTTTTCCTCTGCGGCGGTTTTTTGGTCGGAAATGTGTTTTAAGGTAATGGATACCAAATCGAAACACATTTAAACCGACTGTCTGTTTAGAAATATGAAGCCTGGCTCTAACTTACGCTGGAGGCTTCTCCGTGTGACCACAGAGGAGGACGAGGCCCTCAAACACAGCCGAGCCAGTGCGATGAGGGCGACGATACGGAAATACCCCCGCAGGCAAACTGGGCAAGTACGCCTGGCTAAACTCGCTAAAGTCGTTGGAGTCTTGGGTAAGACTCAGGAACGGGAGTCCCTGTGTGACGGAAGTCCCGCTACGGCCTGTGCTCACCTTCATCCACCGAGCGCAATGGCGCCGGAGAACACCACGCAGTACTTGATGAGTAATGCGTACGAAGACATGAAGGCAAACACACAGGCAGCTGCTGTTTCATACGTAACACATGCACATGTGTATGAAGAGTCTCTGTCGCCCAGCAGTGTGTATGCTGCCCTGGACTCCGACTATGACAGCTCGCTTGCTTTTCAGCAGCGCGACTTTGAGGAAGTCGTGTTTGGCCTGTGTTGGTAACTGGAATGAACTGGTCTACGTGGCCTTGTGAAACTGGTCGGGCCTCTTTTCCAAGCAGTGACTTTCCGATAAAGACAAATAAAAAGGTGTGAATAGCTCCTTTGTAAATGCTTTATACGACTGTTGTGCATTTATCATGTGATATTAGCTTACTTTTGTTGGCGTTGTAATTACCATGTCACACGATTTATGGTTGGGCTTTATTTGTCTCACAGCGGCGCGCTGGACGCTGCCCGCCCAGTAGGGAGCGTTCCTGAGCCTCGCGTCGCGCCGCCCAGAGGAACGAACCCAATCGCAGCTCAGTCTTGCCGCGGATTGTGAAATCCAGGTAACCCCGAGCAGGTATTCTGTTGCTCTGCATTGTCATTGATGGCAATAAGGTGTAAAGTGTGATGCGATGAATGGAAAGTGCTTTTCGCAGTCACTGTTGTCTGAGCGTTTTCCAGGTCGTCTCTGCCAGGCTGCTTGGGGAGGAGCAGGACATCAAGGAGGTCGGTCTTCACGTGACTGACACGAGGTGAACATTTCATGTGCATTGATGATTCCTCTTGACCGACTCAAGAGTATAAGAGTTTATAAAGTATAAATTAATGTGGTGATTCTGGTGGAATATTTGTAGTTTAATGTTCTAACAAAGTGTGGATTTGTATGATCCCGAAGTGATTGTGTGGAGTATATAGGATTTATTTTTTTCAATAAATGTTAAATGATAAACCAACATTTGTTTTTTGCTTTTTTATCAGCTACCAAGGTCTGAGCCCAACCTGAAACATCTATGGTTCTCATTGCATTATTAAGCAAACGGTGAAATGTTTGCCTTGTATATCATTGATCCTCTGAGCATGAAAGTCTAAACAGGACCACTTTAATGCATTACATGGTTTGTTTCCACAAACTTTTATATATGGATTAATTGTGCACAGAGTTTGAGGACATGATTTTCAGCATCGACTATTATAAATGACTATTATAACTATTTTCAGATATAGCATTCCCTCAGGCTAAAGCTGTGATATTTAAAGCCACCACATGGTGGCGGTGGTGTCCATCAAGCAAACTGATGCAGGTAAGAAACTAGAAACCTGTTGATTTAAGATCTTGTTGCCTGGTTATTTCATTAAGGCATCTTGTGCATTATTTACACTCAGTTCAGATTAAGCCTGTCTGAAAGGGGGTGTTCCAGGTTGCTTGCAGAGGTGTATGATGTACACAAACTCAATACAAGAGAAGTACTTGCTCAGAAAATGCTACGAGTATCCTTTATTCTACTCAGTGTATTTTAAATGATTCATTTGATAACAAATATAGAGGTGTGGTTCACGTTTCACAAATTCTCTAAGGTTAAAATTCTGACTAAAATCAAACGGTCTGTGAAGATGTGGCTGTATTTAACCACCTTATGCTGTGTTGTGAAAGTAATGATACCCCAGCATTTTATGACTTTTATAAGAATAGTACTGCAGAAAGGAACTATAGCGACACATTTTTCAAGTTGTTGCTGTGTTGTGCTGCTGGGCCACAGTTTACTGCCTGTATTCAGTACTGCACAGTATGCTTCAGCTGCTGGGTGTGAGGGTCAACAAACACTCCTACGTGTGTGTGTATATATATAGTGTACGTTAAGTTGGAGGACTGCTTGCTTATTTTCTGCTTTCACTTGAATTTCCCTATTAGGATCAATAATGTTTTGTGTTAATCTTACTAAAAATGGGAACGTGTCGGGAAGTTTGGGGATTTCAGAGAAATGTTTACAACGTAAACTTACATGTGGGTATTTTAGAGACTTCCTTTCAGCTACCATGGAAAAAATTAATGTCAGTCTGTTTTTTGTGTTGTATATTCTGGTTTGAAACAGCATTCACATCTCCATGTAGGGAAATGCAATGTACAGCAGATTAAATAAATTCCGTATGGTAACAGGTTTCTGAAGGGGTTAGAGAGACGAGAGAGTAGTGTTGTATATGAGATGACAATTTAAAGTATAAGAATTACTTTTAAGCACAGTACCTGAGGAAGTTTATTTAGTTACTTTCTAATGCTGTCTGTATTTGACATGTAGAAACAGGAAAATTGTGGTTTATTAAACTATATCGACATACTACAACTAGGAGGTATATTTACTGTCAATTTACACCTAATGTGACAGATACTCTAGTGCCTCCTGCTGATCTTGACACATATTTAAAAAGTGCCCCACCTTGTAACTATGGTCAATAAAACAAAGGTAATGTTAATCAGCTATTTGCTGCAGAGTATGTTAATTATGTTCTCAACACTTCCCCTCTTAGAAGTAGATTCATGAGAGACCATACTGCCTGCTACTCTGTATTCATACGTTTAAGTGCATTATTGTTTATGCAGGTTCTGAATCTATATATGTGAATAAGCAGTTAGGGTTGTGGTGGGAACCGAGGGCCTGGCTACAGATATGTAACAAGTCCCCCCCCCAGCTCAAATGCCCTTGAGTGTCTGACACTTGGAATGACCTGCCTGTAGAGGGGGAGGGAAAAGTGAAAAGCGTTTTTGTTTCAGCATCACCAGTTGTTTCCCTTCCTCAGCATTGGTGCTCACCGCCGAGAGTTGGGATTTAACTTTAACTGTTTTAAATATGCTGGTGAGTTTGAGGCACACTTAAAGTATGAAAACACATCAAGGATGATATGTGTGTTGGGAATTAAGGCACAAATGATGAGAGCACAGCTGCTGATAGCTATCTGTCTGCGCTGGTGTCTGTTTTTGTATGACCTTCTTGAGAACCCCCACAAACATCAGATTAAAAAGTTCTTCACAGGAATCAAAACAAAGGAAGTGGCAGTAATTTCAGCTCCCACGAGAAGGAATTCTGGGAGAGAAAACAGACTAACTCAAGTGTAAATATTTTAGCATTTTTTCACTCATGGCTGGAACTTCAAAGTGATTTCTAACAGGAATTTGGGAAGTGGTGGGGTGGGATGTAGGTGACTAATCAGTATGATTAATGATTTGCCTTAAAAGCATATCCTAGTCATGAAAATACTCTAAGCAGCAGATGGCAGTAGAAAGGTAGACATAGCAGCCATCTTGTCGGCAGACAGGACCATTTAAACAGGATGTGACCACTGTATTTTACTGTTCTTTCATTTTTATTCTTTGTTTCGTTTGTTGTTTTTGTCTGCACCAAGGACGATGACATTTTATTAATCCCTGAGCTGGAGGTCAATAAAACGACAAAGAAATTTAAATTTATTTCATGTTTTGCTCAAACTACTACTATACTCCTTTACACATTTCACAGCTATGCTCTAGTTGGTAATGTCATTAAAATATAAATGTGTCTATAGTAGAGATCTGAGGGGTGTGAGAGGGAAAGTCGTGTCTTGTTTTCTGTGGCCTTAAAATGGCAGGAAAGGTGCCAGGGAGCACTCAGGTGGTCATGTTAACCTGCTGACACTCTGGGTGACCACGCAGTGCACAATCACTCTTTTGAAGTATTCCCAAATGTACAGTAGATTGACCTAAACACTAGAAACACGCACACAGAAACACACATTTCTTCATCTATTCCTAGCCGCAAACATGTAGTTCTTATCCAGAATGAAGGACATATATTGCTGCTATATTGTGGTTGTCCTTCACCATTATAAGCCTGGGGACAAGTGTCAGTGTTTCTTAAGTGACTCATTTCAGTTCCTACGGCAACCTAACATGTTCCATAAAGATCATGTACATCATTGTCCTTTACTCTAACAGGAGTTTTGTTTTCATTACTTTTACTTGTCCTGAGTAGGTGTCTGTTTGGCACGAATGCTCTTTTCCAGGAATACCCAGCGGCACACTCGCACAGTAACGCACATCTCACACCTTGACAACACTCAGCATAAGCGCAGTGTGATCAGTTAGCCACTGAACAGCTCTAGTGGAGCATTTAGAGGGTAAAGGTCACGCTCAAATGAAGCACAGAGGTGGTAATGAGGAAGGGGCATTACTTTCACCTCCCAAGTTTGAGGCACTTCTCAACGTTTTGGATCAGCTAATCTGAATTACACAATTATGATGTATGATTCTGACTAATTCACTGTGTAAAAATTTTCCTTTTCCAGACTGCATACGTTTTTTTAATGTAAAACAAGACGGTGTGCTGGTCTGAGACCCACTTTAGTCAACCACTGGAGGTTTTTCTTGTGACCCCAAAACTAGCTCTGCCCACCCCAGGGTGAACATTTGATGTCAACCACACATTAAAATACACTCATGCAGAAAGAAAAACAGGGCAAGGAGAAGGGGGCAGTGACGTAACCCAGCGAACCCTTTGGGAATTAACCCCTCTACTGGCTCATTAGTCAAAACAGTCTGAGGCGAAGAACTGAGGGATGTTTGTGCCACATCTATTTCTGTCCTCCTTTCTCTGTTTCACTTTGCTTCTCTGCAGAGACTAAGCAGAGGACGTTAATGGCCATTGACCCAGCAGTTTCAGGGAAATGGGCAGGTAGAAAAGTGTGTGTGTGTGTGTTACACTGATGCTGTATCCAGAGGTGGAATTTGCTGGTTATGTGTGTCAAGGGCATGAACAGAAAGCAAGAGGAGAACTGATGCTGTCAGAACACACACTCCAGTTTCTCTACTCTTACATGTATGTTTCCCTGTGTGAAGCACATACAAACACGCTGATTTGGATCGACTGATTTGTGAGTACAGCGTAGGTGCCAATTGTGACTCATTCTTTTTTCACACCCGCCCACACACTGGACTGTCAATCTCACTCCACGCTTCTTTAACTGCATTTGTAGTCCGGGTGCTGGATTCTCATGTCAGACCTTATTTCCTGACAAGTCGTCATGTCAGAGTTGCAGACTGTCAGTCGTGGCTGCTGAAGGTTTGTGATTGGGCAATGAAGGTGAGGAGGAGTGGTCACATACTGGATATAGTTCTTGATCTGGATATAGCCATTGTCCATGCCAGCTGCTGTCATTTTATGGCTTGGTGACTTGCAGAGGTCTGCCACGGATTTACACCGACCCTCACTTTTGTATAATGTGCACCAGGCTCTACTGATCCACTCTAAATTGTGTTATGTTCAAGGCCAACTGCACAATACTATTCCCAGTCTACTTTGACTTTCATTAACCTTTGTTACCACACCGACACAAGGCGTCTAACTGCAGCAAATGATAAAGTCATTTCACAGTTCTGCTTAGTTCAATGGTGTAAAATTAAAAAGCAAATTAATGTAGCTTAATTTGCCTTTTAATCTTTCTGCCTCTGGATCATATTATCTTGCAGTTGTGCTCATTTGTACCACCATCCTCTACCCCTGCGGAGACAGCAGAGAAACCAATTTTCGACAGAAGTATAATCATCATTTCGTCATTTTCCTCAGTGCACCTTTAACCGGCTGTAGCCTTGCTGGGCCAGAGCAGCTGAGAAGAACGGCAGAGGAGAGGAGATCAGTGAGGGCACTCTCAGGGTTTCGTTTCTGACACTGCAGTGGCAGGGACAGCTGTGTCAATGTCAGATATTGTTGAGGGCAGCAGAGTGTAAACAACAGATGGTTGAGTTAGTACCTGAACGGCATGTCAACTCCAACCTTTCAGTGTTCAGCTCAGACTGTGTTACAGATGCTGTCTGAGCAGCCGTGAACATATATGAAATAACCTCTGCTTCTCAGTAGGATCAGATGTTTTAAACAGGTTTAGGATTTTATGAGTAGATTCTCTGTTTTCCTTCCTATATCATATGTATTTATTGCATTTATATTGTATTATAAGCTCACAGCCACCTCAAAGAGAAGTAATCAGTATTGCCCCCGGGATGGGTGAGAAGGCTTGTTTTGGAGGCATTTGAACAGACTCCACCTAGCAGCAGCGGGCGGAACTGTTCTGACTTTGTTGGGTAAAAATGATGGGTAATAAGCTCAAGTGTGAGGTTTGGCAGAGGCTAAATAAGATGGAGGGAGATTGATATGATGAGAGAGCCAAGAACAAATTGAGCCTGCTCCCCGAGTCCATCACCTGCTGCTGGACATGCTGCCTGTCAGCTATTTGTCACCTAGTGTGTACACACACAGACACGGAGGTTCTGACATTCTGTCAGCGGAGAGCCTTATGCACTTTTGTTACAATGTTGAGGTGTGCTCAAGCCTACAATACATGGCTTTCCATGACGATTTGCCTGCACTAACGAATTATACTGCTCATGTGTGGACAGAAAATGCCACTCACGTCACATGCAATCAATACATGCCCATAGGTTCATAAATGCCACAATAAATGTCCAAACCCGTAAGCAGAACAAATATAAAACCACGGCACACACTCGTGGAAGACGATACCAGCCTGGAGGACAGAAACTGTAGAATCGATCACGCTTACTCTGCCTCACCAGTGCCAGGAAACAAAGAAGAAAATAGATTTTTGCTAAATTCTCTGCGGTGAAGGATGACTCACACTGTCTCGCCGCCTTAAGATGATGTGTAAGAAAAAATGGAAAAGTGACACAACAGCAGCATACAAACAATCTTTATGCGTTTTGTGAATGAAGATATATCACCTGATAGATGAAAGATGATGTATGTCATTAAACGATAAAAAGGTGTATTTACTCTCACCGTGTCTATCAAAAGCCTGCAGCTGTTCATGAAACATACAGTGGTGCTCTTGCTCTGGCTGCTCTCTCTCTCTCTCTCTCTCTCTCTCTCTCTCTCTCAATAACTAGATCTAAATTCGGTTCAATCCTGAGACTTCTGTCATTCTGTGAGCTCTCCCAGAAGAAATGTGTCAACTTGTCGTTCTGGATCTGAGTCAAAGTCAGTCTTAAGTGCCTCGGCAGCCTGGATAATTTGTCACCACAAATGCAATGTTACAGAATGTATCTTACAAATTGTTAGTCCACTCAGGCAGAGGGATCATATTGGAGAATCGTCAACTGTGGTATAAACAGCACATGACACAGAGACAGCTCTTGGACAACACATACAGCACACAAAACATACACATTATAAATACAGCGTGTCTTCAGGCAATGGAAAAAAATCTGCTCATTTCAACATCACAAGCACTTTTTAACCTGAAACTAAAAAGACATACTCTATACAATGTGATTCATCCCCTGGGAACCATGCATATCTGTACACAGTTTGGTAAATCCATAGATGTTTCAGTATTTACATAAATAAGTGGAAACTTTAACCAGCTGTTCTCACTACATTAAAAGTCAGGTTATGACCAAAGTAGGACAGGACACCTCATGTGGGAATCATGTATGTCTGGCTACGAAACCAGGTCTACAGCAAATTACAAGTTTCACCTACTGCTGCATGTTCTACTACTACTACTGCTGATGCTGTGTAAGGACACACATGAGCCAAATTATCTGTGTAAGCCTCCAGTCTAACCTTGCTCTCAATTAACGAAACAACTGGGTTTAAAACATTAATCCTGGGAATTATTTCATGTCTGTCTGGCTACTCTGCCCCCTCATTCACATGTGTGAATTATATTAATAAATTAATATATTATATCATTTAAACAAATATATAACCATTCAACAACTGGTTTTCAGTATATTATGTAGTTTTGACTTCTCTAACATAATTTATGTTATGTTGTATTATGAAAAATCACGATACAGTGAAGTTGTGAAGCTTGGTGACGGGCTTCAGCCCTCACTTTGGTACTTTATGACTTGGCGTGTTGCCTGTTGTAATCAGGAGCAGGTTTTCTGGCTTCAGGCTAGAATGAGTTATGCTGAGTGAATTTCAACTGTTTACATTTTGTGTTTCCTCTGCCATTTAGTCAGATTAGGTTCTGGCAGTTTATATTGTTCATTGTTTAGTCCACAATGTGAGCTCTGGAACATCATGCAAGGCTGCCGATTCATTTACGCGACTTATAAAACCTTCACACTCAACATCATGCAGCTTTAATCAACTACACATATTGAAGTGTAAACATATTACGAAGTGTAATGATAGTTAACACATTCTTGACTTCATGTTTGAGTTTAATTTGTCATTTTTTTGGACTATTTATAAGAGATTAAATAGGGATTTCCAACCTCTGCTAGAATACAGTGTTCATAACTGATATCGCTCAACATTGCAGCTCCCTCTGTCTCTCTCGCAGTCCGTTTCCCTTGACAACCGTATCTACTATTCATAATTATGCAAACGATACAAATCTTCGAGCCAAAGCCATAGATGCTCATAAACAACCAAGCTCTTCAGCCATCACTGTGTTTGTCTACCTGAAGTGATTATGATTATTGTTGGGAGGTGGAGGCATGAGATTAATTAAATGTGACAATCACATTCATTAAATTTTCCATATTTGAAAAGGTCAGTCTTTAGATGAATACTCAAAGACAAGTGGGTGTGTAATTCCTTTTCCTTCCCACACTTCGGAGGATTCTGCTTCTCTAGGCTCCATTTCTGTAGAGTCTGTGGTCAGAGAAGTCATTTCTGCTCTGTCGGTGCTAATTCTTTATATCAACCAAACGATTTTCTTTTCCACTCCAACTTCCATTTCTAGGCAGAACAAACAGTCCTTTCTTTCCTTCCATTTTTCCCTCATTTGTCTATCAGTGTAATTGCACTCTCTCCAGGAATAGAAAGGAGCTGCCACAGTCTGTCAAGGAGCCAGTGGTTAAAGTGTCCTTCAGGAGACCACTGGAACACTCTGGAGTTTGGGTAGTTTGTGAGTTTGTTCACACCTCAGTTGTGCCACAGAAGTTAGATTTCCTATCCACAAAGTCACCGAAAGCATTTTTTGTTTTGTTTTGTTAATTATTTGTGCCAAATTGCACAACAGATTTTCTAATATAAATACCTGAGGATTTTGGCTTAGAGACTTTTATTAAAGATTACAGTTTAGGTCTATGTAAGTATTCAATTAACTGTATTGAATTTGCTTTATAATACAATAATACAACTGAGGGTGATGCAAATGTCAGTAATTGAATGCAGGGGACATAGGTAGCTTACCTAGCTATACAACAAATACAACAAAAACAATCTTAGTGGTGGCAAGGGATCTTTAAAATAATTTCGATTAATAAACTATTTCACAGTATAAACTTTAGTAAAAAGGGATCCCCAAGGTTAAATTTAACAGCAGTTCATCCAGCTGTCAAAATATTTCACAAAAAATATCATGGTGGTCTTAGAGCAAAAAGTAGATGTTTCATATTCTTTTCAGTGATGCTCACCCGTTGGGGATAAAGAATTGTGTACAGAATTTCATCCATCCAGTAGTGGCTGAGACGTTTCACTCTGGATTGCATTGATAAGAATGGGACAGATATTATTTCACAGTGACCTTTGACCACCATCATCTAGCCAGTTTATCATTGAATCCAAGTAGACATTTGTGCCAATTTTCAAGAAATCCCCTGAAGGTCTTGCTGAGATATTGTACTCCTGAAAATGTATGGATGCCCATCCATACATCCCACTGAAAACATAATCCATCTGGCCACGGCTGTCACTCTCAGAAACTGAAATGTATTAAAGTGAATTTTGATATAACTCAATTATTTCTGTTTTGAATGAGTAACAAATGTTCAGGTCTGTGCCTGTAAAACTAAAACAATATGAAGGCAGTGTATATGTGACTTAAGAGTCCAAATGCGTGCAGAACAATCAGTCCAATTCTTTGTGTTGCTTAAAATTGTTGACTTACAACTTAAAATGTAAAAATACAGAAATATAACCATATCTCTGCGTGCAAAACAAGGGGAAAAAAGTTGTTTCGTCCTCTTTGCCATGCAGATAGCTGTGACTCATTCTGAAATTCAGTCAATTTAATGTCTCATGTAAAATCATTTTTAAACTGCAGCAAGAACACCTCACTCAGTGCCAGGAGAAGCAGCCTTGTCTTCAGCTGCCCTCTGCGTTTACTCGTGCTGTCTGTATTCTGATGTTCTCTCTCCTTCCTCAGCCATCAATTCCATTACTGCTGGTTGTCTTGTCAGTCATTCATTCTATGTTTTACCATCAGATGTTGAGAAGGAGATTTGATTATGTTTTTCCTAAAACTCATTGAAATGTACTGTAGGTTGCCTGATTCCTGCCTGGTTGATGAGGTATTCACACTTTTCCACAAAAAAAATGTTTTTGTTTATTCGGTTTCTCACTAAGCTTTAATGCCCACTGCACTGAAGGCAATAAAGCTTTTTAAAGTGCAAAACCTTTTTAATACAAAGCGATGTAAAAACATTGGATGGATAATGATGTGGCCCCAGTCTGAGTGAATCTGTACTGTTTTGACTAATAGCCTTGGGTTGGCATTTACTGACATCTCTTTTGAATTCCAGTGTATGCTATGTGTGCTTGGGGGGCAGAGGGTAGTAACATGCAGATCACACATATTGCATAGGCCTGTGTCTGTGAAGAAAAGAAGCCATCACCCTCACCCTCTCTGTAAATTATCTCATCTCTGTCATTAGCCAATCTTGTGAGTCTGCCTCCCCGCCAGGCTTGCTGCTAAAATGCTAATGAGGCCCCTGTACTGCAATTACAAAACACACACAAATGCAGAAGCATGCACCTCTCTCTTTGTCATCCATTGGGAGGCAGAGAAAGAGGTGAGAGGGGGCATATTCCCCTCAATGTTGTGCCTGACTTAAATCGATGAACAGACTTCACTATGGGCAACATTAATCTGAGACATTATATTAGGGCAATTAAAATCTAATTAAGGGATTTACTTTGGGTGTTCAAGACGGACAAGGAAAGTAGATGTAGGAAAAGAGAGGGAAGGGCTGAGAACTGAAAGTAATATTTGTTTTTTGGATGGCAGCTGTCCACCTTCCACCTTTTTGGATCAGACTGAAACATCTCAATCCCTGCTTGATGGGTTAAGATTTTTTTAAAGTATCTACATACATTACAGATGTTGGGTGAAATTAAATGACTTTATCTTGTTTAGAACAGGTTATACTGAGAGCAAAGAGAAAAAGAGAAAGAGATAATCCTCTTTATTTAAACTTAATATTCTTTTTTTTATTTGTCTGGCTTTAGCTCTTCCTGCCTCCTCATCCCAGATTCTCAACTGAACAGCCCTTCACTTTATCAGGAGGTGAGCCTTGTCACCCTGTGGGAAAAGCTAAAATTTGCTGCTTGAATCAACAATATGAATCTACTGAAGACTATAAAGCTGGAGCAAATACTGTAGGCAAGGTTTCAATTTGTGAGTCATGTATCTGAATAGTTCACTTTTTGAAATTCATGCATTTTTTGGGAGTTGTTTAAGAGAGAGATAAAGAGAGAGATATATTGCATGTGACAAAGGTCCTAGTCTGGAATCAAAGCAGGACGTCACAGCCACATGATAGGCGCCTTTAGCCAGCCCAGCCTCCCACACAGGGATTATTTTTTAAAAGAAAAAAAAATGATGTGGGGACAGTAAAATGAAGTACAACATGACTGAGTTTGATGGCTGTCTTAATTTATGCTGATTAATCTGCACAGTTTATAAACACACTCCTCCCAGTGCTCACTGGCTTGTTTCTTAATTTTAATGGTGTAGGAAAAATTAGACACACAGTCATTAAGGGTTTTGAGTCAGACAGACATGTTGTTTTGTGTGAGGCAGAGGGGAAAAAATCCAGTTTGTGTGCCGTTGCCAGGTATTGCTCTGTGGGGATTTGGTTATGGATACATGTATGTGTGTATTTTGGAGAAATGACTATGGGAGGCTGTGTGTGTGTGTTTAGCCTGCATGGCAAAATCATTTTGTTGACTGTGTGGAAAATCTAAGATTTGTCTCTACAGAGCCCACAGATGGTCCACATGGTGGCGCTCTGATTCAACATCAAATCTCTCTAGTGTCTCTGACACTTGCTCCTCTCCTCATCTGATTCCCTCCTCTCTTCCACTTCTCTCCTCCATCACTATCTCTCATGTCCTCTTGTGCTTTTCTCTCTGTTTTCCCTCTTCTGTTGACAGAGGCTGAATGTTACACCATCTGCCACGGCATGTTGATATGTTGGGGAATGTTTTATCAGCGCTGTTCTTGGTGTGGTCTGGCTTGGCTGCTCTGGCCCTCAGCAGACACACATACACACACACACACATTGATACTCTGTATTTATGTTCAGCTGATAGTAGGTGAATATTCTAATCTGAGCTCTGAGCAGAAAGAATAGCATTTTGGTTTAGACAAACTGATGGAGGGAAGTGGACGGGGGCGGAGAGAGAAAAAGAAGCAAGTGAGAGTTGTTTAATTCTGTCTGAGCTGGAAGCCTCAGCCCTTGGTCAGAACATGGGGGCTTGTCTCTTCTAGTTCCAGAGAGCACTGTGAAATGCCCTCTGGAGGAGACACATGCGTGATCAGTACTCACATGCAGGGGTGGGGGATTTTAATAAGGGTACTCACATGTGTGCGGTTTTGTTTGTGTATATGATTTGGATGTGCGTGTTTGCAGTTAGAAAAGGAGTGTAGATTGGCTCTGATTAGACTCTGCATCACAAACGCAGTATACACACATGCATAGCCTACACACAGGCTTATTTTTAGCCACTGTCGCACTCTTTCGCCCAACCCCTGTGCTCTGTCTCTCTCACACAGATCCCCCACCCCACCCCACTCCCCTTGACAGCCAAGGAGAAGGACAGCGATTCATCAGTTTGTTCTCATGATTTCAGGATTTTTTTTTTTTTTTGGGACAAATATCTTCTCTCTGATATTTCTTTTCCCAGCTACAGGGAAAATAGATGCACGTTCAGAAGGATCAGAACAGAGTGAGATGAGGATGATGAACACAAAATGAATCTTTCCCCATTCTCTTCTAACATTTGCACGACAATGTATTGGTCTTATTTCCTCCCTCTCATACTGACAAAGACATAAAGATATTGATATGTGTGTGTTCTTTCAATGACCCCCTCCCCCTCCCTGTCTGTAAGCAAGGTTATAGAACAATGGACATTACTGTTCCAGTATAATCAATCACAGACCTGTGACAGATCACGCAGAACACGACAAGATGTGATGTATGCTAGATTTTGCAGCTCAGGATTCAGTTTATTCATTCACTCATCTCCATATTTTCACCTTGCATTGATCAGCTGAAAAACGAACCTGTGACTGCTGAAAATCCCCTGGAGAGATCCTGTCTGTACAGTAAATGAGGCAATTCCTATTTTGGTCATACTCTCACTTTCCTCATGTTACATAAAGTAGATTGTTGATATGAAACTCCATCTAGACATGTGATTCTGATCAATATTTTTGTGCTGCAGCTGATTTGTGCTTCAGTATTGCTAAAATTAACTGGTACAGCTTTACTGACAGCTCAGACACATGCAAATAAACATAAAGTGTACGTAGTGCCAATGATTGTGTTCCTGGGGCACAAAGAAACTGCCATCCCTTCTGTCTGACTCTTATAAAATCTTTTCCTACAGTCACACTGGAGTACAGATTCACTGCCACTCTGTGTTACTGCATCCATCCCAGCTGTAAAACGTGGTCTTTCCAGATGACAAATGAGTTATCAACTAATTGTAAGTACAATAAGATTAAATCAGAATAAGAAAAAGTGCAGGTGCAAATAATGTAAAATTGTGATACAGAAATAAGAAATAACAGTGAAATAATGTAATGTGATTAGAAGAACTATATTTAGGGCATGAAACGCACAGTTGGAGAGCAATTAAATCATGATTACAATTATAGGACACGAAGTAGCCACCACAATGAATGGATCAATGACACCTTGATTGAAATTAGTACTTATACAACACATTAATGATAATAACCTATAGCATTATTTCAACAAATGTGTGAGAAATGGCATTTTGTGCTTTTATTGCTTCTAATAGATTTCCTTTAAAAAAAAATTTATATGTTTAATAAGAGAGAACAGAAAAGTTGGTACCAGTCATTTTTGCTTAAAAATAATTTCATTATCCCGATGGTTCCTAATTTATTTTGTGTCACTGAACTCACTGATAAATCAACTTATCATGTCAACTTTGCAAACTGTCAAATATAGTAAACTGACATGTGGAGCTCACTAGGGGGCCTAATACTATTTTTTGCCCTGGGTATATTTTTATCGGCTACACAAGAGGTTAACTGTCAAGCTACCTCCACCTCCTAATCGACTGATGAACCAGTTAATTAGCTTCGCTCCGCTAAAGTTAGTCATCTGCGCATCCGTCAGTTAAAGAACCTGGATGTTGACACGTTAACTAGTTTCTTATATTTACTCAAGAAGTTTGTGGTAAAGTTACATTTGTTTGCCTTCAGTTAAGGTAAACTATATGAAATGCGCTTGTAATTTAAACGTATTTCGTTTCCGTTAGCTTACATTTAGCTAGGTGCTAATTAGCTAGCTAGCACTTTTATTTTCTTTGCTATTTCCGTCGGGGAGGGTACGTCAGGCATTTGTGTTTTATAATTACATAAATATAAGTTACATTAGCATAAGTTATTGTAGCAAAGCAGTCATGTTCAGGCAGGACAAAATGTAAGCAATAATCATATAGCAAGACTCTGCAATGTCAACAAGTTAATGTTAGCTTGTTTTTTTTCCAGGAACCAGGAGCAGCCGAGGATACAGGAGGAGATGCAGGTTCTCAGGTGAGGCTTGAAAGTGATGGTTTTCTCTCTAAATTTATATAATTTCCCTTAACATGTATCTGTTTAACAGTAAATGCTTAATGATTTGGAAAATACGTTTTCTTAGAAGCCTCCACTCAGAAAACTGTAGGCTATAGTTACTGTGACATGCCTGTCATTATCATATGACACACGTCAACGTCTTTTCTCTGAAGGAAATAACAGGACCAAAAAATGAAATGTTTCTATCTTTTGAACAGTTTTTGGTTTATGATACAGTATTATATTAACAGGTGCAGAAAACAAAGTGCCAGTAACAGGGCAGAGACGAGAGAACAGAGGCAGAGGTGAGTGCTCCTGAGATTAAAGTTTAGCTATAAGTTATAAGTCTGCTATATTGATATATTTAAGATGACGGATTTTTAACATGTTTTTATGGAATACCATGAAGTACTGCTACACGCCAGAGGACTGCAGTTTTACTATCTGTAAAATGTGTAGCAGGCTGTAATGTTTTAGCCTGAGTTGCTCACCTGCTTAAAATACGTATTTAAATACACTTGCTTGAGAAGCTTGCAGAATTTGTCAAACTGATCTTGGCATGAATTTGAATGAACCTCTTCACACATTCTTGTGTTAGTGTAATGCATGCTTTAAGCACCCCCCTCAAGTAGAAAAGCACATTCTTCAAGAGAACATCGTATACAAGAAAATGTGCTGTCTGACTGAGAGGGTACGATTATGGTTAAAATAATAATGATTTTTTTTCTCTGTCAGTACAAAGGTTGTGATTATTTATTCATTCAAATTTGTGAATAAAACATTTTCTATTTTATTTAGATTTTAGATTGTGAATAGGAAGTGTTAGGTTGAATGTGCCAAAGAGTCAAACCGCAAAGTAAATATCTTTCAAAAGCAAGTTCTATTTTGAATAGATTTTCAGTTGCTTGCCTTGATGAACACATCCATGTTATTTGTTGGATATTATAATTGCAGCGTCCAGGAAACGATAATTTTGTTCAAAACAAGACAAGAGAATAACAACTTCTTTGATCTATCTGAGACCTGTTTTGATGTCAGATAAACTTTACACTGTATTTTTGCACAGAAAAAGGATGGATTTGCCAAATGTGTTAATAATTGTGGAAGTGAAAAACCAAAATGACGATACGGTTAATTTCACAGCCATACTCTTACTTAAGTTGGGCTCACAAAGTCACAGAAACATTACAATCATCTTAATTTGTAGTCTTACTTGCAAAAACTATCTGTGACATTCTCCACTCTTCACTGTTTTATGACACCTACACCAACACCAACATTCTTGAGCATCAAAATGAGGGGGTCTTGATATTTTTTTACACAGGTCATTATTACCACTGTAGAAACCAGGGACTTCAATTAGTTGAGATAGCATTGCCTATTCATTGTCACCTAAATCAAAGCCCTTAAGAGATTGTGTTTTTCAATGGGTTCACGTTATTATCTCTTGATCACTGTGCTTAACCAGCTTGCAAGTGACACTGATAGATCTCTGCTTGATTTCAAGATTAAATAAATTAAAAGAAGGTGGCCTGCAAATACTACCCTTATTGCCCAAAAGCCAGTGTAATGTGGCACAGAGCTTCTTCTCTGACTCAAAAATGATGTGAAGGTTACACTGCCAAATTTCTACAAAGGTCTTTATTTTCTCTACTTAAATAAATATGTTGAACTCGGATAATCTAAGCTTTAAAATGTTTCTCTGGTGAGAACAGCCACACAGTACAGCTGTGTGTGAAGCCATGTTTTATTAATGTTTCCTTCTCAGCAGCACCTGCTCCCTTTAGTGGTTTGAGCATGTTTAAAATTCTTTCTAAATTGTTTTTTAAGATGCTATTTCTTCCAGAGCCTGGCTGACCAAATATCAGTCTATATTTATCCAAGTTTAATGAACTTAAAGTTTTCCCAAGTTTTTCCATGTCTCATAGAAAACTTGCATGCCATTTATTGAGTTGTTGTTTGTGGTAAACACTCTTTGAGGAAAATTTCTATAGAAAATGATCGTTGTTCAGCTGTTTAAAACCTAAATCTATTATATGTACAGAGAAGAGAGAAGCTCAACTGAGCAACATTTTTAAGCTTAATGCATTTGCATTAATTGCATTGTTTATTAATAATATCAGCTCTACTACTCAACAAACTGGCCCTTAAATGATCCCTTCCTAACATTAATTTGTGCAAATTCTGCTGAAGCTAATATCAGGTTTTACAATCTTAGTTTATCAAATCAAGTTTTATTTATATATCACAAATTTGCCTTAATGGACTTAACAATCTGTACAACATAAAACACCCTCTCTTCTTAAGGCCAGGACTCATCAGCTGTGTGCTGGGCTAACTTTTAATGTGTGTTCACATTGTTGGCACTAGTTGGACCCCTGTCTGTTGCTTTTTAGCAGATTTAGAAGGTTGAATTGGTGGCAGACCTGTCGGTGAGAGAGAGCACTCTGATTGGCTGTTCAGCTTAGCAAATCACTGCACAGGAAGAGAAATGGACCCCAGTGCCTTTTACAACTGCTTATCACTTCTTATCGACATTTTCTCAATTAGAAATTGCTATAAAGCATCTGTGGTGAGTGAGAGTGGTGTGAAAATGGTAAGGAAACAGTGCCAAGTGCTGCTTTGTTTATTGTTTGTGTGTCTCCAGTCCTAGGTCTCCTTCTATTTTCCCTTTTGGAATAAATAATACAGACTACTACCACAGTAGTGTTGTATATAACCTCCATGACACATGAAGGATATTACTAGAACATCCTGTCAAGGCTGTTGGCAAGAAGCTAATTTTACTGTTTGGTGTACATCTCCCTCCTATCAACAGATGAACACACACATGCCAACATCCTTAGGGAGTCAGTTCTAAGTTTGGGTGCTGCTAAGTCTTGCCAAGAAACCCTATACCCCTCATTGTCCCTGGGACCCAAGCACTTCACATATGACATTTGAAGAAAGATGGTGCTACAAGAGGGTGGGTGATGGCATGGCTATCAGACTTTTGTGTTCTTTTGTGTCTCTATGAGCATTTGTGCTCAAATGCTATATTTAGCCACACATATAGATGGATGCATAAAGGACTGACTGTTCTGCACATGTATTAATTCAAAATTTACTGTATTTACCGAGTGTGAAACTAAAACACATGGGAAGGTGGGACATGTTTGGCACTGCAAGGTTTTAGGAAGAGTGATGCGAGTACCTCATAGTGACCTCACACTTCCTGACTTGGGGGGGTTTCTGACATGGTTGGGTGCAGAGAGTGTGACATTTGTCCAAAATAACCAATGACTACTGTGCTATGGGGGTGTAGCCAGGTGATGCCACTTTAGATCTGCCCAAAGCTCAGAAGTCACATCAGCAGTCCTTAAAACATGATGTTTGGGGTTAGCAAAATGTTGTGCGAGTGTTAAAACAATTCATTTAACCAAAGCATTTCAGCTATGCAAACAAAGTGCTTCAAAGGCATTACAAAAATTTACATGATATAACTTTATGCTACTTCTAGCAAATTAACTGGATTAACAGACCTCAGAGGCCTTGCACTTGGCTGCCTCGTTTTATTATGATAGTATCTTTTGTTGCATACCATTATGGGAATTGGGAAATTTCTGTAAACACACCACTATTGACCTCTTGGTCATGATGCCAAAATGAATAAACATGAGAACTCTGTTACAACAAAGGGTTGCTGTAAGACACTGGAGCAGCTTTCTGTCTGTGCTCAGTAAAGCCAGCTAAACATTTCCTACTAGTGTTATTCCAGCCATGACTTGTTCCCATGGTTGCCGGTGTTTGAATTCTTAGATTTTCCACAGAAATACTTCTCCCTTATGTTTGCGGTGAGATAAACACTGTTATCTTCTTTTGGCTCCATGTTGTCTTAGTTCATAATGTTTGATTATTAAACAGATGCATAATTTATGGCAGACATTGTGTATCTATAAAAAAGTCATAAAATGGAAAAAAAAAACAGTTGAATAGAATTTATCTGATACTAATGAGGAAGGAATCATAATCTGTGTTATTTATGTTCTACATTAAAAACCTGATTTTCTGACATTAATATGTGCAGTGATAGATGAGTATAAACTGATCAGCCACATCTTTGGTACAGGGTCATTATGAGCACTGTGGCCGCCCCAGGTTTTCTGACACCTATCGGTCTTGGCCAGCATTAAATGTTTTACATGGTGACTCTTGTCTACTAAAAAGTTAACGCTGCTAGGTGGTATTAATGTTGTGGCTGATTGGTGTAAGTACATACAGCAATGTCAGTCCAAAGCAATCCACCAAACCATCAATTTTGTCACTTCATGTTACAAATAAATGTTACGTTATAACATGTTTTATGAACAAATAAAGAACAAATCAGTTCATCGGTCGTTACAATCATTACATAACTTTAATAAAAACAACAACAAAATATATAAAACATAATGTTCCTAAATCAGGACCATAAAGTAGATACTACTTAATGAAAATGTCTTGATGCATAAAGACTTAAAACATTAACTAATCAATACTTTAGACAGTCAGTAAACAGAAAATCTGTTAGCAGTTATTAATATCAATTGATGATTAGTGTGTTTTGAATTTCATAGACTGAACAGACACTTGACTAATATAGAAAATTAGAGATAGAAATAAGAGGCAGATGAATGCTACTCGAGGTGAGCTTACTTTCTTACCATTTCACCAAAAGGACAAACTTAAAGCCTAAAAGGATTCTATTTCCTAAACGTGTAGGCTTGCGGGATTTAGGATGTGACCCCTGGTCTCCTACTTCATAGTCCTGCGGTTTGTTTTTCTCATCATCCATGCTGACATCTTCTTACAATTATGGAAACAATTTAATGGAACTAGAAATAATCTATATTCAATATATTGAATATAGTATAATACAGTATAAAACAGTATTAAAAACAGTATAAAAATGCCTTTTTACATACACACTGTTAATTTTTGTGTTTTCTAAAGTGGTGCACTTTAATGAGCCACATCATGGTTATATTGCTACCAATACTTATAATTTTTATGTAAAGTACAGCACCTCTCTAAAACAACAGCAATTATTTATTATGTTTAGAGCACATTTATATTAATATGCATAGCCATATGTGATATGAACTAATGAGGCACACTAAATGCTTGCCAGTAAACACTTCAAGTTTTAGTTACTGTGCTGTGTGTTGCAAATGTTAATGTTGGCTTCCTCCATGCATTCATCCCCTTCATCTCTAGCTTCTGCCTGAGAGTTTTTACGTTTTCAATAGTGAGCAAGTGGCAACTGGTCAAAAAGCAACAGTCTACATTTAAAATGAACAAATCACTGTAATGGTAAAGTAACACCTTAAAATGGGGTACAATTACAATTAAATTTTTCTCAACAAACAAGCTTGTTTTGCTGACAGGCTGATGTATTGGTTGTAAGGCTTCCTCAGAGAGAGAGTCACTATGTTGCCATCAGTAAGGGGGCTAATGGTCCATCTGAGTGCTCTATGTGAAGCACGGTCTCCCGTAGCTGACGACTGAGTGTCTAAATGAGTGTTTAGAGGTAGAAGCATGGTCTTCTTTGCTATTGATAAACCCACCAATGCACCTAAATGCACAACGAGCACAACAGACTGGTGTATTGCACTCTTAATGCGTGCGCCTGTCTGATTCATTGTTGACTTGATGACAGAAAACAATACCAGCATATAATCACTGATCAATTTGTGTTTACTAGAAAGTAGGATGGAGGCTGAAAATACGGCTTCTTAAATGATACCTCGTCACATACCGGGTGTGTGCAGCTGTCAATATCATGCAGCTGAGAGTGGTGCTGTTACCATGGAAACGGTACACTTACTTCACTGGACTGTTCTAGCACTTTATTGTAATGCAATATTTCTATTTTTATTTTGTTGCTTGGTATCTGCAGTTTTCAGTGGCATCAGAAATTTGATGCCACTAAATTGGTTCTCGGACCATTTTTCCATTGTAATCGAAGACAAATCAACAAGACAATTCACTGTCGCACCTAACTTTGAACTAGATGAGCAGGAAATACACAACACTTTCACTAAAGTAGTCGGCTAAGTCGCCTAGCTTGTCGCACATTTGCACGCAGACAATTTGTCTTATTTAACCTTTTACAAGCATATCAGAGCATGTTTACTGGCCTTGCTGTGTTTGTGACAGCTTCTGCCCTGTTTCCTTGGAGGTTGCTGTTTTTGACTTCATAGCTCTTACAAACCTTTTGTACTCCTTGGTCAACCTATTCTATGTGTGGTGTGCTCCGCACACCAGGAGTTTCTTTCTTTTTTCAGTGTCTGAGCAATGCCCAATTGCTTTTACCTTTTTTTATCTTTCAGATTCAGGATGGTTTATTTTTCTCCCGTTGAGAATGTGCTGGTCTTCGTGTTTACTTATCCTTTTTAGTAAACAAATGCAGTATTCACAGATTGCTTAATGTATAAATACCATCAAATAAATGCTGAAATTTGGAAGTTTTAGTCTAATATTCTTTTGATCTTAAACCAAGGTGTCTTCATTCGACAGCAAACCAGCCATTATTATCAAAGGTGTAAATAATTATGATTATTTAATTAAGATTTAAGACAAAAGAAAGCTTTTAACTTTACGTGTACTTAAGTGTATCATAAATTTTAAATATTCCAAAACAAATACGTGGAAAAAGAGGACTTTGGTAGTAATTAAATCAAACACTATGTCTACATACACACACTGATAGTCAGAAAGGGCAGCTTATTCTGTCTTTATCTACAAGGTAACATACCACATTATAAATTGAAAGTGTCAATTAAAATGGATCACGCCACCAACAGCTGACTCTTTCAATAAATGTTGACTCAGAGCCGTGGGCTTTTTTCTAAACTGTCAGGTTTGTTTAACATGTCATGTCCTTCAACAAATCCACTTATGAATTTTCAATGTTGAAGACAGCACTTTAAAATACTTCCCACAGGAGATGTTTGCTGAAACTCAGCAGTGATAGCTGATTAAATGCCCTTGAAAGAGAAAGAAATCAACACCGCTTCACATAAGCAATAGTTCTCTGGATACACCCTGGCAGATTATTAAATAAAAAACAGTAAATACACAAAAAATACTGCATTCCCTTCAAAGCAAGGGAGAATGAATTTGTTTCATTTGGGCTGAAGCTTCACAAAAGATCTCTATTGAAAAGGCAGTGCATAATTGAGTGACGACAGCAGAGTTTAAAAAAGAAGCTTACTTTGTATTTGCCAAGGTAGCATCTTTTCATCAAGGCAGAGAAGAAGCAAGCCCTCCAGAGAGTTGGGAATAATGTGCTGCTCTGTCTTTATTAGAAAGATGGCTTTCATTCACTGTCTGAATGCCAGGGTCATGATAAAGCGCAGTTTGAATAAGTGCAACAAGCTTGATTTACTCTCCCATACTGAGGCATATGGTTCTTCTAAAAAGCACAACATGCCTTGTGCTCATCAGCCCATTTTGGCCTCATTTTTCCTGCAGGAAATATTTGGCCTCTTTTAGGAATGTAATTTTAAACTTGTTCAGCCCTGCTTAAGGCCTTCCATAAAAACATCACTATTGAACTTCTTCTTCTTAATTCTACAATCTGCTCATGTGGCATAACTGTGACATAGAAGGCCAAAATCAATAGACAGTGTGCATGATGGTATAAAACCCAGTGTGACTAAAAGAAAACCAGTTCATCAACCGTGTCCCAAATCAATAAAATACTGTCTACTACGTGATTCAATGTCTGCTTGACAGAGTATATGCTCTATGAAACAAAATGTTTCTCTGGGGGAACATCCTGCTTTGTCTCCAAAGGCATAATCTCATGTGTAGATATAAATAAAGCATGTATAATAGAAATGCACACACAGTTACACAATTGCATTAATCTTTTGAGATTACATGTGTAGTCTGGAGGCTTGCCTCCCAAGGGAGATCCACACTCATTAAAGATCACAAAAAAGAATACAGTGCTGTGATAAAGTATTTGCCCCCTATCTGATTTTTTTTTTACATTTCTATATCAGTGAGAGGGCAAATACTTTTTTATAACTCTGTAGTCTCAGCCCTAAGTGAGGTGGCATAATCAAACTACTGACATGAACATTTAGAAAGCAACAAGCATTTACCCCTTATTTCACTTTTTAATCATCTCTTTTATTACCATATGCAAATTAGCAGCATGTAAAAACATCTGGGGTTTCTAACAACTGGGCTGTTAGGGAAGATTGGATTGGATTGAGTTCACTGTGTTTAATTTGCTTGTGTTGCTCTGGGATACATTCAGTCCAGGAGGGAGCATTGTCAGAAAAGCTGGATTATGTGTTTAAATGAGTAATTGATTAATTTTCTCATACTACTTTGAGAGATCCAGCAGAGAAATGTACAGGTGTAGTGAATGACTTCATCATATTGCACTGATTCCAAGTGAAAGCCTGACTAGATTGGATTAGAATCAGTCCTGAGAGATGTATTGTGAAAGATGATTGAGAATTCTGACAAATTGAGGAGAACTCTCTGCTTTAGGTATTCTGTTTTATAGTAGAGATTTGTTGTCCAATAAGACATTCACTGTATTACATATGTGAGTGTTTTCTCCCTGTGTTGTCTAGAAGTTGTATTAAATATGTAAGTCGCTTTGGATAAAAGTGTCTGCCAAATGAACTAAAGTAAAGTATATGCTATGTATATTATCTCCATGCAAAAAATATTGCGATACTATGCTATATTGATTTTTTCCCCCACGCCTAGTCATCACCTCACCTTTCCAACACCAGCAGGTCAGATCTTGCCCTGAGAAGTATGCCATCTACTGGATGAATTGGCATAACTTTTGGTACACACTTTGATGCTCTTCTTGGGATGAGTTGTTAACTTTTTCTCTAGTGCCATGATTAGGTTGAAATTTGTTGAGTACTTTATTTTAATTACTAAATATCTGTAAAAGTAATGACACTCTTCAGCTGCAGCTGTACTAGTACAACTTTCAGCTGTGTTTGGTGCTAATTAGAAAATGGCAATCATAACCCAAGTCACACTCTGTTGAATGTCACTTTCTGTGTTCGTGTGCTCTATTTCCTACACAGACTGTCCACCAGGGGAGTTGCTCCACATTTTATTCTTAGCATTTATTTGCTCCAGGCCTCACCAATGATGTTCTTGATGTGAGAATATCAAAAGTTCACAGTTCACCTGTCACACATATCGACCTCAGACCACCCAGTGTCTCTCTCCTACCTTTCCTTTAATGTCAGTGGACAAATTCCTCAATGCTCAGAAATGCATGGTCGTTGTACATGCTCCAGAAGTACAATTTAAACACATATATGCAGTATCCGCGCTGTTTATGGCTGCATAACAGTTACAGTAGACTGGACCATGCTTTGTGCTTCTCATACAAGTACACACACACACAGTTGAGCCACCCCATGTTGTGTGCTGCAGGTCTGTGAAGTGAGTCCATGCAAAGAAAAGCGGCTGCATCCATTGATTTCTTCGATCTGTTTCCCTTTCTAGCTCAAACCCCACTGCTGAGTGCACCACTATTTCCTTTACAGCGTCATGGTGACATGTAAAGACACATGTGGCGTCACTGACGTTGTGTGTTCTAGACAGATTACCAGTCCTGAAATAGATCAACCTTTTTGTCTTTCTCCCCCCCCCAGCACCACTTCATGCCCATTTATGTACTGTATTTATCTCACTGTTTTAGTGTTTTTGCTATCAGATAGGATGGATTACACCAATGCAGAGGGAGATTGTGTGGAACAGTGGATTTCTGTCAAAGGTCAAAACAGTCTTATGTCTTCTAAGTATTAAATGCTGGGACAACACTGAGAGAGAGAAAAAGAACATCACTCTAAATGTATTCAAGACTGGCCCATTAAACTCAATCTACAGATGCTATAATCTTCTATCTGCCTATTATACTGTATATACATACATTATGTTGAATATATTTAGATTAGTTAGGCCTGAGCTTTTGGTTTACATGCGTGATTGTCTTTTTATTGTCAGCTAACTAAGCAAAGGCAACAATTTACTTCATGAGTGATATGAATAACATTTCAATGATTCACACTTTCCTTAGTTATTATTATTGAGTTATTTCATATTTTAATATTTTGAGTGCATCCTGCATACAGCATAGTTCTGTTAATGTAACATGTACTCACTAAAGCCCAAAATATGCAACTGAAACTAGCCCCTCAAGAAATGCACTAGGACATATATATCATTTGTGCATAACGTGCACTGCACTGTAACTAAGTGGTGGAACGAGTCCCTTGTTTGCTGTCTGTAAAGCTGGGCAATATTTTCCAACATTTTTTTAGCAAAATCACACAGTGATGATGATTTTTTTTCCCCCACTCGAACAAGATATACTTAACCTAATTATCCTAATAGTTATTGCAGTTTGTGATTTACGCCTTGGTTTAATAAAATGCATGTGAGTAACACAGTTGCTTTGTGGTTTTTGCATAACTTTGGTGATAATCTTATCCAGTTTGCAGACTGACAGATATTTTATGTGAGTAGACTCAATTCATTTTTGGTTTAAGTGTCTCAATAATTGTTGTCAAAGTTGTTATTTAAACAGAAACGAATGTTTCTGTTTAAATAACAACTGTGAACATGTGAACAACTGTGAACATGTCTATATTCACTTCCAAACAGAAACGAATGTTTCTGTTTGGAAGTGAATATAGACATGTTTAAACACGTTTTAATAATGTTTATTTGTATGTCATTTTTGCACAAAAAGACTATGGCTTGTTCAGAAATGTCCTGGGTATGTCTATCACCTTATCATCTGTCTCAAGGAGAAGAAGAGCGACAGGAGAATGGAAAGGAGAATCAAAGGGGGTGAAGTGTCTCAATGGAGAAGCATAAAAACAGAGAGGATAGGCACAGAGTTGGAGCTGAAGTGCTTGGCACTCTGACAGCTGGTATTGTCAACTTGCAAACACCCCTCCCCACCTGCTTCCACTATGTCAAGAAAAACTAATTACCAGCACATCAGGTCTCTAGCTAGCAACAGCTATTGCCTTAGCTAATGTGACACCCTGCCTTTGTTGCAGAACAATGCACAAGACATTTCGTGTCCTGGCAGAACACTTGTGTAAAAGTAAAGCATTTCCCATCCTGCTCATTCAGACACTGCTTGGATGAGAATTCTCTCATGCTCTCTCTTGCTTTTGTTCACCACAATTCTTGACTTACATCCTGAAAGTAGAGTGAAGAGATTGTCTTATGTAATATAAAGGGGATGTGTGCGAACCATGAGAAATAACTTTCTCTGCAAGATGAAATGCCAAGGTAAAAGGGGTCACTGACTCATGTTGGTGCTTTGAGCTTAAATTTACTATCTCACCGCCCATGATTATGAAATGCAGTTTTATCAAATAAAACTGCTGCTTTGATTTACTAAATTATTTAATCCACTGCAAAGGCCATTGTGTCCAGACATGTGAAATATATCAAGGTTTATTAATATCTGTCAAAAAAATAAACAATAGGTTTAGCCAATAACAATTTTCATTTGAAAACCTTTAGAACATTCAGTCAAGTATTTGAATTGTTTTATTATAGTATGACTTTATCAATTATTAAATTTAAATTTTAGTGTTTTGTTAATTTATTAATTGGGAAAGAGAAAGTGTTGTTCCTTCCAATGCTGGCTAACGTGTCCCAAATAAATACACATCGATATTATTTGAAATAGACTTGCAGTTTAGCTATATGCTAGCTACACTAGTCTGAGCCTGTACATTGGCACAGCGGTGTGAACAGGTTAGCATGCTGTTGTGTAGCAAGGTATAATGTTTACCATGTTCAACAACTTAATTTAGTTAGCATGCTTGCATTTGCTAATTAACAGCAAAACAAACAAAAACTAAAGTTTTTGAAAATGTATTAGTCTTAGTACCAAAATATTGAGAAAGTAATATTTTAGTGTGATAATAGGACTATAAGAAAAGTTAGTGTTATGACAGTTCTTCCACGAGTGTCTAAAACAAATTCATGACCATGTCAACAATGAACCTCACTTTATCATACCTTTATTTTTATATGTGTGATCTATGTTGTCAAATCCAAAATACTTACATTACTTCTTGAACAGATCATTATCTTACTTTTTTCTCACATTTACCATAGTAGTTTGGCTTTTGAACAAACCAACCAAGATATCTGCTGTTCCAAATCATTGAGAAACATAGTGACAACACAAAAACAAGCATAAAAGACCATTGTAAATCGCAAGTTTCCCATAAATTATCAGAGCCACTTCACATCCTGGCTTTTTGTATTGCATTGTACGGTTGTTGAAATTTTTTTCCCATACAGATGCTGTACTGTGGCTTGATGTGTGAAAAGGTGACCATGACAAATTGTTTTGTTTCCAATCCACTGTCTACCGTGTAAGTTCACAAAGGTCTGGCTCTTGTGATGAAACCTGCTGTCAGTGGCAGAGTGTGGGTGGTGTCAGTTTTAAGCATCTCATCTGTCAACACAAATGCAGTAGATACACACACTACTTCCCTGTACGCATTTTTGCATTCAAGGCCAGGGGATAATAGTGTCACTGTGTGTAAGGTTTACATTCATGCATATGGGCTTGTGTGCGCTCTAAACCTGCCCTGAAGCTGCATGAGTGTGTGCTTTTGTACTTTGTGTGCATGTTGTGTGCTGTTGGCAAGGGAGACAGCCAGACACATGGCACATGGCAAGTGTGTAAGCAAGTCCCAGAAACACCTGAGCCCCGGTGTGTGTGTGTGTGTGTGTGTGTGTGTGTGTGTGTGCGCGCGCGTGTGTGCGCGCGAGTGTGTTGGTGTTGATCTCCACACTGCAACACCTGTCACTGGATGTTAATTGTAAATCCTGCTATTCTTACCAGCTCCACTCTAACTAGTCATTAGCATCCAGTTATTTTTCAGGTAAGTAGCCAGCTTTGTTTGCCTGCCATGCTACCATTTAGTACTTTTGGTTATTTCAGGTCAATGCCTACCTAATTGCTGTCTCCACTTATGGTTTGTTTTAATTACCGACCAGGCTCATTGATTGTCTTTGCCCAGTTGTTGAAACTGTGTTGCAGAGCTATAGTGTTTACCATTCTGTTGCTCTGAACTTGCAATTCAACTTGCATTTTTAGGTTTAGTATTTCTTGCTGTACCACTACATTGTTAGCCTAAAAATGGTCCGGTGCTCTTGGTTCTTGTTGATATTCCCTTACCTGTTACCCTCTAGCATCTTATTCTTTCATCATCAAAACTGACCTGAAGTCCATTATGCTTTTCATTTACTACTCCTGCTTTCAAGCCCTTTTTATTCAGAGGATGACCACGGTAGATGTCCATTAAAGATGCACCCACTGATGGGACAGTTTTATGATTGATATGTCATGGCTGGTGATTGGCCGAATCTATGCCAGTCACATTCTTATATGCATGATAGTGCACGTCATGCGCAGTCACCCCACAGTTCCACCAGAATCGGCTGCATCTAGGCTCTGACATGGTCACCAGCACACCAGAGTGGAATATGGAATTTACCTGGGAAACATGCTGTCGGTTCTGTTGTGGTTCTACTTGTCACCAGTCCATTGGGGCAGTGCATGCTTGAACACCCACAAGGGCCAGAATCAATATTGAGTTTCCTTGAATAAACTATAGTCCTAATCATGCAATTCTGAAGCTTCCTTGACTAAGCAGCTGTATGACGACAGTTGGAAGACCTTTTCCTGATGGTGCAATGGTCAACATGCAGATAGGATGATTCTGTACGTCTGACGCACTGTTGGTTTTGTAGACAGATAGTTTTTAACTGCGTTATAAGTTGTAAGCTTACAGACTCAGTCAGCTGCAGGTCCATTCTGTGAATTGTGATTTCACCAGGAGTGTCAGTACATTTATGCTGTTGAATGTGTGTCTATACTGCAGATACTGCAGAATCTAGATGAAAAGAATACTTAGTCTTAGGTTATTTTATTAGATCACCTGCATCATCCAGCACACATGGGATTATGTTGGAATGTCTTCTGCTTTCTGCAGATGCACAGAATGCTTATCCAAGTATCACATACTCAGTCTGGTGGCCATCCAGAATTGATAGAACCTTTGTTACATTCATAATTGTTGTTTTGGAGAACTATTGGCCCAGAATCCAAACATATTCAGTTTAAGCCAGAACATTATTTTATAATTGGGATTAGAGATTTGTAAGAGCTTGTTGGACAAGCTCTTTCTCGGTTGGACAAGCTGTTTCTAAATAAACTTCTTGTACTACTATATCTTGTCGGTCATCATACAGAATGACTTGGTTATAGCTACAATTATGATAGCAGTTACAGTATATCAGTCTGCCCAATTTATCAGCTATGGGACTATCAACAAAAGTCACAAGCATCTTAGGAAAACAGGAAACATCTCAAAATCAAAGAACAGGAATGTAATTTTATGCCATCCGTTTAATGTTCATCACTGACTCCAATGTTTGCATGCTCAATTTGAGAAAAGCTGAACTTTATGCAGATATGCTATGACGGAGTTTAGCAATAGCTGGGGTAGACCAAATCAGCATCTCGATTTCAGTGGAAACCAAAGCAGAGTCTCGGTGTACTACATGACATAAATTAATTTGAATCAACACAGAGGAAAAGCTGGTTGCACAGTCCCCACCTTGTGCAGTATGGACCCATAGTCATTGGCCAGGTCCAACCATAACAAAGGTCACCTTAGTTCTTGTGAGCCTTTCTGATAGTTAGAGTTACCACACCTGTATGCTCCAGGCAGCCAGGGATTCCAGGAATCCCCCCCTTTTGGACCGAGGGGTTGATGTAGTTATTCTTGGGGAGGAACTTTGTCAGTCTTTGGGATGCAATGCTTGGGGCTGGAGTGGAAGCTGATCGAGCTGCCTTGACGATCTTCTCAACCTCTTCCAAACTCTGCTCTTTCAGTTGGAACACAGTTGTTGGGAGGGCAGGCTTGATGAGGGCTTTATTGGTGTTGAGATCTTAGGAACCCTCCTTGGGTCCTAAAGGAAGTGCTTCACTTCCTCAGATGAACACTCTCGACGCCCATTATGCTTATTCCCGAGCAGTTGTTTCGTAAAACCAAAGGGATTGGCGATGAAGGCTTCCCATCTCCTTGCTCTCTCTCCTCCTGCCTCGTGTGGCATTCTGCTCTGCCGAGGTTAATCAATTTCTTCCGCAGGATGTTCTGCAGTTCTGCCAATGGCTGCTTTTCCTCAGCCTCAGCTGTCTTGTACTGCTTCTTGAGAGTACGAAGCTCTTGCCGAATTTGATGTATCTTCAGAGCCCTGGGCTTTTTATACTTATGCCTTTTTTAGTTTCAATATTTAACAATTATTATTATTAAATACTGAAAATATTAATTATTAAAATGTATCATTGTCAAATTATATTTGATTGTTTAATTGTAATTGTAGCAGCTCCATAAGCATGACTGACTGAATAATTGTATCAATCATGTGAGACTAGATATTGAAACCCTTTTACATGGATGCAGTGTGGTATTTTATTGTTTTGTGTTTTTCATTTAAACTTAAAATTGTAAAAATATAGTACATTTAATGATTTCCTGAAGTGTCATCATCTGCTTTGATACTGAGGGCAGCTTGCATGCTGCTGTGCATAAACCAGCTCTAAATTCTAAGAATAGACCTTAAAACCCTCCTCTGCTAAACCGGAAGCCTCTATATTTAACTCTTAGTCTGGTTACCATGACAAATGACGGACGTGCATACCATATTGCATTACGAGGGCACTGTTATAGACTCCTATCTGACCTGAAATGGGTTGGGAGTTCAGATCAATAGATTGTAAACCTGGGAAGGTCATTTGTATTATTACAGTCAAACAGTGATGATGCTATAAAGCTCTGCTCAGCTTCAGTGTCCAAGAGGCTTCATCCACCTCATTACTGCTGACCTAATTTCTGTTCTTCTCATAGGTCCTGTAACTCAGCTTATTACATGTGAAAGGCACACCTACAGATTATGAAAGGAAATTCTAAATTGCTTTAAAAATGCTTTGATGTCATATTTAGATCAGCTTATTCACAGTCCCTGCTAAAAGCTCTGCCTCAGGCAAGAAGATACACGTTGCAGTCATATTGTGTCTGTTATACGTGTGTGTGAAATATTATTTCTAGTATTGGGAGGGCTAAAAATATTCTGTTAATATGGCTTTATCCCCTCAGGCTGGCGCATGAATGCAGATCCAGCCAAGTGTTTTGTATTCTGACAGTTTAGTTCTTGATGTCAGCTTTGAACTTTAAAGAAGTTCTCCAAGCCATCTAAATATGCTTTGACATTTGTGTAAGTAGAATAAAAGAGGGGTGGAAGCTCCATTACCATAATGAAAAATATTTGATCATATCATATAAAAGTCCTGCATTCAAAAGTATGCTTAACTACAAATTCAGAAGTATTGTCAGCAAAATCTTAAAATTATCAAAAGAAATAGATGTGTATCATTCATTAGTAATCAGCATTATACTGTTGTAGCTAGTCAAAGTGAGGCTAATTTAAACTTTTGTACAGTTGCAAGAAAATGTAATAGTAATTTCCAGGTTTTCTGCATAAATTGCTCTTGAAATATGTTCAGATCTTCACCAAAGTCATACATATTAACAAACATATTTTTTCTGCTGCTATAACACAAACACTTGTCATTTTTCATGTCTTTATTGAACTCACAGATTAAACATACAGTGATATTGGAAAAAAGTAATGGCAACAGTATTTTAATAACCACCTTAAACCACCTGTGGCATCAATAACCTCAAGCAAGTGCTTCCTGTAGCTGTGGATTAGACTTGCACCACATTAAGGAGACATTACTTTCCATCGTATATTTAGTTTCATTGTATATTTTTTGTCTCTTACTCTACATCATTACATCTTATTTTCTGACACCTGTTTGCTCAATTAAATCCTTTACTAAAGTAACTGTACTTGATGACATATGTAGTCAAGGTATAAAAAAAGCATAGTACAAGCACAAATATATAAAAAAATTAAATTTAAATATGGTGCTTGAGTAAATAAACTAATTTTCCTGTTATTTTGTTTGTAACATGATTTCAACATAACTATATAACTGTGGCCTGGCAGCACAAAACATAGAATGCTTTGAATGTGTAGAAATGTAAAATTTTAGAAAAAAAATTTGGGCCACTTTTAGGAAAGCTAAGGTATATTTTGGTCATAATAATTAGAAATTGACGAGAAACAACTTCCATATATGGATACAAACATTTCTTCATTGAATTCCATAGTAATTGAATCAGTTTTCTTGAGGCTTTGAAAATGGAAAACTAATAGCAGTATGTCCCTTTCAGCTTATCACTGTGTCTGTGGGCTTTGACCCATATTTGTGTCACCCTTAGAAAATTTCGGTATTACAGAAGCATTTGCACCACGTTTTGAATTCAGAACTCAAGAATACACCTGAAAATAGCCTCACTATCTTATTTATACCATTATCCAACTGAAAGAAATAAAGTTTGTCAAATGATACCAGTTCATAGTCAGGGGTGGTTTCTGTGATTTCATAACTCTCATAATTAATTTTCCTTTGTAGAAGGTATAGTGAGACAATCAGTGAAAACAAGAACTGTTTTACCCGCAGGCTCATGATAATATGAAACAGGCTTAATGCTTTACCGCAATAGCATCATTGTGAGTCTGATGTACAGTGACTTCACATTCAAACTTGTCGCAGTATAGAAAACAGTGATTTGTATTTTAGTAGTCTTAAAGAACAAGACTATCTTAATAACAGCTCTCATTTCTATGATAATTCTACCAGATATGATCAAATGACATATACTCTCTTGAATCCTTCTGGAAAACTCTTAAATGTCCTTGAGTTTTATACAGGTTTCCAAAGTGGTCATGCTAATATTAGAAGCACTTGGTCTTCCTCTGGTTCACCTCAAGCCCAGGAGGATAAAGAGCAGCGATTCAGCTCATCAGGCTGTCAGATAAAAGCCATGGTGAAGAAGAAATTCAATACGACAACTGGTGTGCAGGGGAGATGATAGAAACAACCACTGCAGGAGAGAGAGAGAGACAATCGGTGACTTTGGTGTGTTTGTGTGTCAAAGTAAGATGAATCGCAAAAAACATGTAGTAGGATTAGAGTAATCAGAGTATATCAAATTGGTCACTTTAATAAGTAAAAATGTAAATATATATATATATATATATATATATATATATATATTGGATGAAAGAGACACATTTAACTGGGATAATTTAATAATCTTTTATCTTGTGATTGTACATTATTATACACAGTTTGGAATAATTTTGGATGAAACTGGGCTATTCCAACAAGTCTATAACTAGAGTATATTGTTCATTTAGTGTCATATTCCATGTATTTTAGAGACAAAATAATTGAGAGAAATCAGATTATGTTAGATCAACACAAAGGATTATATTGCTGGGTCAAATCTCGAGCGGGTGCTCAGTAATCCGTAACAGATTACATTTTAAAAGGAGCCTGTACCACGAGTGTGTGGATGTGTGGTAGAGATTGGAAACAGTTTGGAAATAAGAGTCATATCAGTGGGGCTGCAGAAAAAAGATGTTAAAATTTGTTTTGACTGCTCAGTTCTCACATCCACCTCCTACCCAGCGTCTGCATCTAGTTGGCCATTATGAGATTACAGGTAGGATACAGCAAGAGCAGAATTGAGTGAGAGATGGAGAGAAAAAAGGGTTTGAGAAAAACAATAATCAAAAGAACGATACAATGCAGACATAACACTTTTTCTAAGATTCATATATTCTTTTGTTATTTCAGTATTTATATTTGTTATCTTACAAAAACAGTATTTTGTGCATGTTTAACGGAAATGCTTTTTACTATAATGTCAAACCAACATCATTACAGCGATTTATCTTATATACTGTATTAGAATAGTTGTACTGTAACTTAATGGGGTTTTCACATTTCATTCATTTATAATCACATCTCGCTTTGCCTTGAAGGAACACTTAAATACTTGAACAGTGCATTAAGTAAATTATATACTCTAAAACAATTTGTAACATAGCCAAACAATACATAGAAAATGCTAGTTAAACAATGTCTTTCATATAAATAAATTGTGTCCATCTCTCCCTGTATGCCCACGTTACACGTGTGTGTACAGCTACATAAAATATTTCTTTCTTTCGATTTTTAATAGATAATTTTATTTATCTATTTCTTTTTCTTTCCCAAGCTCCAGATTTTTAAGTGACTTAGTTTTGTTTAAATAAATTTACATTTTTAAGCTTGTTATTTTTAATTATTGATTAAAGAGATCTGCAACAGCCGAGTTAACATTTTTATATTTATTAGATTTTTTAAAAATGATGTTGAAATAGAAATGAAAACAATTTAGTGTTGTGTGAGTCACCAGTGACAAATGATGATTGGAATTAAATCAATATTTAAATATTTTTATCGAAAGGCATAAGGACAATAAACATAATGCAGATAATATTGAGACTTGTCAAACAAATTAGATTTACATCTGGGTTGCATCCACTCTCATAAGAAAATGCAGCATTAGTTGCATACACTAAGCGGTTTGCTTAAAAACGGAAACTTTGCAGGTAATAAAAGTGTTCTAGGTTAATGTTGGTGTTGACTTATTGCCAACGGAAGGATAAATTTAAGCCACTGGTTATTTTAATGTTATGTACTGGCTGCTGCAGCCTCCGTAATTTGGTGTGTATTGTGTGAATTTGTCACTTTCTTTCTCTGTTGCTACAGTAGCCTATATTTAGGCCTTGGTTGAGGATTTTCATATTATGTTCACTAATGAGGCCAGTTTGAGCAAGAGCCATGCAATATCTCAGCCTGAAATTTCAGTAATACTGATTTAATTCATGCTCGTTTGTGTCTGAGAATGACTGTGTGTATATTTAGCTGAGGGCAGCTATTATTTCACACTTCGTAGAGCATCAAATGGATAAATCAATTTTAAAGCTTAAAAGAAAATGTATGTTTTTAAGTGTGTGCTTGTATCTGTAAGGGTTATGCAAACAAAACTGCGCAAGCATATTTGCATGTCCCAGTTACTGTGTGATGTGAAATAATGTGCATGTTGCTTTGCACATAATGTATAAAAGTGCACACACGTAAAAAAATAGAAATGCTTACCATGTGTGCAAGTGTGGTTTTCTGTGTGCGCATGCAGATTAATTTGGATATTGCATAATTTTTGTATCTGCATTTATATTGGAGGTGCAGCTTCCCTCATCTTGTGCTGGGTTGGCTGAGCAAGAAGAGACTCATAATGGCTCATCCTGGCTAGCATCAGTACACCAGTCTCAGATTCACCTCTGCATAACTTTAACTACATTGAATTTGTGCATGTGTGTGTCCCCCACACTGCACAAATTGACAGTATGCTCAGCTGTAATTTTGTCATCTTTATCATCACCTTGTAGATAGTTATAAATCTCAAAACAGAAAATCTAAATTCATGCTGTTCAGGCAGCTGTGCTGCACAACTGCAGGTGCCTTGTTGAATCAACCTTAGCCATTGTGTAAGTGTCAGTAAATGATCAACCACTGTACACTCAACTGCAGCTCATTACTAAAGTGCTTATGAGGACTTATGGCAAGAATGTTTTTTATTACTACTCACTTTGCTCAGTTTATGAGAGCTCATTCAACATTTAACTCATTAACATTTTACCTACAGGAGATCACGCATCCTAAAGCCTACAAAACCATTACACACCTGCAGGGTTCATATTACTGATCTTTAGTATTAGTCTTTGATGAGGTAACTATTAAAAGTTTCTCAAATTCATAATGGATTATAATCAGCGTTGGCAACTGTAAGTGCTTGAAATATGTTGCACCCCGCTTCACAATCCATGCTGAATATCTTTGAGTTGGATGAAGAAAGGGACAATAAAAGACAATGAAACTTAACTTGGACATAAGTAACTTATTGAATGTGCCAAGTTGGCACAGAAAGTTGACATTTTCCAAAATATTCAAGGTGTATACAGTGTTTTTCAAGCTAAAATTGTGTCTATATTTGTCAGTTTTACTGTTTTCTATTCATACTCCAGTGCCAGTTGGTGTCAGATGACACCAGTGTTAACCCAAAGATATAAGTCCTCCTCCTCCTCCGTAACATATAAAGTAATTACATTTCTTTCCACTACACACCCCTCCCGCACACACACCACACCCTCGTCTCTAGGCTCCAAATGTCAGTCTCATCAGCTCAATTATCCCCTGACTTTAACAACATCCTTACATAACACATTCAGCTCTCTGCTGTCTGACAGCAGATAGGAGATGAATAGCGTCCGCTGCCACCCTCTCACCCAAATTATATTGTACATTTGCTCATATAGGGAACACAATCATCACACTATAACACAATGCAATACAAGGATAGCAAACTGTTCATTCAGAAAGCACAAGTAATTGTGAATCTGTTTCACATGCTTTGGTGCAAATAAAAGTGGTAACAAGTGAAGTCAAGAGGCAAAAGCAAGACAACCACCCAAAAGGGAATCCTTATCTTTCCTCACTGATTCTGAAAAGTTTTCTGTTTTGTTAGTGTTTTTGTCATTATTGGTAAAATGAAGCATTACCTGCAGCCAAATCAGGTGTACCGGTGTGCATGTTTTTGATCAGACACACCAGGTTGTCATAAGGGCCCAACATCCTGTATGTGACCCTTGACCCATGCTCACAGCCTAACTCCATGCAATTTTACTGGCATTTGCCAGAGAACAGAATTGGCAGGTTTGCCATTGGCACCCTGTTCTCCTATCACTCAGAGCACATGTGACAGGTGATGATGGTGGTGCATTATGATGCCTGTAACATCACTGAACATGACCAGCTTGGTGGTGGGTCAATGATAGCTTGGGAAGGCATATTCTTAGAGAGTTGCACAGACCCCAGTGTCACAAGTACACTGACTGCTGTTAGAGTGACTGCGCTGGTGCAGTGGGGCGCGGATCTTCCTGGTGCAGGACAATGCCTGGCCCCATGCAGCCAAAGTGTGAAGGCAGTTCCTGGAAGACATTGATCTCACTAACAGGTGAGACACGTTCTCCTGACCTTAACCCAATTCAGAATGCATGGGACATTATGTATCGGTGCATCTGCCACCACCAAATACCACCACAGACTCCAGAATCTCATTGATGCCCTGATCCAGGACTGGGAGGAGATCACACAGGACACTATTTGCTGACTCATCAGGAGCCTGGGATTCTGTTTCTCACTTTGATTTTCAGTATGATTTTGAATACAGCACTCACACTGGGCTGCTGATTTTTGTTTTCATTTTGTTCTGAGCACACAATGTAATGTACAATGTAAATTAGTAAAGACTTTCAACTTTAACAATGTGTTCATCAGGATCTATTGTGTGATATAAGTGTTGCCTTGATTGTTTTGTATTTTAGCCATGTTGTAATTTTCTTCTACTCTACTTGTAATGTTATACACAAAGGTCGCTAAATAGATCTTTCAGGTTCCTGCCACTTGACTGTTCTCATTCACATTTCCTCCACTTTCTTTATTTCCAGTTCTCCACCAAACATAGCCTTTTATTTATGGTTCAGCTTTTACGGTGAATAGATTCAAGACTTATGATCTATTTTTGTATCAACAGCACATGGACTCACATGGCGCGTAATAAAACGCCCTTGATATGTGCCCTTTGTCTCACAGAGGGAGAAAAAGGCACACATGCATACATAATAGCGGTGAAAACTATTTTGAGATGACTTTTTTTTTTTTCTTTTGAGTGTGCGATTCATTTGCCTGCTGGTGGAAAATAGATGTGAATCACTCACCATGGCTGCTCTCCAACATTCATTCACTCACTATACTCTCCAGTCTTTGTCCTGATTCTTGTCACTCTGTTGTTAAGTCATTCTGACTCTCATCCTTTACCCCCAGTTTTCGTCTTCTTATTTTACTGTTATTTATTTCACATTATGCTCTTTTTTAACACTATTCTATCAACAAAAGCACATATATCTGTACCATCATATAGCCTACAGATTTTAGTTCTGGGTTTTATTCAGTTGTGTCTATATTTTTCATGGTTTCAGGTACCCTCCCTTACTCACCCTTGTCTTCAACGTCCTCTCCGCTTTGAGGGCATCCTGAGTAGTCTGTGTGATGTAATTGTGTATAAGAGTCATGTCTCCAGGGCAGAGCAGGAGATTATAGTCAGAAATTGAGCTCAGTGCTGACAGGAAAGTGATGGGCACGAAAAAGTTCTCATCAGTGCCGTAATGATTTTATAATTTCATGTCATTGTCTTTCAAACCAGGTTGTCATTATCAATCTTGTAATGTCTGTGTCATCAAACATTGCAAGCAAGTTTTAAACCAACATAAAAAACCAAACTGCCCCCCAAAAACTCAGCATCGATACCTACCTAACTACATTATACAGTTGTGTTTGTGTTTATTTGACATTGCTATTTGAAAAACATCTAATAATTACATATTGAATAATTATATAACATAACCACCATTAAGGAGGTCTTAAATGTGATTATTAAAGAATTATACTCAAGACATCAAGGACATTTTACATTTGTAAAAAAAAAAGTCACTCTTACTTTTGGACAAACTATGATAGTAACATGTACCAATTAACACATTTGTCTAAAAATGTAGTGGCTAATTCTAATTCACCTGTGATAAGCTAATATTCATTGATGTTAGGGCATACTTAGTGTATTGTTTTAACTAATTAGGTGATACTTTTTTTTTTAACCAATGCACAATTTCTACGCACAAGTGTCATGGAAAACAAAATAATATGTTGATTACTATAATATGTGAAATACTATTTGATCAATAATTATATAATTATAAAATGATCTTTTATATAACATAATTAATCATAAGTTCCACATTATCAGCACTGATTTGTCATAATATATGTCAAATCTGCTTTTTCAGGTTGTTTCGTCAGAATCTCCCAACATTTTTACTCATAATGGGAGAGATGGTTCTCCCAGTGTGTAGTTTTCTTTTAATACTGGAAACCGTATGGGAGCTTTAGTTTGAAAAGGCAGAAAATATAAATGGATATTGTCTTGCTGCATATGTGTCTCCCCCCTTTTTGTCATGTCTCCTGTCTGCCAGCTACTGTAGTACCTACTTTAGTCTGAGCATCTACAGCTACAGTGTGACACCGTTCATCTTCTGCTGTGTTTTACTAATGAAACCAGTTAGGTTAAAGAGCTTTAGCTAATCGCTGCATTTTTTAGGTTATGTTGCTTTCTCCTTCTTACTGAAGTTGCCTCTCCCTCACATTCCCTCTAATTTCCTTGCTCATTTTTGTTGCCCATCCGAGCTAAATCCACACGACCAGTGTGCTAGTGCAGATAGCACAGCCTTGGCTCAGATTCTCAGGGATCTGTCACTGTGGTATTATAGAATACAAAATGTGCAAGCATGACATATGCCTTGACACCTACTGTAGGCCTATTAATTGTAGAGTGTGAGTTATACACAGTCCTTTTACACAGGGCGAACGTTAGCTTTGTCACGTTTGAAGATCAAGTGGACCTGTGTGTATCAACACTAACAGCTACCATAATCATTTACTCTGGAGAAACTGTGTGTTTTAACCTTTTTAGAGATATATAGATTAGATGCAGCAAACATTGTTCTTTTTGTTTTACGTTAATATTGAGCTGTTGGCACATTGTTTTATCCTTCTCATATAGTCATCAATAGTACATCGCAATAATCAACCCCCTGAATGAAAATGTGTTCTAAAAACTTGGATTATAAGCCAGAAGATGTTGAGAATAGTTTTCTTTACATTTCCCTAATTATCACTATGGAGGCAGGGATATCCTAGGCAAAGTGGAGACTGAAGGTGCTGCCAGCTAGACCTTTATCAGACTGCATGTACCAGACAGAGTGAGGGACAGAGTAGGAGCGATAAAAAGAACACTTACAGATAAAGAAAGGAAAAATAGAAAGTATTAAGTGGTAAGAATAATGTTTCTAAGGTGACGGAAAGCTTGTACAGGTAGTCATTTATTGGTCAATGAATGGTGTATAGTAAGAGCCAAACACTGGCCTACACAGTTTGTTCATTATCTTGAAGTGTTTTTTTGTGTTTGTCTTTTTAAACCCTCACACCACTATCTTTATTTTCTCTTACTCTTGCACTTTCAGTGTGGCTGTCAATCTACCTGTCTACCTGTCTGTCTCTCTTACTGCCTCATCTGTATCTGTGCTGCACTGATAAGAAAGTGCCCGCCCTGTCTCGGAGGAGAAACCATGGAAACATACCAGCCACGTGTTGACATCACAGCATGTTAAATATAACCACCTCCCGTGCCACACAACTAGTTGTTCTGTCGTTGATCCTCGCCTGGCTATAAATACATGGTTTCCTTCCCATAATTGCAGCTCCAGCAGCCTTGTTTGGATGGAGGGTGGAATAGGAAATGCCAGAGAGAAAGGAGGATTGTGACTTCTTCTCTCTATCTGTGCCTTACTGCTGTGTCTACAGTATGTGTCTGTCTGTGTGTGTACATGTATGTGCATGTTTATGCCCTCATTTGACTCTTTCTAATAATAGCCCAATTAAGGAGATCAGTAGAATTTTCAAAACTCTATGATAATCTCATTTAGGAAGAACACACTCCAAAATGACCTACATAAAAACATTAACTTTAACATTGGTTGTATTTGAAATGTATGTATTTAGTCAGTGTGAACACAGTTTAATGTTTTGGATATGTGCTTTAGTTTTTAATTGTGACATAATTATATACAGTACAGGCCAAAAGTTTGGACACACCTTCTCATTCAATGTGTTTTGGGCTGAGCTGGACCGCAGAGTGAAGGTAAAGGGGCCAACAAGTGCTAAACACCTCTGTGAACTCCTTCAAGACTGTTGGAAAACCATTTCAGGTGACTACCTCTTGAAGCTCATCGAGAGAATGCCAAGAGTGTGCAAAGCAGTAATCAGAGCAAAGGATGGCTATTTCGAAGAAACTAGAATATAAAAGATGTTTTCAGTTATTTCACCTTTTTTTTTTTTGTTAAGTTTATAACTCCACATGTGTCCATTAATAGTTTTGATGCCTTCAGTGAGAATCTACCAATGTAAATGGTCATGAAAATAAAGAAAACTACATTGAATGAATTGAATGTGTCCAAACCTTTGGATGTACTGTAGATTTGGTCATAATTTAGATTATAACCAGGTTAATTGTTTGTACAATTCTCTGATGATAAAGATGAATACTTGTAAAATGTCTGAAATAATTTGAATATTTTTTGGGAATACATTTATTGGTCCTTTCAAAGAGTTTGATTTAAAATAACGCCTTTCCTAGCTGTACCATAAATATGAAGCTGAAGTAAGCATTGTGTAAGTATAGCTTCCCATAAGGGAAGACTAGAATTGGGGAAACAAAATTTCTGAAGCTCACTAAATAACATTATACTAAATAACATTGTAAAATACTTGTGTGGGACAACGCCCAATAGCAAATAGTATGGCTTATAACATTTGTAATACTACAAATTATTTTAGGATTATTTTAAACTGTTTTTCCAAGAAAATTCCCCCCTCAGACCGTAGCATTTTTAACCGAATAAGAACGATCTGATAAGTAATTAGTGACCTTGATAGGTGCTGGTAGGCAGATTGGTGCTACCTTTTAACAGAGCCAGGCTGGTTGTAGTATAATGTTTGCTATACCATTATAGATGTTAAGAGCACAGTCAAAAACAAGAGTCTTTTTCTAAACAAAACTAAACACAGGAAAAGAGAGATAATGTTTATTAAAACAATTGTGTGTCTGGATTTTGTCAAACCAGATGCCCAAATGTAAAGTGTCTCCTTTTACCTACTCTGTCAAATTGAATGAACAGAACTTCTAACTGAAGCTGACAGTCTGTATGTCAACTTGGGCTATTGTGGGCTATAAATTGCTACAAATTGTGTTCTAGGGAATCTACTGTACCTAACAACAACTAACTAACAACTAATAACACATTTTTTAACTGCAGTCATTCAATTCAGGACTGCATAATGACACATGAAGTAAGAATTATGGCATATCCAAAACTCGCAGCATAGTTTCACTTAGGATTTGCTTGAGACTGACTTAATTTCACTGGAGCTAAACAATAGATCTTCATTCCTTCACTCAGATGTCAACAGAATCTCTTTACTACACCAAGACAGACAACGAACTGTTACTGAGCTTCTGGGCTTCAAACTTCATTGCAGATTTTTTATTTTAGGAGCCCAAATCAACAAATGCTAGCTTCTCCCTTATGAATATATCCCAACACTGACCTGTCTTTCACACCACTAATGCCTGCTTATCGCTGCATGTGTGTTTGTCTGTGTGAATGACTGTTGTAGGCCTCTGTTGAGGGCCCAAACTACCAACCAAATTCAAATAGGTGCTAATGAATTCCTGGCACTCCCTCTCTGTCCCTGCTTTCTCTTTTACACAAAGTACAAGTGCAAACACACACTAAATTGAAATTGGACAATTTGAGAGCATTTGACATATTTCTTTAGGGTTGAATACATGTAAAAAGGTCATTTATCTGGTAGGAATACTATTCAGTGTTAAAATGAATGGTTACTGCAAGCTGCAAGAGCTGGAGAACTATGAATGTCTGGACAAAAGTCAGTTGGTTGATGTATTTGATAAATCGCTGACGCATGAAAACTAACAACACATAAGACCTAAAGTGGTCAGAGAACATTTATATTTTAACATCTATATTTCCATGACAACTGTGAAAACTACCTGCTAAGGAAAGTCGTGCTGCACTTAAGAGCTATGGTGCAGCTGCTAACAGTGTCTTGTAGTGAGGTTTTTTTCTGAGTGACTGTTTTTAAGGTCAATCATGAGTTTATATGTGAGATAATTGATTCATTGCTATTGATTAAGAATTAAATTGCTGTGTCATTTTATGCCTCAGCTACAGTATCTTAGGCAAAGCAGCTACATTTTGGTAAAAGCTGTTAATTATTATATTGGGCAAAGTGCTGTTGGAGCTAATACAAGTGACAAGTTTTGTAAAGTATTAAACCTAGAGTGGAAAAATCATTAAATCATTAATGGGTTTGTCTTGAGTCTGTCTGCTTGTCTTTATGTAACTGTCACAGGTGTGCTTGGGAGATGTGAGCACAGAGCAGTGCATGTTTGTGACTCAGTCTCTTAGCAGCCTCTTCATCTTCACAACCCTGCGGGTCCCCGAGGCCGGTGCAGGGCCAGCCAATCAGGGGAAGATGCCTCAATGACCAATAGGCTTGTGCTAGGCTGTCACCAGCCGAGAAAAGGGTTCAGTCTCGCAAATATATATACATGCGTGTGTCTGTGTGTGGGTGTGTATTGTACGTGAATTTAATAGTGAATGTGAAGTGACACAGGAGCTACTGTACCTTTAGAAGGCTATTTGTGTATAGGTGGGAATGTTGTATGTGTCATTTTCTGTTTCATTTTCTTCTAATGCTGTTTAAACCTAGATAATTTATGTCCTCCTATCTGTCAGGTACCCTCCCATCACGTACCTCTGTGAGTCATAGAGTTGTATTTTATATCTCAGTGATGAACTTGTCATGTGATTTGAGCTGGTTAAGAGGAATATTTCTTTTTTAATCGCACAAGTTGAGTAGATTCTTATACTTTAAATTTAACTGGAGAAAATTACCTGACATAATTTTTGCTTTGTTATTGCATGCATTAATGCTCTTAATGCAGGGTCTGTAATCTGGATATTGATGTAAGATAAATCCTTCTTTAGTGTGAGTAAGCCTTAACTTTTAAACAAACAGATACACCCTATAGTCTTTCTGATTATGTCAGACACACTAAAAGATGTGGCTTATGAGTTAATGATTTTATATAATACATGGTACAGTCAGTACAAAGAAATATAGTGGAAATCTTACAAATAAACAAATACAGTGGAATAAAAGCATAATCTTATCATGAAAGTAACTTTGTTAAAGGGCAGAGACTGGATGTGCAAAGGAAAGGCAGATCCATTAAAACTGTCTGAAAATCACATCCGCCATATAGTGTTTCCATTTACAGCATGCTAATCAATTTTCATTATTCATTCATGGATTCTTGTTTTTACATGATGCAGGTCTCTCTCTTGAGGTAATGTGGTATTTCTTTTTTGCTTGGTACCAAAAATACTTCAGAAGTAGTTTTAACGATTTTCTGCTGACTTTTTCCTCTCAAGTATAAAATTATTTAAAATAGGCCCATTAATTTCACAATGGATAATTTAAAATATCAAAGCAGGATGTGCAGTTCTACTTGAAAACTAATGACTCTACCAAGTCAGACTTTGCTGTATTCATGTAACTCTGAACAGATAGAATTTAGCAGTGGTAGTTACAGTTAAGAACTAAAGTAGTTTTAAAAGATGCTTAATCTGTGTCCTACTGTACATGCTGACCTCATTCGCAGGGACATGATGAGTTAAATTGAAATTGGACAGTTTGAGTGTTTGACATATTTCTTCAGGGTTACATACATGTAAAAAGGTCATCTACCTAGTAGGAATACTCTTCAGTGTTAAAATGAAAGGTAACTGCATGCTGCAAGAGCTGGAGCTATGAATTTCTAGACAAAAGTCCATGGCAATTCATCCAGTCGCTGCTGAGGTATTTCATTGTGGACCTAAGTGATTGGCCGACCAACTCACAGTGCCATCCTTTGAGCTATGCCATTAGTTTGAATTAAAAGCTGTAGCAATGGCAAGACTAAAATGTTGCAAATGATAAACCAAAGGTAAGATTTGTTACTGTGACATGTCATTATTATTCATCAGCTCTCAAATGCTGTAGTACCTCCTTTAATATACTAAAATTAACCTTTTCATTTAGACCTTGTGGACATTGCATCACACCAATCCAAAAGGTCACAGGTGCTGATTCCCAGAAACAGTGATTTACTGAGTCCATGTGGGCAGGCAGTGACTAAGCTTTGCCATTTTGTTCCCTTTGCATCTTGGTTTTCTTTCTTTTATTCACAGTATCCTATGTAAAGATGACTAACATGCAGGGGGGCATACCAACTTAGAATATATTAGACTGGCTGACTAAAATCACTCTTAGCTATAAAACTTTGAATAGGCATATTGTCCTTTTATTTATATATACATACTATAGCCTCATTGCTGTGGCAACTATTTCAAAAAGATATTTGATTCCAAGTATTAATGTAGGGAATATAGAGTGAAAGGAGTGTAAAGTTCAAAGGTGATGAGCAGCTTTAACTCCTATGTGAATTCATAGAATTCCTTCCTGCTGAATTTAAAACCCTATGTGTGCAAGGAGACTTCGAGAAGAGGAAGTTGTGCAGTGCTTCATTAACTAACCTTGACCTGCTTGAATAATGACTTAGGACTGGGGCAATGGGAGGGTGACAGATTAGGCTAAAAGAGATGGATAGATGTTAACCCCTCACTTCTAGGCATTAATACACTCCATTAATTTCACTAAACAAAGGTCATTAGGTTTGGCAATCACCACTCATTAAGCAAACACGCCTTGGTACATCCAGAAGGACTCACTTTCAACTCCACTAAATGCACATCTAGCAAAGCAGGCCACACCTACATCTTTTGCAGCTCTCCTTTCTTCAGGCTTATGTAAGCAGACAGTACAGGCTGAGAATAATTGCTTCAGGCAGTAAAACCAGCAAACATTAGCTAGCCAGCTTTCACTTGAGCTATTGTAGGCTATAAATTGACAAAATTATGTTTTAGGGAATCTACTATATACTAATAAGACTAAACCATAATTTACTCTGTTTAAATTATGTGTGAATAGTACCCAGTTTAGCCTCTCTGTGATCACATGAATAAATATAAGTTTTGCTCATGGGTGTATACATTCTGCATATTAATTCTTTATGCTTTTTCTGTAATCCACTCTAAAAATATTTACAGCGTCTCAAATTTGCATAGTGCGACTGTATTTCACATTGCAGCATGGAAATTAATTTTTGTTCATACAATACTAGCAATGTTACTATATTTGTGTGTAGAAACTGATCTTGAGTGTTAAAAGACCTTTGGCCTGTACTAAGAATAAGGGTTTGAGTTTGTGCTGGACTTAGGGAATAAAGAAGAGACATGTGTTTTAAAGGAAATAACATATTAGGTAGTCACATTCAACACAAATCAGTACAACCTCTAGTGGCAGAACCATTTTTCTGGAACCACAAGTCTCTGTCTACACACTCATTGTCCCAACATTTGCTGAACATCTTTCTTTATAATCTGCTTTTATTTTTGCATTTACTGTAGATGCAATTTTCATACTTCTTGGAACTGGGACTCCTGTGTAGTGTTTTGCTAACAGTGCATGAATGTGAATGTACTGACACGAGAAACGATGGTACAATTTGTGTGAGCTGAGGGAAAAAAAGCTGAAAAATTCAGACTTATGGGTTTTTTTGGTTGATGTATTTGATAAATCCCTGAAGCATGAAAACTAAACACATTTTTACTGCACAGTCATTAAATTCAGGACTGCATAATGACACATGAAGTAAGTATTATGGCATATCCAAAACTCGCAGCATAGTTTCACTTAGGATTTGCTTGAGACTGACTTAATTTCACTGGAGCTAAACAATAGATCTTCATTCCTTCACTCAGATGTCAACAGAATCTCTTTACTACACCAAGACAGACAAACGAACTGTTACTGAGCTTCTGGGCTTCTAACACAAAACTAAAATCCATAAATATTCATTGCAGATTTTTTATTTTAGGAGCACTAAATAACAAACACTATTTTCTCCCTTATGAATATACCCCAACACTGACCTGTGTTTCACACTTCTGCCTACTTATTACTGTATGTGTGTTTGTCTGTGTGAATGACTGTTGTAGGCCTCTGTTGAGGGCCCAAACTCCCAACCAAATTTAAATAGGTGCTAATGAATTCCTGGCACTCCCTCTCTGTCTCTGCTTTCTCTTTTACACAAAGTAAATTAGTCTAATTTCTGATGATACAGAACGTAAAATTGGGTAAAACTTTGGAAGCAGTCAAACCCAACCAAATTAAATGATAGTTTGAGAGTTGGGTTATTTATCATTCTCAGATGTATTTATCAACATCCTTGTAGTGAAGAATAAAATATGTCTGTCTGTGTATCTGCCTCAAACTATGTGAATAAGGGGGCTGGGCTTTTGACTCCAAACAAAAGGTGAAAGCACTACACAACTCACACGTGTGATTCCCTTCTTTTCACAGTGTGTAGGGGTCAGCTACACAAGCTTAAAATATCCATCAGCTGGGGGATAAAGGTATGTGGGAGTGTGTAAAGGATGGGGGTGTAGGGAAGCTCTGCAAGCATGAGACTTTTGTAGCCCTGGGTTTCCCCTTAGTTCACCCTTTCAACTCGTCTTTCATGTACTGTAGTTCCCCACTGTCCTTTACTGTGTTCCCCGCTTCCTCTTGTGTCTTCATTTAGGTTCTTCCATCACAGGGGGACGAGGAGGGTTTTCCCCAAACTAATCATGAGCCAAAATGAAGCCATAACTTCTAGCTTGTGTTCCAGTAGTATGAAAAACTAAATCACACTGACCAACACTGAATCTATTTCTACAATATAGCCTGAGTCAGCATTATGGCATAATTACTCAATTTAAAGTTTGATTGTTTGTTAAAATATTGTAGGAAGTAATGTGGTAGATAGTCCTCATTTTCATTATCATACATTCAATTAAGGCAATTTTAGGCTAGGGTTTGCAAACACGAGTACACACATTACATCTAAAATCAAAAAATAGCTAAGCCTGCTGCTCAAAGCTATAATTAAGCAAAGTGGTGCACTTGTGCAAAATGCTAATGTTAGCATGCTGACATGCTAACGACAAAGCTGTAACATGATGTCATGCGCTTATAAAGTGAAACACACTATCTTAGTTAAGCATTTAACATTATAGTTTAGCATTGAACACAAAGTTTTGAGCTCATGGCTTAAAAACAGTAAAGAGATGTTTTTAGAACCAGTAGTGCTTAACACAGTGTCTAGATTGTATAAGTCATCTGAAATTATCATTTGTTTTACACTAAGTTTTCAAGAGTCTTCTGAGAGAAGCTTCTAAGAAAAAATCCTATTTGTTTACCATACAGGCAGTCTTTGATATTAAACCACAGAGAAAGTAACTCTTAATATTACAGAAGCTAGTGAAAGCGTGGCTGGCTCAAACTGTCCTATTAAACCTATTTTCTTGCTGGTGCAAATGCAGCTTTTATGCAATTTTCCTCAGCACTTGTCAGCAGCACATGCGTTTGCATTTGGCAGCAGGTGAACTTGCACCACCGTGGAAGAAGAGGCATGGTTTGGGCTGTATTTATGCAGATGACACTGTAGGTGACTGATGTTTAATTATGGCACTTAGTTTGGACTAAAATAGCATACAAAACGTCCTGGAATTTTTTACCTTTACTTGGCACCAGCACACATACACATACAAGCCTCCACCTTTCAGTTATTCCGTGTAGTCTCTTTATTTCCATTTATTGCATGTTTCTGCAGGTTGTGATGAATATGATTATTAACATGAAAATACTCCTTATTAAAAAAAAATTACCAAAAACAATATAGTTCTAAGTTTGATCTTGAGGCCCGGAGGTTCTGCAGGAAACATCAATCCAGCTGTTCTGTGTGATGACTGAGCTGCTCACAGCGACTTGGCGAATGTTGCATCTGTTTTTTTGGAGCTGGTCAAACATTTGTTTTTATCACACAGCAGTGGAAATGATATATTGCAGATATGTCTCATCTCATCTGCAGTCTCTGATTTGGCAGAGAGACCATGCGTAATTTTGGCACAGCAGTGTGACTTCATTAATTATACTGTATCTCTTCACACAGGATTGTTCTGAATTTAAATTATTAACAGATTTTCTAAAGGAAAGTTTTTATTCACAGATTCCACGTTTTAGAGCTAAAATCTTGCAGAGTAATGCAGCTGCCCTCAAGATGAGTCTTGAGCTTCTTCAGATCTTTAAGGATATTTTTATGAAAAGCAAAAATCCAAGTGCCACATGAAAAAGATTATGAAGATCAGTATTTTGTTTTGCCCCTTGCAGTCATGTTTAAAAATACTTGTGGCTGCTGTTAGAGAAAATACATTTTTTTAAAAGCAGAATTGTACATGGATCCAGTCTGCAGCTCAATATGAACCGACCTTACTTTAAATTGTCTCTTAATCAAACTCAACCAGTTACTACAACACTTGACCCTTGACCTTCAGTACTGCTGATGAACAATTAAGAATAAGGCTCAGGGCACAGGATACGGTCAGGGTCAGGATGTGCAATGACATGAGATAAAAAAATAAATAAAAACACGCTGATAGTGCAGAGGCAGAACAAATGAATAGCTTCAGTAAGTTCATTTGTTCTTTCTTCCAGCCAGAATCAACTCATGGTCCCTCTTTAAAATCCCGCTGACTTTACGCACTGCTGGCACAGCGAATCTGTTCATTTAAAGATATGAAAACTAGATTCTATTTTTAGTGTTTGATTTTTAAATAGGCACTGACATTATGCAGTTCCACTCACCTGTTTATTGTACTTTCAATACATAATTGGCTGTTTTCACATATGCAGAGAAGAAGACGACGAAATAAATTTTCCTGTAACCTAAATGATTGCACAGTAAAACCAGCTCGCAGATACAGTATTTCAGGAGCTGCTGCACTAATGTTAGTTCTATTTTTGACAACATACAGAATATATATCGCTCTTAATTTTAATAATTGTAATGTTATGTAAAGGGAGTTTTCCTCTCCACTGTCGCCTCAGTGCTTGCTCTAGTGGGACTGTTGGGTTTTCTGCTTTATTCTGTATATTTTTATTTATTGTGTAAGGTCTTAAGCTTTACAGTGTAAAGCTTTAAGACTGATGTCTGATGACTGCTGTGAATTGGCGCTATATAAATAAAGTTGAATTGAATTGAAATGAAATTATGTATTTTTGTAAATTTTGGAACTTCCTGCTGTCTTTCAGTCTTTCAGCCTCTAAAGTGGATGAGAGTAACTGACTAACTCTTGCCCCGACTCCAACTGCTCATAAAGCAAATAATTATGTATTTGTCTGTCCCCCACATTGCGCCCTGTAATGTAAACCCCGGTGGTCACAAATATTGCAAAAACCTTGCTGGTTTCACGGAGAGATTTTGGACTAGGAAAATAGGGCCACAGGACTTCAGCTTTTGGTTGCTTTATTTATATGTTAAAGTGATTTTGGGATTCATTTCTTCTAAGTGAAATGTCATATATTTTCAACTACAAAGAAAATGAAGATTTTGTTGTGTCTACTGGGGCAAGGAGAGAATGGCCTCTACTTTGGATTGTACATAATTGAAAATGTCCAGCTGAAAACCCCTGCTGGCTTAATGACATAATGACTTTAGCTCAATTGCAAAGCTCATGTTTATGTTTCCGAGTGAGTGATGGTGGAGGGCAGAGACGGAAAGAGAGAAGACACCCCCCCCCCCCTCTATCATGGAGGGGATTTTCTTTACTGCAGCTGCCTTTTTGACTGAGTAGCCCTCTCTTCTCTCTGACCCTCCAGTTCCTGCACTCTTCCATTTCCCCAAGGTCACATGATTTTTTTAAGATCCAACCTCTGACCTCCAACAACCTGTCGTCTCAGGTTTCCATGGAGACATATGTCATCAGGACCAGTGTGGCATCTTGGCAGGTTATTTTTATCTGCCTGGCCACAGCCAGTGCCAGCTTAGTACTCGGTAATGGGGGCTAATGTCAAGCTGCTAGGGGAACTTCTGGGGATGTTTAGGGGTTTTCATAATGGTGCTTTCCCAGCTGTAGTGATATCAAACCAAGGGTGTCCTTGCAGGAATGTGAGTCATCCATCCACATCATCTGTTAATGCAACATTATGTCAGCCAGTGTTATGTAGATATAAAGTGCGACCTGGAATGTCCTTCAAAGTAAGTAGTCTTAACAACTGAATATGAATATGGGGGACTTTAAAAATGCTGTCTGTGTCCAATTGGCTTAGCTTATATTTCCATTTTCTTTGAGCAGGTGTTAATGTTCATGCTACAGTGTCAAAGGTTCTGTTAGCTGCAGGAATACTTCTACAGCTACCTATAGAGGTTTAGGTGTTGCTTCCATGTAGGGGTTTTAGTTGCTTTCCAATGAAATAGTTTCTACTTGCTGTGGCTTTCCTAGGACTCACAATTTATGGCAGCTTATGTGAAGACCTGCATGCTTGTGAAGGCACTTGGATAATTAAATGCTTAGCTACTGGTGTGAGAATATTCCTGCACAGTGGAAACTTGGATCCTTGTTCTTTATTGATTCCTGTCAAGACTGATAGTGGGTGTAAAACATGGCTGTCTTGTTCAAAGTATGTTTGTGTCCTGTGCAGCTGCTGTTTATCCAAACATTTGTATACCCCTGCTTTTGTGGCCCATATTTAGCATCATGTTTGCACTGTGTTAGTACTACCGAAGACGGTAAGTAACATTTGCAAATATTTTGCCACAACTTAGGTGTCCAGCAAGTGGGCTCGGCAACTGACAAACACAGTAAAGCTATAAATCGCCGCAGATATGCTGTAGAGGGTCCAATTGACAGGCAGCTGATGTATATTGGTCCAGCAATTGTTGGAATATCTGTGGGCTGGTTGTGGTGCAATCAGTTAGGTTCTTTAAATTTACATGCCTTTTTTTTCCCTCTGCATATTCAAACGCAGTCCTCTATGCCTTTAAAGTACACATAAACACTGTGATTGTGAAAATTACAACGTGTCAGTCTACATTCATAGGTTGAATATGAAAATATGACTTATAGTTCTTGTATATTTAAACCGACAAATGTCTCTTTTTGCATAAAGTCAGCATCATTTTGGAGAGGTACCACGAATTGATCCTGACAAGAAGGGAAAAGTGGACTTTATCCACTAAAATTACAGACTTATTTCTGCCTCTACATGCACTACAGGTGTGTCTTTATTTATTTATATTCACTGTCCAGCAACTCTGAGCCTGTATTTACCTGAGGCAGGCATTGTCGTAACAAGTGGGATGGGGTCCGACATTGACTAATAGCTTATTGCAAGTATTTTTTAAACATGATTGAAAGGGCTAAAACTGAAAACTCACATTAATAATCTTTTCCATGTTGGTTTGTTAAAAATATTTTGACTCTGAGTTTGAATTTCTACATTTATTAAAAATATCTTTAGTGACCTGGTGGAAGTCAGGACAGCTGCGTTACTTCTGAGGATTTTTCTGTTAAACTTGGAATCTGTGAGTAAAAGCTTTCCACTCTGATGTTTAGATAAACAGGTCGCTATTTACAGTTGGATCCAGAGCAATCCTGTCTTGTGTACAGAAATATAATAATTTAAGTCGCACTGCTGTGCCAAAGTCACTCACAGCCTTACTGTCAAATCTGAGGTTGTAGATGAAACAAATATATAATTTCAACTTCTGTGTGATGAATACAGATGTTCAATCAATTTCACAGAAAATATCCAATGTTCTAAAAGTGGTTGTTGGACACTCAGGTTACAGGATTACACACATAAGGATCATACTGTTGATATTTTTTCAGTCTAAATATAAAATGTATGTTTATGCATATATTTATTTGCAATTGATAAAGTACAGCCGGCAGAAGGAGGTGACACTTTTTTATAATTATAAGACATTAGCATTTTTGTTTAGGCTTGGTCTCCTCAGGAGACTTGTATTTGCATCTGATGCAACAGCTATCCTTTTATCTTACCTTTATTTAAATAAAGCAATTCACTGGCTTGTGTTTCATTTGCGGCAAATGTGTGGATACACAAGCCAAATCTCAAGTGAAGGCCTCAAGTGTCTTTTTTAGCATTTTATGTGTGTAACTACAGCAAATGTGTGATGGGCTCTGAGCACTGCCAAAACCTGGGTGAACAACCAGTAGAGTCTGAACACGTGTAGACAAAGATGGACGACCGAAGCTGCTGCCACTGCTCTGCTGACATGCTGCTTTCATAGCCTATACAGTAGTCTGTTTAGTAACAGTATGAACATATTAATTGAGTTGTGTCCGTGTTATATCACTTCAGTGATTGTCAGACAGCAGTCCAGCAAGATACTGTGTCACCAGACATCCTGTAGGCCGCCAAACAAAGGTTGGCTTTTTATAGCAGGTGGAAACTTCCACTGTTCATCAACAATCCACGTGCCAAAATGTCGTGGTGTCATTTAGTCAGGGCTGGGAACTGACAGACCGACACACTGACACGAACGGAGGCATAGAGTTTCACTTACATACGTTGTTTCTCTTTTGTCTAGACTCTCTCTGTCTCTGAATTTGACTCTAACACACATCAGCACAGATGCACAGGTCATGACCTGTCACAAAACAATTCTGAACAAAAAGCGTGAGAGAGAGGTATAATAGCAGTTCTATTCTGCTGATGCAGACACTTTTGGAGCATTCCTCCTGCACCCAAGGGATGTTGGCATCCTTTTTGTTTGTTAAAGCATCCGCTGTTTATACACAGAGTTTGAAGCAAAAATCCCCCAGCTGTGAATTTCCAATTTGCTGTACTAAGGTGGGTTTCCAGAGACTCTCTTGTGCCAATGCCAGACTAAAGTGCTCTGATTTATGAGTAAGGCCCCTTCTGTTACTCAACTAATGGTTTGTCCCATGCCCACTAATGATGACTATGATGATGTCAGAGCAAAAAGCTGAAAGCGGCTTTGGTGGGGTGCAGAGTGGAGGGGGTTGGGGAGGCTTGAGGTTAAAGAGGTGACATAGAGAACAATCCACAATAAAGAGGATGAATAAACACAGACATACTTGCAGTACACATGCAGTATTAACACATACAAAGCATATGCACACTTTGATATATTCATCGCGCTGTGTAGTTACTTCCTCTATCAAACAACCAACTGCACAGAGGGATTAAGGCAAACACAGCTGGATGCCAGCGGGAAATCGTCTCACTGCACGGCACAGCGGTGCTCCTGAGATGTCAACAGAAGGTCACGTGATTGTGTGTGTTGCAGGGATTGCCATGATGTAATGGTCACACGCATGCCATGGCACAGCCTTATGCAGCACAACATCACCATAGACCCACAGGCAGACATTCGTCCTTGTGCACCACAGCAGCTGCCCTCACATTGGCTGAATAAACATTCACGGAGGGATTTCAGAGAGTTGGGTAAACAACTAAGATGCTTGACTATTGGATGGAGCAGAATTTTATTCCTATCATATTAACTATTTTCCTATTGGTCAAAAGGATTCATGTTTGGAGGGATTTAAAGAAGCTTTAGCTTCTGGATGAAGCGATTTGAATGCTCTACTCTGGAAGCAGAAGTAACAGAAGTCTTCTGCGGGGATATATTGAATATTGATTTACATTCATGGAAAGCTAAAATGATTTCCTGCGATAGATGTCAAAATAAGTGGTTCAGTTGACAGAGTACTTTACAGCTCTGTGTTCCCTGATCACCAACAAAAAAGCTGTCAAAAAGGCAGAAAAATATCCCTGTATAAGTTTAGAAATGTGGATCAAAGAATTCTAAAGAGGTGTCAGTATTTGGTTATTATTGCTTAAGCAGTCATGAGAGCACTTACAGAAATTGTTCAGTGTACTCGAATGAAATGCGCCGGCATTGTTCTCATGTATATTTACATCCTCAGAGATTTCCAGCTCTGGAGCAGCGTCAATAGGCAAATGCCCTCTTTGCTATTGGCTGGAGTGGAGTTGGAGTTGTGTTCATTAGGGTAAACAAGCTGTGCTCCAGAGATAGCACTGAGGCCATTCACCCCACCCTGGCAGTGAGCTGATAGTAATACCAGCTTGCATGCACACAACGACACACAAGCATCATTCATCTCCTTGGTTCCCTGCTTACTTCGATGCACTGCTGCGCCACCAGCGCAGTAACACGACTCGAAACTAACCCAATACAAACATCCGACAACCTCCCAGGACAGGATCAACACAGGTCTATAGCCGCCTCTAGCTGTCATTCTCATTCACACTCAGTGGGTTTTTACCAATGTGTCCAACATTATGTCCTATCTGTGCTTGTGGCCCGCCCCAAGTAATGACCTCATCTGACAGCACAGCTGCCAGTAGGCAGCAGACTGCTTATGAAACCAGGCCATTCTATCCCTAAAATTCAAGGGTTGTGCAACTGGAGTGGGAGCACAGTGTGCCTGTGTGTTAGAATAAGTTTGTATGTGGTAGAAATTGTGTGATTATGCAACAGGGTTAATATTATAGCTACAAATAAAATTCAGAGAAATTTTGGTTGTATGAAGGTCAATTTGACGTGCACCCGCAGATACACGAGAAATACACAGATGCTCGAAAGTCTCAGACCACTTATGAACAAAACATACACAAGCGACATGTCAAAGTCCTTGGAGTGGCCGGAAAACAGAGAGCAGATCAAATGTGCACTAAGCCCGACCTCAGTCAGACCGTATTACACACTAACACACGCTCAAATGCATACGGTTTACAGTGATGACAACACTCCCACTGACCAGTGAGATAAGTAGCAGTTACTAGAGCTCAAAGTAGTACAATAAATCGTAATGTTAATGTTAATGTTGATACTATTGATTTGTGTATTAACCTAGTCCTCAAAGATGACATTTTATATGTGGAAGCATTTGTGTTTTACCTTAGGGGTCTTAAGACTCGCTTTAACAAAATCTTGAATATGTAATATTGTTGCACAGCATGTAATATTTGTGACTTTATTACCTGTAAAAACTATCATGCAGACCACTTTATGGCCTGAAGACGACTTTTAGTCAGTCTTGCCTGCCTGTTGCACCAGGAGGAGCTCGTGTTCACACTTCGGTTGCGTATCAACTTTTCAGCTGAGAACAAACACGACCTAATTGGACTCTTGAACATCCTCTGCTTTTCAATCACTTCAAACTTCTCTTCCTCCTTTAAAGAAGCCATGAATAATGAAGCAAGCTTTGCGTCATCATTTGTACAGGTAACAATGTTGGCATGTCAAGCCAAGGCATCTGATCCTCTCTTCCAGTGACAAGATGGAAAATGTTGGCCGGTATTAGCTTTCACCAGGTAAGACTGCAATATTGATGAGGAGGAGGGTGAGGCGGTTTTTCCACTGCCTCAACTCCCAGCAGCTCCTCTTCACGTTGAGTCGTCCCGATCATTTGATACAACGCCGTGCCATGGCAGTAACTGGGCCGACAGGTAGATGGTTGGGCAAGCCGGACGAAGTGGAGTGGAGAAGGGGAAGGGAGGAGCAGAAAGCGGCGTGCTGCACATTTTCCATCTGTCATGAAAGTGGAGCAGCTCATTATCGCAGAGTGCTCTCTACTGAGCTGACCTGAAAAGACAAGGAGAGGTGTGTGTGTGTGTGTGTGTGTGTGTGTGTGTGTGTGCGCGCGCGCGCAGGCATAGGTTTGAGGGAATGTACATATAGTATTAATGTGTCCTAGTCGTACCTTTCTAACCCACTATGTCCATATTCTTGAAGATGTCCTTGTGCAAATGTGTTAAACATTGCTATGGTACTTCAAGCACTACATTCCTACATTCAAGCCACTGTGAGTCAGTATATTTGATCATATGCTTTTATTTTTACAGTGATAAAGAGTCATTGCTGCAGGATTTTATTCCCTGTAATATAGGAAAAGTAGGTCCTACTCCACTTGGATAATTAATAACCCTCAAATATATACTGTAAATAATGTAACAGAAGCAGCAAAGTGGTGGGCAGGTGAGCAGCAGTGAGACGGGTTGTAATCATAGTAATAAACCTGACAATTAAGGGAAAAAATATAGGTGTGGATATGCTGTCTTAAGTTGGAAAAGTCTCCTCAGTTTATAACTTATTATTAGACTGCTTGTGTTTTGGTCTTTATCTTTATATCAGATGCAAAAACACAAGCAAGGAATAAGTGATTTGAAGTACTGCTTTTCATTTGAGTTTCATCTGGATACAGTTATAATCTGAAACCCCAGTTGTCCTCATGGCTTTTTTTTTTGTCTCTGGAGAATAAGGTTTTTCCGCTTGCAGCCTGGTAGCGGAGATGAAACGAGTTGCATTGGTCCTTTGTGAGGAAATCCACCTAGTGCACCTTGTAATGAACATAAACAATTTCCAAAGGGAGAGGATATAAAAGAGCTTTTTCTGTAAGCTTGATCCTTAGGGTTAAATGTCCCAGTTGAGAATTGAGCATGTCAATTTGTGTCTGCGCTCGAGGGCACAACAGCAGCAGCAGCTCTGATATAGGAGGGAGGGCAGACAGAATAAAAGAATAGGGAGAGAGAGGATGCAGACACAGCAGGGAGAACAGGGGAGAGAGACGCAAATAAATCTGGCTGGACCTTGCGGATTGCTAATAAAGCCTCTCAGCCCAGATGTCCATCTAAATAAGATACTATTTCCAGTTGTTTTATATTTCCTTCAACCAACAGCCTTACTAACATAAAAGAAGAACTTTGTCAAAAAAAATCTAAACTCTGAGCTTGACACGAAAAAAATGCTGCTGAGCATTTGAGACTGAATCTGAAGAATTGTCCTTGTTGCCACAGAAGCCAAGGTCCAAGGCCACAATCCTCGGTCAGCAATTTGTAGCTCACTATGAATCCTTCAACGGGGCTGACCACATGTGCTGTGACTGGAATTAACTTCCCTTCCTTGCTCAACCATAATGATTAATTTCAAGGTCTGGCTGCAAACCTGTCCTCAGTAGCCATTTCTTGATCTTAATCTCTCAGTCTGGCAGAAACGATACCTTAGAGAACGTAATTGATTACCTGCAGTGACACTAGCACTAGCTATTGTGCATGGCTGCTGTAGTTAGTAAGAAAAATAACCTGTTCATTTTTTATTCTAAAACAGAAAGCATGGAAGACAGCAAGGATCAGAGGTGCTTGGTGAAATAATGTATCTCACAGCAACAGTTTAAACATTAATGTTAAGATCATCAAGAAACATACTGATGTTGTGCAGGTATTGATGCAGAGTTGACACAGGGTATTGTGTGCAGGAAACTGCCCTTCCAAGACTACCTGCGAAAGTCTGTTTCAGGTTTCAGATTAATTCCGTGAATAAGCATTCAGTTAAAGCCGATGTCTTTACGGGCCCAGAGATCACTCATTATCGAAGATAGTTGTAAAAACAACACTGTATAATCAAGACTGGATTGTGAGTTTCTGTAGTTCTGTTGTTGGAGTTGGTTGACCAGTTGTATACTTTGCCTCCAAGATGTTCTTACCTTAAAGAAATGGTCATTCCAAATCATGACCTTTATCTAAATCTATCTGTCTCTGTGTGGCAAAAGTGTGGCAAACCATATAATTGTCTTAACACAAAATGGTTTTATTTTTTAAACAGCAATAGCATCCTGTTTATAGTGGTGAGAGATCACGCTTCTGTGTTATGTTTTGGAAATTATGTACCAACAGTGCTGTTTTATTGGGAAGACTTTGATTGACTGTGCAAGTCTCTTAACAATTTCCTAATCAATACTGCATCTTTTTTATAGCTTTACAATGGCAAAGTAATTAAGCATTGGACTCTGGCCAAAAGAGATATAGGTCTCCACTATCTCTGATCGCTTTTGGTCATAATGTATCCCACTTATTCAATCGTTTCCTTCCCTTGCAATAAACAGGCATTAACTTTTCAAATTGCGCCATCAACCCTTCCTCAGAGAACCGAGAAATTGTCAACTAAGCATGACACTGTGCCAGCCTGTTTGGCTCATATAGTGCTTATAAAACCTGTAAGACCAAAGGTGGCGGCGCAGGCTTAGGGCAAAGTATGTTTTCTTTCAGAAGGAGCGCGGGATTCACATTTTCCCCCTCTTTGCTGTGAAATATGTCACAGGCTTTTCCAGCAGTTACTAAAATATCTCATATGTCATGTAATTATGTTACTGTTTGCTTTGCTCTGATGTTTGACAGTGCAGAAGGAAAATATTTTCTTAATGATGAAAAAATGGCTCTCAGAAGAGAAGTCCAATAGTGTCTGCTCACAAAATTGACTGCAGATACTTAACCTGTCCACTCCATCTCAAACACTTAGTTGTGGGTGAGACGTCTATCTGGAGTTGGTTTATTGAAGAGTCTCTCTATATGAGCCCTTTAAACTTTGATGAGCATCGTGGGGGATGGTATGTGAGTCCAGCCTAAGCCTAAGAGCTAAATAACCTTGTTGTGCTAATACAGTATGTCGATAAGCCTTTAAAAGCTCAAGCTCTAATCTTCATAACTTAAGAAGCATTAAAATCCACAATAAGCAAAAGCATTGTCTGCTGCAGCAAGTTAGTGTTGGCTAAGTTTTAATCTGTGAGTGGGTCTGTTTGAGTCTGCAAAAGGTTAACCCCAATCAGTATAGAAATAATTCTGTGTTGAATTGACGAGGGAGCTACAGCACGTCCTGAACTGACCTAGTTAACGATGTGCACAATATCCCTCTGCTCCAATTGCTGTTGACTCCAAGCATGATGACGATGCTTCTGCGTGTGAAGCACAGGAGAAGCTGAGTCTTATTAAGTGACTGAACACCATAAACCCATTTAACTTTCCATTTTCGATCATTTAGACTTTTGACTCATTAAGAGAAAATATCATTTTTGAGACTTTTTAAAACATTTTAAAGTTCTGAAATCAAACACCATTGACTTGAATGATTACATTAGATATTTACGATATTTATCCTTAATTTCAGAAGTGTAGTTTTCCTACATTGCCTTCACATTTAGCCAATCAATGTACACTCAACATTACAAATGCCTTCTCTGACCAAGTCCCTTCTTGCCCTGTTACTCAGTTTAACTGGATGGCCCCCTCTAGAACCAGTCCTGGTGGTTCCAAACTTCCTCAGTTTGACAATTATTGTGGGCACTGTGGTTCTGTGAACTCTCAGTAATAGGTACGGTTTAGTACCCTGATTTATGCCGTACCTCAATTTTAGGCTACAAAGGGGTCAACAGGGAATTTCTTGGATTGCATGGCTTGGTTTTTGTCTCTGACTTGCAGTATGAATTATGGGACCTTTGCCACAGACAAACCCAGCACAAGTTCTAGGCACATTTCAAGGATTGCAGCATTGAGTTATTTTGTGTAAATTAATGAACAATAATTTTAATTACAGCACAAAGTATGCAAGAAGTGAACAGGTCAATACTTTCTACGGTGACATTATCTAATACTCTATGTTAGTACAGAACTTAGCTTTTTTTAAATTTTACCTTTATATTCAGAACAAGTTTTTTTGAGCAGTATAAACCTATACTATAATAGACACAATGTGTGTGTGAAGCAGGGTGTTTCTGCTTAGCCAATAGCAAGTTAGTGTGCAAGTTAGCAAAATTTATTGGACACTATGTTTACCACGTTAACTGACTTTTTTTGATGTCTTGCTGATTAGCGTTGCTAATTTGCATTAAACACAAAGAACAACTCAACAGACTGTTGCAGGTACTGCATTCATTCAGTAAATCTGAGTAGGGTAAATTTTGGCCCGACAATACTGCTACTGTAGATGACTAAATCAATAAGATACATGCTATTAGGGACCAAGCGTATCAGAATTGTGTGGCAATCTGTTCTACAGTCATTAAATAACATTTCAGCCTCAAGTAAAGTGGGTGGACTAACCAGCTTACATGGTAAAAAGGTTGTAAAAGCCTAGGAAAATGTACATAGTCGGGAATAACTGGTATGACAGGCTTTGTCCAAGTTCATGTTTAGCACACACTTGGCACACCCACTTACTACCAATATTTTCAGTTTTCAGCTGAAAGTGATGTATTTTTGTGTTAGGTAGTCCTATGTAAGTTTTGCTGTCTCTCCCTTCTTGTTGACTTAACTGTTCATGAAATTCCTTTGCTCTGGTTGAAAATGAGCTCTTGAACTCCCACCGAGTTTCCCAACTCTGTCTTACACACACAAAACACACACTGGGTTCCTGGTAGAACCTCTACTTCCTAATTGCCCTGGGGGTTCAGTGGACCTTGGCATTCCACTCAGTCAGCACTTAGAGTTTAGCCGCTCGCTTGTGACAGGGTATGACAAGCTTGCCAACCCATATGTCCTAACAGCTTCGTGGCAACACGTTAACACTTGTGCCACCCTTACAAGTGCAGTATGATGAGCCATGGCACTGAGACAGGTAATGATGTAAGCTTCCCTGCAGTCACTTCAGCCACAGCTCGTTGTTGTGATATCATTTTCCCTCTCAGTATTTATGGAAAGGTGGTGAGTGTGTGTAAGGTAATGTTTGCAACTAGGCCCAGTGGACTGTGTGAGCAGAGTATGACTTGAAATATTAAAGATTACATTTAATTTACAATTCAAAGGAAATGTATGTAGAAACAGGAATTTGACTACAGTTCACTCAATTTATTATACATTTAGAAATTGGCAGGCTTTGTCCAAGTATGGTATAGAGTATAATGCTTTTAGTTCCTTGTTATATGGAAGAAGAAATCTTTTCACAGATATGGCAAGCACTAAATCATCAGGCATACTTTAGTTTTAATTTGGTTTCAAATGTTTCTGCTGGAATTTGTTATATCTGTAAAAAATAAAATTAAAAACAATACAATACCTTATCGTCACCTACAGAAATACAACTCAAGGCAGCTGAGCTTCACAAGGCGGAACTGCATGACAAGCAATTTGTATTTATAATTTAAATAAAAGTTAGTGACCATTGATAATCTGACATTGTAAAATTTCATAGCTACAGATTGTTTCAACACACCACCAGCTCGCTTTGGGAACCTCAGGAGACAGCAGTAGACAGTGGTTGTACTTGGCAGCATCCAGGTGTGAACTGTGAATGCATGTAGCTGCTTGAATATGAATTACAGCGTAGCTGAAAACAATGTCTTCGTGGCCGTGCCGCAGTCGCTCCCTTAGTCAGTCAAACATGTTTTTTAAATGTTAGACATATTATTGCTTTAATATTTGCAGAAAAAGTGTAGGTAAGTGTGGTAAGCAAGTTCAAAATCATTGATTTATTCATGATGAATGTCGAGGTTTGACATCTCTTATGTCTTATGAGTTTATGAAATCTTCCTGGAATGTGTTAAGACAAGGACATTTATTGTTGGTGGAAGTGTAATGTTTCCATTGCATTGGTGTTGAACAATAATTTGCCTGATTTGCTTGTAGTTTGTGGCATACTCCATGATTTTTTTAAATTCCAATGAACAATGAAATTATGTTTATGTTTAGTTTAATGTTTAGTTTACGTCATTGGCTCAATTTTACATTCAGTCAATTTTAAAATGTTTAGAAAGATTTTGTCAGAAATATTTCTAATTCATAAATATAACCCATAAACAAAACGCGGTAGTCTTTATATATGTCTGTGTGTGTCTGTCAGTGTGTGTTTGTCGTATGTACATGGGTACTAAAGAAACGGTTTGATACTCCTGATTCTCATGATGCCTCGAAAACCATTAGAAGCTAGTAGAGCAGTGGTGGCACTGTAATCTCTGCTCTGTGCATGAGTGTGTGTACGTATTGTACAGTATGTGTGTGAAAGAGAGAGGGAGACAGATAGGAGTCCTGGTATGTCTGATTGAGTAGGACTTATCTGTGTATGTGTTTTAGTGCATGTGTGTATTTGTGTGCCCTGTAGCATATAGCATGATTGGCTTCAGCACTAATAAAGACATTTCTGTCTCTTTCACACATAGACACCACACACACACACACACTGAGCCCTCAGACTATCCAAATGCCTCTATCAAACCCCCTGCAGTCCGCTATTATCCCATTCCCTGGCATGGTGCACAGCCCAGCCAACAAGTCTACTTGTCTGTGTCGTCTGTGTGTGTTTGTGTCAATTGACATGTTCCTACCTACCATCTTTTCTCTCATTCATCACCTCCTCGTTGTATCCTTTCACTTTTCTCACCTCCCTGTATTTTTTCTGCCTACTTTGTTTTTTCCTTTGCACTCCAAGTGCATTCTTTAACAACAGTGTACATGGTATAGACAGTGGTGTTGCCAACAGCCTGAAGCTTATCAAGCTGAGAGCAAAACGGGCAGCATGAAAGCTGGGCTAAATTGATACAATCCTCTGGAAAATTTGCCTAATCTTGTAGAAAATAGATGTATCCAGCAGGATGCTCTGCATCTACATCACTGTGAGGGACAGAACGCTTGAAAGAGGAAAGATGTTTATAATTAATGTTATCTGCAGTATATAAAATGTGTGCACTTTTGCCAATTTTAAGATAAAAAATATGTGTCTTGATAAATCTCTACGGATTCACAAGTTTGAAGTTTAGGGCTACTTTTTCCTAGTGCTATCTATATTCATTAATGTTACAATAATTATTAATTATATAGGAAGTTGATGGAAACCATCTCGACAGCTATTTTCTACTGCTGTTTGTACTTCATATACATACATGTCATTTCACTTTATTTATTATAACTCAACTTGTATACTTAAATGTTCTGATTTTTTTGTATGAATTCAATATTTG
>JAUYWH010000015.1:9508414-9519143 GCA_034779795.1 Ctenopoma multispine | reverse complement strand
TCAATAGCCCACTTAGAAATCCCCTTACTGATAAAAATGCTGATGTGTCAAATACTTATTTCCCCCGCTGTACATAAATGAGGAGGGCAAAACATTAGAAATACCTCTTAATATAATGCACTTTGTGGACTAAAAAATAAAGAACATGTGGGCCATAATGGTTTGTTGGGCCAGATTATATAATTTTAAAAGTAAGTTCAGATAAAAATATTTGTGATTCTAGTTTATTGAAGTAAACTACAGTCAGACTTCAGTTCATCGGCTTCCCATGTACTGTTATAACTAAATATGGGATCATGAGAGAAAGATCCCTCTGTGCAACATTAATCAAGCTTTATCATACTTGGCACAAAAAAATCAGGTAAAGATGGATCATGCTGTTCATATCAGTTAAGAGCCCATTATCTATTGGGCTTATAAAATAGTTAACTTTACCTGCAACCAGATCTAGAGAAACCAGAGGAATTATTCAGTTAACAAGATATGTACAAACAATGAATGGCAAGTCAGAATTGTTATCCTTGCTCACTAGAGGAGAAACCTTAAGCTGAAAAATACGTTGATAGTGTTTGACCTACAGTGTGCCGTGGTACATAACTCAGACAAAATATATAGTAAAAAAAAAGCTTTTAGGCGTCACACCTGCATTCACAGAAAAAACAGTAAGAAAACAGTTTGAGTCAGAATGAGGAATACAACTCTTAGTGTTGATAGAGAAATAAAGGTTTGTCTTTTATTTTGGAAAATTCTTCATCGCAAATGTGTTGCAGACATACTCAACTTAATACAAGCTTTTTTCCCATTTTTCCTAAAACAAAGTATTTAGTTGGATACTAAATATTTTTTCTTCCTGTGTTTTGGTACAAATAACTCACAGAAAAGCTTGACATCTGGCCAGTGGTTTGCTCTGTTCTTCATGCAAGCTATGTGGGATAGAGAGAAGCAAAAAGATACTAGAATAGTGAGGGGGGAACATCACAAAAGAAAAAATCTCAGATGAAATAAAAAGAGATGAGAGGAGATTAGGTAAATATGCAGAGCCTAACTGACAGGAGCAAGGATAAACAAATTTGTATGCATGATAGAGAGAGCAAGATAAGGAGGCAGATGGAGAGAGAGGCAAAGAAAGAAGCAAATTCAATGACATCACCGGGGTTGGTTTGTGTCAGTGTGCATGTGGTGAAAGTAGATGTGAGTGTACTGAAGCGTGTGCTGGATAGAAAGGAGGGCTGGGAGCAAAGTGGTGACGTATTGTAATCTGGAATACTGAGAAGCCCAGCTGTGCAGAATCTGGGCATAGCGAGGGCTTATGTTACGTCACGCAAACACACACGCACAAACACACGTGCACAAAAGCACACAAGTGCTCACATAGGCTGTCGTGAGTCCTGAAGGAACACAACTGTCACTAGGGAGAAAGGTTAGGAGGGCTACCACATGTGTGGATGCTGTGTGTGCAGTTTCTAATCCCCGTTTTGATGTACATCCATCCTTAACTACCATATATTGTGCCATTAAATATCTATAAATTCTAGCTTTTTGAGACTGAAATTAAATTGCTACATAGTTTTTGCGCTAAATAATCTGTAGCAGCTAGAAAGATTTTTCACATTGTAACAATAAAAACAAAAACCCTGCATCACAGCGGTGGTTAGCGCTGATGCCTTACAGCAAGGAGGACCTGGGTTTGAATGCACGGCTCGGCCAGGTGCTCAAGTTTGCATGTTCTCCCTATGTCTGTGTGGGTTCTCTTCGGGTTCTTTGGATTCCTTCCACCATCCAAAGACATACAGTTAGGGTTCATTGGTGACTTTAAATTGCCTATAGGTGTAAATGTGCATGTATGGTTGTCTGCCTTAATGTCAGCACTGAAATAGACTGGTGATCTGTCCAGGGTGTAACCCGCCTCTCACCCAATGACAGATGCAATAGGTTCCAGCACCCCTGCAACCCTTATGAGGACACGTGTTTATGGATAGAGTTAAGAGTTGTAATTTCTATTATTTATATAGTCGAGAAGCTACCCTTCTTATGTAGAGTTGTGACATCCCTGTCTGTAATCCCAATTTTTTTTTATTTTTATTAAAGCCTTTTAACTCTTTACTGAGTGGGAGGGGCATCTTTACAGTTGCGTGGTGTAACGCAGTCCTGTCATCTATAAACCAATCAAATGTGTGTGTGTTACCTTTGACCACCCAACTAAACAGTTTCTACCCACTTCAGAAGACCTAAGTGGGCACTGAGTGCTTGGCATGGTGCCGACCTTCCTGTCACTGCCTCTCTGGCATTACATCCTGCCACCTCATCCGTATGAGTGGGCACACTGCTGGGAGAGCAGATGAGTAGGTTGTTGTTGGTGATAAAGGGGCACTATGCTGTCTTCACTTCACACCTGACTGACACACTGTAACACCTTTATATTGTGCTACAGCAACTCATTTCACTTGAGGAAAGCAGTATTTCTGACAGTACATTTTAACTCTTAAACTGACACGTTAATGTGTGCAGGGTTTCAGTGAGTGCAAATGCAGAATTAGATTGCTTAATGTAATAAAATCCACGTTAGAGCTGCAAATGCAGGGTTTTAGTGAGTTTAATATACTCTCGTGACAACTAAAGGAGAAGAAGAATAAAATATTACAGATAAGAAAGAGATGAAGCAACAGAGATAGGTCACAAAATTATTCTTCTTACTTGTCCAAAATGGTCAATCTGCTGTTGCATCTTCTTTACTTATTATTGTTAATTTACTCTACTTTCTCTCTCTGCTTTCTGCTTATTCCAAACGGTCAAGGCCAATGGCCACCCACCCTGAGCATGGTTTTGCTGGAGGTTTCTTCCATTAAAGGAAGGTCTTTCCACTGTCACCTAGTGCTTGCTCAGGAGGATTGTTGGGTTTCTTACTCTATAACTCTGTAGAGTCTTGACCTTAATATGTGTAGTGCTTTGAGATGACACTGTTGTGATTTGGTGCTATATAAAGAAATTGAACTGAATTGAACAAAATCCATTAATGTCACTGAATAAGTGAAAACTTATACTTGTGGCATTAAAGGAAGTTATTAAAATTAAAATTCTTGAGGCCTTGAATATTCGTACATTAGTTTGCTCTAAATGACAACTTCAAGGTGTCAAGAAAATGTTGTATGATCAACAAAAAAAATTCTACCTCTATAAAGACTACAAACATCTGTGCGAAATTTATATAGCAATAGCAATCCATGCAGCATATTTCAGTCTGGTCTTAAATAGTGGTCCAAGAGACAGAATAACATGCCTAAAACCACCGCATTATTGTGCTACCTAAAAACATTGCCATGAAGTCACTTAATACATGGGATTCTTTCTGCTGCAGCCAGGTTTCAGTAAGACAAAATAAATCTATTTGATGGTCAGCTATTGTTGTATGATACACTGTGTTCCTGAGCAGCTCTTGGACAGTCAATTGTTCTTTTTTGACCCTATACTGTATCTGTAAGGGAACAGGAAGAATGAATAATGAATAGTGCAGCGTAGGCAAACCATTTTGCCCTCAGGATCAAACTGTGCTAAAAGGTTATGTGTGTTTGTATGTTTACTGCCTTACCACCTTAAACCTTAACCATCCATCAAATGTCGCAGTTGATTTCAGTTTGTTTTGTGTTGCCGTTGTCTTGTGTGTTCTCTTCAAGTCTTTAATAGGAAATGAACATTGAAGTTGGGAACATTTTCCAAAATGCAGCCTTCACAGTGTGACTATTTTCTGTGCATTATCAGCACTTCCTGTCATTAGCAGGAAGTCTGGATGTGATTGAAGTAGATGGACACTGGAGTGCTATTGACATAGACACAGACAGTAAGGTCATTATTACTTTGCCCAGAGGAGAGAGACTTCTCCCAGGTCTCTTAAGTGAATTTCTGTTTCTTTACCATTTTCTGAATCCTCTTGTCACCCCTGGCCATCTGGCCAAGACAGACTCCATCACAATAAGAGTGGTATTGAGATGTGTCACAGCATGAGATGCCTGTCATGGTTAGAGAATTCTGATAGGCCGATGTCACGGGGAATCACATTTGCAGTGAATCAACTTGTCAAGCATAAGAGGATCTCAGCAGTTTATCTTTAGTAAATATAATTTGCCAGGATTCCTTTCATCCAAGACCACAAGGAAGGCAGGCATTTATTCTCTACAAGTTTCCAGGCATAAGTCAAAGCAACTCCTCTCACTCCTTCATCTTAGCAGGAGACATAGCAACAATGGCTGCTGAAGTGTACAGCTCCAACACTGCCATACGGACACAGACACCGTGTTTGAATCCACAGTAGTCATGCTCGACTGTGTTTAAGCTTGCAGTCTAGCTGTGTGCTCACATACCATAGTTACCGTAATGAGTTATTTATAGCCAGCTGTGGAATTAGCTGTGGGATTGCCAGGCAGCCTCAGGCCTGATTAAGCCACTTGCCAATCAATTATTTATGGCTTCCTGGAGAAGAGTAGCTTGTCCTCTTTTGTATGCAGCACCATGGCAACACAACAGGAAGCAGAAAGCCTGTGGAGAGGAAGTAGAACCTGTGATAGAATCAACTGTGGCACCCCTGTCTACACCATCTCCGTCTCACACGCTCACATTCACACACTGTGCATTAATCTAAACCATAATTTTATTAGAAACCCCGTAGACCTAATAAAAGGTGTTTATGTTCTTTTATTTGTATAAATAAAGTGTGAACAAAACATAGAAAATGTGTTTTCATGCAGTCACTGTGAGAGCAGGTTAACTACATCTAGACGATCATAAACATAAATAATGAGGTTCTTAGGGTTACAGGTACTTTTATTACACACTTAAAAAATCGTGAAAATCAAGAGTGCAACCCATGCATTTGTGGTCATCAAAGGCCTGTTTTCTGTTCTTCAACAAGAGGAGATCTTCCGTTCCAAAATATTTAATTACATGTTAAACTATTTCCTGACATATCGCGGTTGCCACAGCCTATATATGAGTAAGAGTGAATCACTAGCTTGAAATAACTAAATATCCAGCATGTGAAAAACACTGCTTGTACATGTTACCATTAGTGGTATGATCCCTTCTTTCTCTCTCTCTCTTTTGGTTCCTTTGCATGACTCTTGTTTTCCCTCTTACCACACAAATATACAGTGCACTGCATCCCACAGACTAGCCAGTCAGTAAAATAACAGTCGAATGAAAATGAGCGCAGCCTGTTCTTTTCACCTCAAAAAGTAATTGGATGAAGTCTATCCTCTGCATGTCAGTGAGGGCACAGCGGCACTTTGAGGTGAATTTCAATCAGTCTGTCTCACTCCTACACAGCCAGTTGGCTTCCGGCTGTGTGGGAGGCCCACAGGACATTGCCATGGGCTGTATCTTCACAGATCTGCCACCCAAATTGAATCTAAAATCCTCTGCAGTTTGTCGTTATCCACTTTTCTCTACTTATATGCTTACTTACAGCTGGGTGGTACATTTAGTAAGATACAATCTTCCACTTAGGTCTAAAAAGATCTCAAAGTTGTTAACATGTACATTAATATGTCCTTTTTTAGTATTCAGTAGATTTGTCCTTACTGTGCGTCACCAAATACATGCTGGTCCTTCTTCCTTTTGTGTGCGGATAAATGGTTTTGAACTCTTTTAAGAAATTATCAGTTAATATTCTAACAAGATGACTTTGTTGTTGATAGCATCAAAGTTATTAAAAATGACATGTTGTACTGTACTAGTGGAATATGTGTCCATTGCTTGCTAAAATGCAAAAACGCTAGTTTATTTATTATGGCCATGGGAATGGAATCACTGTTCTATTTCAACTCTCTGTGAAAGAGTTTCCTAAGATGTTAAACTCTTTTGTGTAAAATATCTATTTTACTCAAAATGGAATAACCATTAGGCCCATGTCCATTTCTCCTGGCACTGAAGTAAATTTGACTTTATTGTATCACCTTTTCCTTCCTTTTCTCACTTTCTTTTGCACATTTCTTTTCACTAAGCATTGTATTCGTTGCCACAGTTGCTTTGGAAGGCTATCTGTTTGTCCAGCGACTCATCAATCCCAGAATGCCTGGCTGTTGTCCAACCTTGGGTATGTGTCTTTTTCCTACCTGCTGTCTTGTTGTTTGCAGACCAATCATCACTTTCTCATTTAGGGCATTTGTAGAGAGGATGTACACAGAGACTGAGTTGATACACAGATGAACATGTACTTCCAATGTGATGACACAGACCCCCCATTTAAATACACAAGCAGTATATTGTTTGTACTGAAATGCATTCGCCATGCTTTCAGTCTGAAAAAAATATCGTTTAAGGGACACATACAAATCTGAATATAAGTCTAGGAGTCTACATAGCCAACATACAGTAGACCTGCACCTGTTAGTTCTCTGTTGCTCTTCTTCTTCAACACAGGTAGCTTTGTGTTTAATCTTTATATTGCAGACTTTGGGAGGCTTGTCTGCTCCCACTTTGACTCCAAGGCTCCTTCATGTGCAGTTGACGTAATTGAACAAACAGACCTGGAGTTGTAACATTGCTGGTGTTCAATTGCACCACTGGTTGTAACTGTAGCCTGAGAACATGCCAAATTTAATTTAGTTTTTACCCTATTCACAGACTTATAGTTTTACCTTTTTTTCTAGTGAGTCACACGTGATGTTGCCTCGCCTGTGTATTTTATTTATTGTCATTATTCTCTCACATTTGAATGTATGTTTGCGCTGTTGACTATTCACATTTCCCACACATATACACACACACACCTTTCGCCCCTTACATCATGTTTCTCAGTGAAAACCAACCTGTATCATGTGCAGCCATTGTTGTCACCAAGAGAAACATGAACAGACTGTCTCGTCTTATGTTATTTTTTTCTCTTCCATCTGTCTTCGCCCTTTTTCCATAGTCTTATAAGTTTAACCAGGCATATTTGACTGTGAGCTTTATCAAATACAAGAAATGGATAAAAGTCATCTGTAACAATTGAGAATTTAAACATTTCTGGTGAATTTTTTTCCCTAACAGTTATTTTCTTAATCCATTGATCTGACAATTATTTTCTTCGACAATGAACTGTTTCATTTATATAATGTTCGAAAATAGTCACACATGCTCTTATTAATTTTCTACTGCCTAATGTGAGGTCTTTAAATATGTTTTTTAACCAATAATCGGAAACCCAATTATTTTTACTTTCCTATTCTGCATGACAATAAAAAAATATCTTTGCATTATAAAAATGGAATCAGCAAATGTATGACATTCTTGCTGAAATAATTAGTAAACGATGAATCAGATATTAGATGTGTTACCTAATAACATTCTGTTGACTAAGTGACTAATTGTTGCAGCTCTAAACACAGTGTTTGTCCACAGTTTGTTCTATTTCTCTCACATTTATAGTCCTGTGACAAGAATACCAACAGACATTTAACATAAGCCTTCCTGTCTCACACACTTTTATTTCTGTGTGTTATTTCTGAATATATCATATTTGCATAATCTCATATCTGTTGTTAAGCACTCACTAAAATCCATCCACCTTTAGCTCTATTAAATTACTTTTTCATTAGATGTTTTAATATATTTGCAGTCATTTAATTTGTCTAATGCTGGATTTCTTTCCCAAAATAACCATAGGCGTGCCTTGCAGGGCTTCACAGGCCATTTCTAGCAATTTAGCCTCACTTAATTACTGATCAATAACCAACCAGACGGCCATAAAAGACGCCTGTGAACACACACAACCACACACATACAAACACACATTTCTCCTGCTAGTTCTATCTAATTAAATCCATCAAACAGATTCCAAGGCAAGTGTATAATGGAAAGACATTATCTCTGCAGTTATTACCCAAACGGTTCTCATTACCTGGAGACCTAGCCGGAGTTACTAGCATTACACACACAGACACACAGAAATATAATTTTGGCTGGCTTCTCACTAATTTGAGGCCTAGTTAAAAATTATTTTGAGTGGAAAATGCTCTGTGTCAGCACAGCGGCTTGTGAAATGCCTTCTGTATTCCTGTATCAGCAGCTGACCGGCATCCACAGAAGGAGAAGGGGGGCAGTTACAGAAATGTATATGCACTCTCTCTGTGCTGTGTATTTCAGCAGCAATGTGATTATAATTGTATATCTGTGAGCATGTGCAGCCTCACAACACATTCACCAATATGGAAATACCCTCTCTACTTTATAGAGAAAATACAAAGACTAAATACGTTGACTTATAGATTAATATGTTTTGTTAAATGTGGACACCCCAGCTACTGGAGACACATCATACTAAGTTCTACTCTCATATAAACTATAGAAATCTACTACTATTCACATGTACTGTGTGTAGATGTGCTATGGCCAAGACAACACACTCATATTGAGATTTGAGGTGGAGTGTGAGTTGCTCTGTTCATTGCCTTGGAAACAGCAGGCTGGCTAGTGGAGGTAGCAGCTTTGCAGAGTAATGATGTTATCACTGGACCAGGGTCAGTTCAGGACAGACCCCCAGAGACCTACTGTACACACACACACACACTCAAATCATGTTGGCCAGTCATGTGCATTTTTCTTAGGAGAAGATAGATATTTTAAATATTCCCATAGAGGATGTGACAGAGGGCATTCATAGCAACATGGTGTAACTGATGGAATAAAGATGAATCAGGTTGGGGATATCCCGACTAAAGGTATATTTAAAGGACTTGTTCATATCACCAGATTTCAGTTCCACTGAAGAATCTTCAAATCCACACAGACATAGAAGCACAAGAATTCAAGTAAATCTTCACGTAGATGCCCAAAACATGCTTGTGTTTTATTCACATTTTTATCATACATTGACAGCATCATTCTTTTAATTTCCTCAATCTTGCCTTGTAAAGAAAAAAAAGGAATTTGTTATTGTAAACACTTGAACTATAAACTATATGCTTTATCAAAACACACTACTAACATGAATTATACAAGAGCTGCTTTCAATTATTTAAGTATTTTATATATAAATAATAATAGGCTATAATATTTAAATTATTATAGATAAAAATGCATAGCAAAACACTCCAAATTTAAATTTATATTGCAGTTATGCTACAGATAGAAGGTAATTGCATTTTGAGACAATGACGCCTCTGCTGACACATTTTTATGTACTTTAAACCACATTAAAAATCCATACTGTTCTGTTTGAAATATAACTGAAAGGAGAGCATCAGACGATTAATTGATCTGATGGTTTTCAGAAAATCTATCTGCAACAATTTTGATTTTTATTATTTAAGAACAAATATAAATGATTATGAAAAAAAATCACACTGGTGTGTCAGAAAGATTGTTACTCATGGCACACCTCCACCTACAAGCTGTCTGCTGCTGCACTCTACCTCCCCTAATCTGCTCTCATTTCACCACAGGGGTAACACACATTGGTGACTGCTGTGGTTGTGGTCAGTTCACATTTGGTTCACTGAAATGAATGTAAACCAAAATTGTGCAATTTTCTGCTCACAGCATTCAATTTTTTATAATATATTGACAGACTGATCCACATTCCAGTCTAAATCCCACCAATGTTACATCCCCCTTTCCTCCAAATCAACATTGTTTTAGTATAAGTGGTTGAGTTACACCAACCGCTTTATCCAGTCACTTCTCTGAATCATTCTCTGAGTCTTAGTCACTCATTTTTGTCTTTCTCTGACTCTCCCTCCCACCTGATAGTAGTGAACTTGGTCTCATTGTTGTATCAAGTGTACTGTGCTTCTCCTTTAAACAACATCTAACTTGATAGTAATGTTCAGAAAGTGGCATTTATACCTTGTGCTGCTACATGGATCAAATTTTATGGAGACCTTTATTTTGCCTACAGGAATAATCCTACATGGTGATGTTCTGACTTGTTCCAGCCACCACAAGAGGTTGACATACAGTATGTTTAAAAGAATGTCCCAACCATGAACTGCTTGACACATTGATGATCCCCTGATATTTCGGCTAGCGGTTTCATCAGGTTACTGCAAAACTATCCTCTACTGTCCTTCTTTATTGCTGCTCAGTGAATGTTGCTAACAACAAACTGGGAAACATGTTATACTTTGTACATTAGCTTGTTAGCATTCAGTGTGTCTACATACTGTAACCTGGGTTTAGTCAGCTTTCTTGGATGAGGTGATTTATTCACTATCATGTTAACTCTAATTTCTCTCAAAGAACACTCAAACTCAAACACTCCCCAGAATCTCTAGTTCTTTATTTCACTTCAGTCTCTCTGCTTTTCACTCTTGTTTCTGTATATTTTGTATATTTTTCTGAGTCAGATTTCTCAATTCGTAGTCAGTATACAGCATTTTTCTTAGCATTACTCTGGCGTATTGGCATCTACTCATTTTGTACCTAAATAAATTTGTCAACAAATCAATAAATGTATTGATGCAACAATACATTTATTTATTTTCTTTTTTTGCTATACTTTAGTTGCAACATTCATACATACAACAGTAGATTGAAACATTCTGTGTTAGGACACTACACTTGGCATCAAAAATGTTCTTAAAGTCGTCTTTTTCTTTGTCTTCTTCTAAATGTAAATCTTTGTAGTTGAGGTTAGATTAATTCAATTCAATTCAATTCAACTTTATTTATATAGCGCTAATTTACAACATAAGTCATCTCAGGGCACTTTACAGTGTATGGTTTAAGACCTTACACATTATATAATATATACAAA